>CAMZMU010000034.1:65624301-66013258 GCA_947311845.1 Poa pratensis | reverse complement strand
CTTTGGAGGTATAGGAACAAGCATGGAGGGCATGGGAGGAAATGGAGTGATGAATGCACCTCCGATGGCATGGGAGGCATGAGTTTTGGCTCTCTTTTGGGAGGCATGGGAACCGTATGAGGATGGGCGGCATGGGAGGCGTTGGTGTTACCATGGGAGTACCTCCGATGGGCATGGGAGTACCTCCAATGGGCATGGGAAGCATGGGTGCATCTCCAACTATTTGGAGCATATGGTGGGATGGCTCCATGGGAGGAATGGGTAATCACCGCCGGTTAACTTGGGTGCAACCATGGGTAGAGGCAATACTACCATGGTGTCTCCATGCCTTCGATGGTGCATGTGGAAATAGTGCAAGCACCGTCCCCGTCAATGATGAAGATGGTTGTGGACAAGGTGAAGAGAAGGAGGAGAAGAAGAGGAGGTGGAGAAGAAAATTGGAGAGAAATAACTGTTGTATGCACTTGTGAATTTGTGCTATGAATTGCTATGTTGCTATTGTGCTATGTTGCTATGGAATTTGCTATGTTGCTATTAAATGTGCATTTGCTATGGAATTTGCTATGGCGCTGCTCGCGCCGCGCTGCATTTTAGCGCGACTGCTGAACCGCGACAGCGTCGCGCTACATTTTATACGCGTCGCTTGGCGACGCGCGCGAGAAATCGCAATTTCTGGCGCCGCAAAAAAATTTTAGCGCGCCGACGCTAGCACTGCGCTGGAGATGCTCTGAGTCTCCCCTATCCTCTACAGCCGCCGGGGAAGTCGCACCGGCGATGATGCACACAGGACACAGCCGACAGTTCTGACTCTGCAAGCCTTGTCACCGTTTTTCTCCGCAATAAGCGCAGAGAGCGACTGATTGCTATCAAAACGAGCCTGCATGATTTGCATATGCCGTATATACTTCGCGTCGCTCAGATAATCAAGAAAACCGTCTGCATCGAGCTTAGCTTGGTTACGTGCACGAGCACTTGCTCTAAGATTGGAGGTCGAAAATCCCATCCCAGCACCGAGCGCAGCAGCAGGCCTGCAAGGTTAAGGGCCAGCGCATGGCATGACTCCCGGTCGCCGCCGCAAGACGCTCCGCCGCGATCCCCTCCTTGCCATAAACTCATGCTCTTGGTCGTCGGCACGGCGTGCGGCCCTCTCCTCCTCCGCGCCTATTCGTCCGCGCGGCACCCGCAAGTGGCTCTCCAGCCTGCTCCAGACCGCCGGCTGGCCGCTCCCCCCTGCCGCTCTGCGCCTCCTTCCTCTCGCTCCGCCAGCGGCGCAGACACACACCGTCTTCCTGATGACCGCGCCTCCTGGCCGCGTCCGTCGTCGTCGGCATCATGACCGGCGCCGACAACTTCTCTACGCTTACAGCCAGCCTACCTCCCGGTGTCCACCTCATCCATCCTCATCTCCACGCAGCTCGCCTTCACAGCGGGCTTCGCGCTGCTGCTCGTGCGCCACCGTTCTTCACGGCCTCCACGGTGAACGCAGTCGTGCTGCTCAGCGTCGGCGCCGCCATGCTGGGCTTGACGCCGGAGGGGACCGGCCGCCGGGGGTGTCAGGGGCGCAGTACCGCGCCGGCTTCGGCATGGCGCTGGGCGCCGCGGCGCTCTACGGCCTCGTGCTGCCCGTCATGGAGCTCAGCCAGGCGTGGCACGCCGCTCGCGCCGGCGCGGCCGCTCTCACGTACACGCTTGTCGTGGAGATGCAGGTCGTCATCGGCTCACTGCCACGGCATTCTGCGCCGTCGGCATGCTAATGAACAAAGATTTCCAAGTGAGTTTCCACTTTCCTAACATTCCGGGCTATCAGCAGTCAGTACGTACTTTTGCGGCTAGTGTTGTCAGTGATGCTAAACCAGATTCCTCTGTTTTTTGGTGAATATTTTTGTACTAATGATCTTTGTAACTAGAACTGAATTTGATTCCACGGCAGAGGGGAGTGAGAATTTAATTTGAACAACACGGCGCAGGCAATCCCAGGAGAAGCCATGAGGTTCGAGCTCGGCGAGGCGGGCTACTACCTTCTGTTGGTTGGTACAGCCGCCGTGTACCAGTGCTTCTGCCTCGGCACGATCGGCGCCATCTTCTACGGTTCGGCGCTGCTCGCCGGAGTCATCATCGCCGTGCTCATTCCGGTGACCGAAGTCCTCGCAGTTGTTTTCTTTCACGAACATTTTAGCGCGACGAAGGGCATCGCTCTCGGGCTCTCGCTCTGGGGCCTCGCCCCTATTTCTACGGCGAGGTGCGGACCAAGGCCCCGGAACAGAACACCAGACAAGTTTGTGTACTGACACCTGAAAATTGATGGAAAACACGTGTTTTACAGTAGATAGGAGGAAACATTATACTCCTAATGCTAAAATACAGTGCATATTAGTTTTAGTGTGATCAGGTATCTACAATATCAAATCAATATAATTAAAATCATCATAGAATATAATTCATGTGTATGAACCGCCGCCAATCTAAAAAAAAAAAGTCCCGAGCAATTGACGGCGGTGGCGTTCTTCACCTCTGATCGAACACTCGGTGGTGATCGCTTAATTCACATTGGTTGCACAATCCCAAGGCAAGACCGAAACAATGCTGCTACGCTGGCGCGGCACAGTTTGATTTGGCCCCAAAACTGAAATTTCTGCTATCTCACTCGTCCGTGTAAGTTATGAGGACAAGGTGGTCGTACCACCGCTCGAATAGATAGAAAGGTCGTACCACCGCTCGAATAGATAGAAAGAATTGACCCAATTTATAAGAAAAACCGGGTCCAAAACCATACAATCTGTACAAAAGAATGACACAAACGAAGCAACTCGTCGTCCACACGACCCAAGTTGACAAACGCCACAACACACACCACCCGCTCCCGGGGCCGCCGCTCCGGCGTAACAACCAGATCGACCTTCGCATTGCTCGAAAGCGATCCAGTCATGCGACGAACCCTCTGCCCACGCAGTCTTCATCCAGGCTGCCACCAAAACCACCTGTTCCGGGGCCGCCGCCCCGGTGTAGCAACCAGATCGACCTTCGCATTGCCCGAAGACGATCCAGCCGGGTCGACGAACCCTGGCCGCGCAGTCCCCATCCAGGTCGCCACCCAGGCCCACGCTAAACAACGGCTCCCTGCCTCGTAAAAACCGTCGTAGCGTGGGAAACCAAGGCCGCCGCCTCGGCGTCCACCACCGTCCGGAGCCGCTGCCCCCGGCGTCCACCTCCCTCGACCACACACCCATTCTGCACATCCGCCGCGAAACCGTCGCACCGCGCTGGCCAAGAGCTCCAAAGCGGCGCCTCCAACAAGGTAGTGACGAGATCGTCACCGCCGCCGCCCGCTCCCGAAGAGCATAGATTTTCACCCGGAGCTCTTGGAACCACACGCGTTAGTCGAGGTCGAAAAGCTCCACAACGACGCGATCAAGAAGGAGAACAACACCCGAGGTGCCGCCATCATCGGCACCGACCGAAGTCCGTGCGAGCTTTCGCCCGGAGTTCAACCCGACCGCAAAGCTTCGGGAGCCACAGGATGGCGTCCTGGCTATGTCGTCAACCACCTCGCACTCCTCCGCATGCTGCCGCCGCCGTGGCACCTCACGCCACGGCAGAAGCACTGCCGGCCACGCCGAAACCGCAGCCGCTGCTCCGGGGCTGCCGCCCCGGCTTGCTCTTCCCCGAGGGAACTCACCGCGGCTGCCTCGCCGGAGCCTCCACCACGCCCAGCCACCGCAGCTCACCACCTCCTCCACACACAGCCAACCTCCACGCACGGGCCACACGACTCCATCCCACATCCGCAGCAACCCCACGGCGCCAGGGGACCCCAAACGCCGGCACCCGACCGCCACTGGCCAGCCACCAGCTCGACGAGCCGCCCGCCCCGCGCGCTGCATCCTGCGCGACGCACCGCCCGACCATCTCCGCGCCAAAGGAAGCGCGCCCCGGCCCAAGCCCGACGGGCCCAGAACGGGCCCGCCAAGCCCATCTGGCTCCCCGCATCGCCGGCGACGACGCCAACGGCTCCCCGTGCCGCCGCCCGCCGCCTGCGCTCCATCCTCGACCTTCACCCAGCCGAGCCCGCCGGCTCGGCATCCACCATCCCGACCGCCGGCGCCCCCACGGCCGATCTCCTCCAGCTGGGAACGAGGACCTCCCCCCCCGACCACCTTTGTGGCAGCGGGAGGGTGGCGCCACTGCCGCGGCCGAGGCCGGCGACGGCAGCGGCAGGGCGGCTTCGACGGGAGGGGAACTAGCGGTGCGGAGAGGGCGCCCCTAGCGCCGCCTGGGGGGCGACGCGAGGGAGGTTTCCTGTGTGTCGTTGGAACTGATCTTTGTGTGGGAACAAGGTACATGAAAAATGAAAAGGTCCAATTCATCTGTGAAGGACACAATGGAGCTATGTGATCTTAGATCCAAACTTACAAATACTGACCATGTTAATTGGGCAACAGGGCAAGTATTCCATTCCACTGACATAGGAATCTGTAATCAGAATACAGAAAACAACGAATGTTGAATTAGGATTGTGAAGTTAACAGTCGGCAAACCTGAAGATCACGCACCACGTTCCCAAACAAATACATGCATCTTCCGATGAGCAATCAGTGCACAAACTGATGAAGAGAATTTTTCATCGATTCAATGGACAGCAGGAAGACAGACAAAACAACGAACCAATCAATAAAGCAGAGATCCAAGCGATCGGTCGATCATCTACAAGGTGGTGCCAAACGTCCTAAAACCAACATCAAAACTTATATACACAGACAATGAAATGACACAGGAGCCAGGAGGAATAACAAATCACCAAATCAATCGATCCAGCAACCGTCCATCCGCCAGGAGCCGAGGAACAAGACCATGGCTAATACGACCCAGCGTCGCCGGCGCTGGCGTCGCCCTGCTTCTTCTTCTGCACCTTGCCCTTGATCCACTGGAACCCGTGCGCCGTGCCCTCCTTCACCTTCTTCAGCCCCGTGGCCGCGGCCGCCTTGGTCTTCTCGACGCCGCCGCCGCCCTGCTGCTTCTTGCCGGCGCCGTCGCTGCCGGCCCGCGGGCTCGGGTCGCTGCCGTAGTCCCACTGGTCCGCCCACGATGTGCCGAACGAGTTCTTGCGCTCCATCTCGAAAAGAACGAAATCAACTGAAACGTGTTGCTTTCCTGCGGTGAATGGAGGAATGGCCTCGATCTGAATCCACCTCGGCTCGCCGGGGAATGCCGGGTTTTATAGGTGCAGCGAGCAACTTTATTAACCGGAGATTTTCCTAATCTGGCGAATTGAAGACGCGTGGGAGGAAACGTAAACGCGGACACAGTGGTTGGTCGGTTCTCGTAGCTGCACCTGCATGCCAGGTTTGACCAGCGTACGTCACCTGAAGGCTGCGTGCGGTGCGTGTCCATTGCCGGGCTCAGAAGCTTCCGTTCAGCGGAAGGGAGGCTGGCCGGTGGGCCCAGGGTAGGGTCCTTGACACGTGTTGGTGAATTCTTCGCAGCCGCGAATGAATCCCGTTGGTTCTTCTCGGCCTGGCCTGACCGCATGCATGACGCGCGCATGTGTAGATGGTGACATTTTTTTCATTTCTAGATAGATAGACGGGAGAACCGGTCTCTGATTTGATTTGATTTGATTTGATTTGTTCAAGAGAGGCTTTGCTTGCTTGTCTCGAAGCAAAATCACAGTACGCGCCTGTCGATCAAACCTCGAATTAGCACATTTGGCATGTGGAGTCGTCACGAATTTCCCTCGTTTCCTACGACTCCACATCTGTGAAAGGTTCATCCCAAGAAGAGCCGGCCTATGTGAAAATCTATAACGGCTTCTGCTAAAGCACACCCACTGCATGGAGGAAGGCAACATGGCCGGGTGTAACCTGGTGGCAGCCACGCAAATCCAGGAAAGGATAGGTGATTGAATTCTACCACCACACTATTGAAAGCACAAATTGAACACCATGTCATACATACACAACTGCCCCGGCAAGATGATCTCTGACGGGAAATTGGGGGTGGTTCACAGTGTGGGGAACCCTTGTCTCTCGAGAGACATCATTGTAAGAATCAGTATGGCCGACTAGAGAGGGATGAATAGACGACTTACAACTTTCTTACCTTTCTTTCAAATTTTAGAGATACAAGCAAGAAATAGGTTAGTTTAGATATGCAACTAGGTGGACAACCTATATGAAATCACAAAATACAACTAGCAATAAGATACACAATTAAGCAAACTAGTAAGATGTAAGTAAATGATAGGAATAACCGCAAGTTGCAGTCGACAAATAATTTTTGAAATTCCTTCCACTGGGCAAAGTATGTCTTGTTTGGAGAGATGCGTCGACACAAATCTCACAACGGCACTAATGCTCGCCTTATTCTCCTCGTGCTCTCGCAGAATGCAAGGTGTCACCATCCACTAAACGGTGTCCTTGAAGGTGGCAACCGAATATTAACAAACAAGGTTGGGACAATCTCCACAACTCAATTAGAGCCTACCAACACTGCATCGAAGTTTCACACTCCAAGACTGAGCTCCCCGGTGACTCTTCTGTCTAGGGTGCCCAAACACCCAAGAGTAACAAGTTCCACAATGGAGTATAAGGGGATCAAATTTTCTTTGGTGAATTGGTAGATTTAGGTCATCCCACCTAGCTACTCCCTAGAGGGGCATCAAATTTGGTATGCTAGGATGAGAGATTTAGGGAATTTAAAACTTGAACTAATGGTGGAGAGAGAGAGAAACAACCAAACGCTTGAGGAAGAAGATGACAATTTATACGAGGCCTTTAATTGTAACTGTTAGGCTATTCGGGACACCGACCATTCCAGAGAGGTGCACCACATGACGAAACTCTCAGGAATAAAAATGGAAGTTGGTCCGGATGTTGAGCGGAGTTCCGGCCCCATAAGTTCCAGCATGTAACAAACAACTCAAACATCAGAAATTTGAAGGTTCTCTCTCATAAATGTTTGTGTACATGAAATTAATTCCACCCATATATACCTTCCACTATACAATCCACTTGATAGTGTGGTTTTATTACGACTCAATAAACCGAAAAATATCGTAAAGTCATCTTCACTCCTTTTACTTTCAAAGTTTGTGGACTAATTTGATTGTACTTGGCAAGTTCACGTGCCGCGGGCGTCTTTGTACTCTTTAATAACTGTCTAAAATCGCTAGTATACTAGCTAAATGATCATGTGTTACTACGTACAAAACAATTTGACGACCCAATGTCATCTTCGAGGGCAGCTTCATTTGGAGTAAAATGTCTTTGTGTTCTTGTACTCTATGAGTAAACCCATTGTTTTTTCAAAATTTGGAAAAATCTTTTAAAAAATTATGTTGTGTGTTTATTGGCGTACCAAAATCGATATCAAAATAAAAAGATGAAAGATGTACAATCCAATTTATCGATTCAATAAAAGACCAAGAGGTGCATATGGTACACAACTAAGACCCCCACCGTTCACGACAGCCCTTGCTTCTCGCAAAAAAAGACTACTTGGTGGAGAAGTAGGATCTAATTTGTCAACCTCTATGGGATAAACCCCAACAGAGACCCATATCACAGTCTTGTGCAATAGATGTTGAAATGCTTACATTTCCCTCCATAAACCTTAATAGCTAAACACTAATCGTCACTTGACGCAATGAAATTTGGCAGTGCCATGTTTCGTTTAGTGTATTACCTACCTACTCAACCAAAAAAACATTTAAAGTAGTATTCACATGCATGGATCAAGAAAAACGATAGTGGGGCATAGCTCAAACACCTAAGCATCTCATGAATAAACTAGTAAAAAGGACAATGACGGTCCAAAAACAATTTGCGCTCGGGGCGAATCAACATAAAATACATTTTTACTAAACATGAATACTTGTATAAATCTTATTTTTAGCATGTTAACATATTACAAGTATAATTTTATTGTTGGCATAGTTTATCAACATAACTAGCGGTGTTAATAAATGTTAGCTTGTGTGTTTTTGTTTATACCAATTTCATTAAAGTATAATAAATTGTATATTGTAACAAAATTAGATTACAAAACTATTTTGTTCTGCAATGCATACATATATATATAATTTATACGTATTTGTAGTGAAGATCTACATAGTGTACGATCTAACAAATATTTCAATAGCGGTTTCTAGCGTATGATTAAAGTCCGGGGCATTAGTATTCTCCATCCGGCTGTCAGAGGGCTTGTGGAGTGTCGATCATAGAGACCATTTCCTCTTGTTATATTGATCTTGTATTTATTATATTTTAGCACGACTTTCTACTAAATCAGCGATTTATTATGAAATCGGAGTGAGTACTACCGTGCAATGTTCGGAAACTACTTTCGCTTTATTTTTTTTTCTTGAAAGGATTTTTCGTCTTCATATTTAAGTTGGTCTGGTCTAGTCTCGGACCTCTGTGTACATATTCAGATGGACGGACGTCAAGTGTACTTGTGAATTTCTAAGAAAAGTGACGGAGTATTAACGCGTGCATGGACCAAGTGGACTGGCGACCCAACAAAGCATAGAATTTTCCGATGACATCTCAAATTTTTTTTCCAGATAGGACCGACACCGGGATCCTGAATAGAATAGGTGAATTCAAACGAACGGCAGCAAGTACCGTGTGCCACGCCCGATAGAGATTGAAAAGCAGTACTAGTATACTTGTGGCAGCATGACCGGTGTCGTGATGGCAAGCCAATGACCAAAGAGAGCTCACACTTCACACGCTAGAGGGAGTTTGAAAAAGAAATTCAATCGTGTATCATTTTCAAAAGAAGTCACACGTGGCCCGTGTAATCTATTTATTTTGTATTACTAGTATGTGCAGAAGAATCTATATCCAAAAATCAGTGACCAATTGGGCAAGCAATCGAAGCTAGCTATAGCAGAGATGGACGTGATCGTCACGGCCGCAGGCAAAAGGTACAAACAGTCTACAGTGGTAGTAGGAGCAGCAGGCCAACTGCCACAACTGCCCCAACGAACCCACTCGCCGGCCGGAATTCCGCGCCGGCGCTGCTATCCATCTCTCTGCTGCTCGTCGACGGCGACGTCGGCGCGACGCCCTTGAAGTCGGGGTTGGTCCCGTACATGCTCTGTATCCCCTGCACGTCGTCCGTCTCCGCTCCACCTTCCTCGTCCCCGTCCGGATGGTCGGGTACATGATGGCCCTGCACCGACGAGTGGCCGAGCCCCAGCAGGTGCCCGATCTCGTGCACCGCCACGGACTCCAGGTCCACCGCGCCCGGAGAGGACGACGCGTCCCCGCCGTCCGCCGCCACCCACGCCTCCGCGGCGTCCAGGTGGAACCGCCCGTCCGACGGCGAGAAGGCGTGCGCCAGCGTGCCCAGGGGCCCGTCGAAGGCCTCGCCGTCGCCGTGGTCGCCCCGTAGAACCCGATCGTGATGTCGGCGTCGGACTCCGACGCCGTCTCCGCGAACTGCAGCGTGGTGGCGGCGGACCACCGCGCGAAGGCGCGCGCGAAGACGGCGCTCAGCGTCGCCCGGTCGATGGACGTGGCCGAGGTGGCGGTGATCGCGTACTTGAGCTCGCGGCGGAACGGCGGCCACATGGGCCCGCCGGGGAAGTAGGTGTAGAGGTGCCGGCCGTGGGCGGCGCCCGACGCGTTCCTGTCCATGGTGGACGTGCCGTTGATGACGTCGGCGACGCCGCAGCGCGGGGCGACCATCTGCGAGACGGTGGACGGGTCCAGGACGCCCGTGGCGTCGAGGCCGAAGTTGCGCTGGTACGTGGCGATGGCCGACTCCAGGTCGGCGTCGAACGCGTCGCTGAACGGGGACGACGACGGCGCCTCCGGGAGGTACCCGAAATGGCTGAGGTAGTCCTTGAGCCTCGCCAGGCCGTCTCGCTCGTCGCCCATGTGGCAGCCGGAGAGGTTCTGGAACGTCGACCACGGGTTCGGAAACGGGGGCTCCGGCAAGCCGGGCGGGAAGGCCGCTACCGGCGAGGCAACGATCACCATGGCCGCCATGGCGGCAGATAACAACAAGACGAGGGAAGGACAGGCCATTGCTGATGAAGCTCTCAGATGAGATGAGGATGCGAAGCAAGAACATCAAGCTGCTGTCACGTAAGTTTTAAGGCTCTTGCTTGCTACATACAGTACGAACTCTGACATGAGCAGCTCGGTCAGCAGATTGCCACGAAGCGGGAAACATCCGCCCATGCGGCCTGGGTTCAACGAAAATGTCTAATTTTATGTCTCCTTTTCCAAAAGTTTCTTTTGGTCAAGTATGGATATGTGGTGTTGTGGTTGCTGTCAAAGAAACCGTCATGGTGTCGACTGTCGTCAGGATATGGCGGCAAGAGAGTTGGTTGGAACGCCTTTTGATCTTGTTAAAGCCTCGATGACCAGCTAACCGGGAATGGAAGGAAGAAGCTTCCATCGGATTGATTTGATTCCGGTGAGCTACACGCAAGATATCGGTCGAGGATCGGACGCTGAGGTCACTGCAACACTGAATGGAAATATCGCTTGTTTCTCGTTTCTTCCAACTGCACCGGCCACGAACCAAGACATGAGACGATCGAGAAGCCAACGGAACAGACGTTCATCTTTGAATCAGCAACATGTCGATCAGAAATCAGTAGCAGTACCTCACCTTCTACTTCTAGTTATCTGCACCTACCCTCCCTCCTGCTCTACCGTAGAACCCAAAGCAAACGACGAGAAAAAGAGGGATGGACGAGTGTGGACGCAGGTCGTCCGGCCAATCCAAAGCCAGATGCTCTGCCTGAGTGCTGTCGCGTGAGATGAGCAACCCCTAAACTTTCAAAAGACTCAATTACTAGAAGTTCTAGTAGTTTACTGATTCAGCTATGCCCAAGTGTGAAAAGAACGATTCCATCACGCTATGAAAGGCCATTGGGGATTTTTCAAAGTGAACCGCCGGTCTGTTCTTCGCTTTCAAACCGTTTGCGAGGTCCACGAAGTTGATCACCTTGATTCAATTGAGGTACTCCCTCCGATCCATATTAGTGGGCATAACTTTGTCTAAATTCATATGTATCTAGTTAAGTATTTAGACTAGATACATATGTATCTAGACAAAGTTGTGCCCACTAATATGGATCGGAGGTAGTACCAAAATCGCGATGGATTATACGTTTATTAATTCTTGAAATGTGCAGGGGAAAACTGCGCCGCAGCTGGCCGGAGTGATCTTGTTGATCTTCCGGTCTGTTATCTTCGATACCTACAGAAAGTGTTGCCGCTAAGCAGACCGAAAATAAACTAGTCTTACTTATTACGGAAAGTCTTATTGTTCCGCTCCTTCAAAAGCTCCGAGAGAACCAAGATGATCAAGGAGCTAATGACTAGATGTATAAATGACTTTTGATTATTGTTTTCGCATTCTTTGCACAACCAAAATGAATTCTTGATGAGAACTTGCCTGTGGCAAGATGGTTAGGTGGGTGGTTTTATCTCCAGCCCACCAGAGTTCAAACCCCAGGTTTGACGCTGGTGTTTCTCATTTAAGGCGGAATATTTTTCAGTGGGAGGCGACGTTCCCGTCGACAGCGAGCCGCCCGTGGTGACTTCGTCAATCTCAAGACTCGACCCGCCGACTCAGTCTCTCGGAGGTGCTCATAGGGGTAGGATGTGCGTGCGTGCATTCATAGGGGTGAGTGTGTACGCGTGTATATGAGCGGCTACGTTGTACTGTGTTTCGCAAAAAAAAAAGAATTCTTGCTACATTACCGACTTTTGGGTAATAGTACGAGTAGATCGAAGTGCTAATGTGTTTCCCCAAAACAAATATGATTACTGAAGTGAAAAAGGTAAACCATATAAGTGATGCCGATGCTTATTTTCACATGCGAGGTTGTTTTTTTTTTTTATTTGCAAGAGAAAGAGGATTACATCAAAGCAACCATCTTACAGAAAGGTCCAGCAACAAAGAGAAAATTACAGATAAGGCCAGCTGAACCCCGAGTCCGCCGGCGACGACCAAGACGAGTCGATGGCGCGCCGCACTGCAACTGCTCCTCTGAAGACCTTGATTCGGAAGCAGATCCCCAGCAGGCGGGAAGTCGTCGAACAACCGGCTCCGTAGAGCCGCACCTTGGACCGCCGACGTCGTCGAGCTGCTTCGATTCATCCTCTCCATCTTCAACACCGACAAGCTCCAGATCCATCGCACGCACCGATCTGGAAGGGGAATCGAGGTACTCACCGCATCCGGAGACCGCCGAGCACCAAGAAGGGACGCCCTGAGCAGCAGAGCTCCGAAGAACACCGCTACCGGAGGGGAAGAGCGCCGCCACCAAAAGCCGCTCCGCCAGCATCGCCACCTCCACGACGCCGCCGGCCAGCCACCTAGAAGACCTAGCTATGTACAGGCTACGATCCGGGCATCCCCCACCCTCCCGCTGCCGGAGCAGCCGCCGGAGAGGGAGGGATCCCACGGATCCGGAGCTCGCGAGCGGGTCAACCAGGGAACGCCCAAGAAATCTCCCCTCTGGTACTGTAGCGATAGAGGGGGGACGGTCAAGGCTCCGTCTACGACTTTCACATGCGAGGTTGTTATTACTGAATCTATATTACTGCATGAATTTGTGTATCGAAAGACCCATGTGCTAGCTCTATATTCGTCGCATTGGCGGCGGCGCCACAAGGAGCAGAGACCGAGAGGCTGTTGTAGCTGAATCTATGCTATCCCAGGAATTGTGGCATCAGAAATATGACAGTTGCTAGCTTTATATTTGTCCCTTTGGCTTGGGGCCAAGGAGCAGAGGCATAACAGAAGGTGACATGTATCATTGCGTTTGTTCTATTACAATGCATGCATGGGTACCATGTAAATTGCTTAATTATGTTTCCTATAAAGGTGAACAGTTCGGGTCACAGAGAGGGCATTTGGCATGGCAATCCTCCTTTTTGGGGAAACATGGCTGGCCCGGTAGGGTCTGGCAGCAGAAACAGAAAGTATGCCCACATGCTTGTAAGACGCAAAATTTCAGATGAAGTTCGCTCTGATCAAATGTTGTTGAGTTGACCACATTAGCTGTAGTATTTGCGTTTGTATGGTCACTCCTTCCTCCATCTTCAAGACGACCTATTGCATAAAATATATTCCTGATCTGCGTTAATTTGTGTGTGTATGAAAAATAACACATGCAAGAATACGCCATGAATAAGACACACCCACGCAAGAAATATCTCTATACTTACACTCGAGCGTCGCTGCTAGGAATCCAAGAAGGAACAGGATTATCATCGCATACGCCAGACTGCTCCCCCTCATACCGAGTTTCTAAATTTCGAGATTGTTGAAATACCACCAACAACCGGATATTGGAGTTGGCTACAGTGTTAAGATCCAATGTCTATGACCTACGACCACCCCTTATGTCGTAACATATAGAACATACATGGTGATATATATGTGTTGTTTTCCGGGTGAGAGATATATGTCAATTAATCTGAAAGATTGCATGACATAAGAATTTAATACATTATCATCAATGTGTGACACAATATATGTCAATTAGTATGAAAGATTGCATCATCAATGCATGACATAAGAATTTAATACATTATCATCAATGTGTGACACAATATATGTCAATTAGTATGAAAGATTGCATGTCATGGGGAGAATTCGATACGGTACCAACTCCGTGTTTATTTCCCTTAATTTCATATCGGACGAGTTACTCCTTGGTTTATTTCCCTTTATCTTGGATCATAAGAGTGAGACACATGACGTTTCTTCTCCATGTTCTCGCTAATATCGCCTTTCTTGTCCTTTCCTCGTTGGAAATGGTCTCGGCGGATTTTTGGCATGGAAAAGGAAGGGCATTGCGCGCAAGGGTGATGAGGGGGCGTACTGGCACAAGATTCACTCTGCATGCATATCTGAATCCCGTTAATATCGCTACGGAATATCGTAGACTTTAGTTATAGCGTCACACACTCATGCCCCGTTTAAGATAGGCTATCACCCGATGATCTTTACCATTACGATGGGATTGGTGAGATATCATACATCTCATGGTGTCACATTTCTCGTTATTTACATATCAAATGACATCGCACTAACTATTTTCTCTATCAACTGCGCATGTTGCATGCAACCGTATCTTCCTAGGGTGAGTTTGTTAGTTTTGTCAGCCAAAGTTGTTAGTTTTTTTAGCTTTAGTCTGTTGTTCCGTTACGGTTACAGGCTTTGAGTAGATATAACATTGTGCCATCTTATGTCACACTTCTGCCTAATTACATAAAATATATCACCCCCTCACTTGTGTTTTGCTCGGCGGTTGAGAAAAATGGGCTCAGGACGATATGACTGGATTTGGATTACTTTTTTTGCGTACTCATTGCGCTATGATCTTGTATTCTCGACAGAGGTATATAAACAGTCTTCTCTCTCTACTGGTGTAAGCACCCTTTATCTCTCTACTCCTTTCACCAAAATCAAAAGTTTCACAAAAAAAACTAGAACGGGAGATGGAACTACCAATAAAACGAGGTATGGGGTGTGTATCACTTTCGTGATTTCCACCATGGGAACTGGTTGTTTATTCGTCCGAATTAACATGCATATACATCATGAAATTTCTTTTTTTGTGGAGCCATTGCCGTCCATGGATTTCTACATTTTTCTTAGATTATCGAGTGCTCGCCGGCATCGTGGGTACAGGCCCTAACAATCAGTTTAAAAAAAACATCTATAAACTCCGGCTGCTTATTGATCGGCGGTAACCCAAACGAAGAGGGGCCTAGGATGATTTGAGTTCCATCGTGCTTGTTGCTTTTCGTTGCCGTAGCCTCATTCAGTCCATGTCCATTCACCAACTAGACATAGGCCGGCCATTCTCTTAATCCCAATGGGCCAATTGCGCTTCTTGTTTGTAGAGGTGGCGTGGGCTCCAGAAAGTGCAAATGGAGCGACCTCCAGGGAGCTCGGGTTCTGGAAAATTTAAAAATTGGCACTTTTTAGTTTTAAAAAATCGAGAAAAAAATCCCAGAGATAGATAGTGTCGATATGTACAAGCGTGCAAAAAAAAAAAACTCAAAATTCGTTATATTTTAGGCTACACAAAAAGCAAATCTGGCAAAATTTTAAGTTTTTGAAACTGTGTACTGTTCGCCACCCAGATCCACCCATTTGTCATTTTTACCCAGCCCACAATACGACGAATTTCGATTTAAAAGTTTGCACACTTGTAAATCATATCATTATCTACATCTGAAATTTTGTTCCCGGTTTTTTGAAACTTTCAAATGTCATTTTCGATTTTTCAAAAAACGAGCTCCCTGAAATTCAGGAGCCATTTGTCCTGTTGTGCTATACATCTGTAGAAATTTGTAAAAAAAAACCCGAATCTGATACAAGCAGTCTTGACCGTTCCCAAACCTAGCTGCATACTTGTCAAAAAAAACTAGCTGCATAGACACCATGTACTGTCGTACTCTTTATTGTCCTTATTTCTGCCTTGCAGGGAAACTGGTATAGTCTTTTTTGAAGTAAGCATGAATCGAGATTTACTGGCAAGTAGGCTCATGCGCGCATATGAGAGTCCTTGTAGTTTGCCACTGGATTGGCTTCTGTGGTTCTGTTCATGGCCGGATGGCTCCAGTTCTCCATTGAGCATGCATATCCGGTGTGCCTTTCATAAGAGTACGTAGCTGACACCGAGCTTAGAGTCGATCTCTAAGTGCAAATCCCCATCAGCCGATGCAAAAATTACTGTCTGCTGCTGCCAACTATAGGCTGGAAGGGAGACATAGTCACGCTGGCTGTGGACCACGCCGATGTCAATCATTCGCGATCTATTCTTCAGTCCATCCATTTGGCTGTAATCAGACAGTTTTCACAGGTAAGCAGTGGGACTCTTGGATCGATACACCCTGCCACAGTTGGCCTCTTGATCGTTCTGTCGTCGCCTGGCATCGACATGCTGTTATGAACTTTCTTCCGACGTTGTGTATGTCCTTCTTCTGGAGGTAATCGCCCTTTAGAGGACATGATCGAATATGCCCCTTTGCTTGGAGTGTTGTGTTGAGCTTGGTATCAAGGGGGCAAAAATTAGCGGCTGTGTGCAATTCTTCCTTTTCCGACTCGTTTGCGGTTCAAGATTTAAGCATCTCCACCGACACCCTCAAATTACGTCCGTTTTAACGGGTGTCGAACACAAGTTTGACACAATGGGAGTGTTGTCCACAACGGCACCTTCAAACGGCCGGTCCATTCAGATTTGCTTTTTTTTTTTGTATTTGCAACAAAACAATCAATGCCAACATTAAATCCAGCTATCAAAATACACATAAACCAAAACCCAGCCAACAAAGCCACCAAAATGCAGCCAAAGTCGGGCCACATCATCGAAAATGCATGAAAAAAAATCTTGGGTCTCGGCATCCATGCACCTTTCTCTCCTCTCTTTCATGATGCGCGTGACTTTCTCAGCAAAGAAAACCTGTTGATCCGAGCTCATGTGTGTCGTATCGGTGGACACGATCTTGACCTCCCTAACATCTTGCATCTCCTTAAGTTTTTGACCTTGCACGCCAAAGTAGGTGTCCCACTTTTTTTGTTCTCTTCGTGCATCTTCGTTTTGAGAGTTGAGGACGATGAGATCTCCATCATGTACGAGGCAAGAGACTCTTAGATTGAGGTAGTAGATGATGTTGTTCTCTTTCCCGCCTTTGGTTTCTTGTTCCCAGTTGGTCATGGTAGTACTCCGGCCCATGGCAGATTCATCTAGATCGCCCTTGTTTCCCTTATCCCTTGGCTCTTAGAGAGTCGAAGTGTTGTCCACTTTGGACAATCTTGAAGTAGAGTCCAACAATGCATCAAATTGAAGGGCTTCTTCTCGAACATCCCTAATATATCGCTAGAGCATCTTTTAACTAGATAAAAAGGCACATGTCAAAAGATAGAAATTTTAGATCAATGCTACTCCATGCATGCCAAATAGATAGAAGTTTTGATTAACATTTTACTTTGTTGGCGCTGGTCTTGCCACTCTTATTTCTCGCCATAATTTGGTCATGGCACCCATGGAACATGTTTCAAACGTCTCGTATGGTGCCTGCCACTTTTCGATTGAATTTGCATTGTGCTAAATGTATAAAGTGTCGTGTGGCGGGTATTCCTTTCTTTATTTATAGTCCTTGTAGATCTTATTCCAATAGGAATCACGAGTCTGTTGTGTGCCAGTAATGGTGTCTTGGCTTATTGCTATCCAAGCTTAACACAACAATTCATCCTTCTTGGTGATCCACGACTTTCCTCTACTTCCCCCGTGACCTCTTGCTATTCTTGCCGGTGTCAACATCGTGAACCTCTGCTTTCTCAACGGTTTCCCCGCCCGGACTGGCCTCCTCGCCCTGGCCGGGGTAGGAATAGGAGCCGTCGTAGATATGGTGATTCGTGGCGTTGGTGACATCGTCCTACGATAGACAAAGCAAAATATAACTGAAGCACACATTGCCGGCCTAATTCAGTGCACAATTCACATTGCCGGCTTCATTCAATGCACAGTTCAGCTTCATTAATGGCAATTTTTCACATTACCGACATGATTCAAAGCACACATGCACAGGGGCCGACATGATTCAATGCATACATGCACAACAAAAATGGTTAGAAACGTACCTCACCAAGGCTGGTAGCCGAAAAGCCGTGATGGTCGAGTTGTCGTTCGTGACTGTCGATCAACGTAGCGTGGGCAGTCGCTGTAGGGGGCGTCCTGGTTGAGGTTGACGCCGTGGCCTTGCTTGACGGGCACAACCGGCGAGAAGATCCCTTCCGGATTGACGCCACAATAAAGGACTGGAACAGTAAATGACTGGATCAGAAGACACCGTCAGCATCATTCTCGCCCATCTCGGGTGAGGAGGGGAACGCGTTTGCTACGGGCGCTGGTGGGTCGTTCAAGTAAATCGGAGAAAATGGCGAGGAACTCCCAAAAGGGACAATGTAAAAGGAGTGGAATAATTTGGCACCCGGCGACTGTCTATGACATGCGGGACCCTCCTGTCGGATGGCTTGTTCGAGCGTTGTCCTGCACCAAGGCTGTCCCCAAATTTGAATGCCCGCTCGGAGGTGCCATAGAGAAATTGGGGGTCGGACCAAACAGATGGGGTGTTGATGTGGCCGCACCCCATTTTACATTTTACATTTGGGGTGCCAGTGGAGATGTTATCTCTCCTATCTAAAAGAAAAAAATGGTTCCACATTCTGCCCACCTCTTCGTCACACCTCGTCACGCACGCATTAATTATTACTAACCAAATTTCGCCGCCTGATGACCCGCCTCCATCACGGTTTACACGGCGCGCTTCTAAATCCATGCTTTTCGAGATGGGTATGGAATTAAGTCGCAAATGCATTAAATACTCGCATAATTATGGGGTGAGAAACGAAAATAAATCCCGTAGCCTTCTCTCCCGGTGTGAAAGCTGGTGTTAACTCGGGAGAAAAGGAGCATGCAGGGTCCTCCACCGATGCATGCAAGGAAACTGCTCAATTAATGGCCCGTGGAGTAACTAGGAATTAATTACCCACATAATACGGCACAGTTTGAGTTGTGGACCTACATAAATATGCTGATTTTGAATGGATTACGAAATATTTTCTACGCCAATTAGCGATTGCCTTGGTCCCAGAGATTAGGCATGCACGCGGAGTAAACCGTGACGGAGGACTGAGAGCTACGGGATTTCTTCTCCCCTCATTCCGCCTCTCGTACAGAGAACGAGAGCAGGTGGCTAGGTTTTGGTTGCGCCGCCGGTTCGCCCCACCGCATTCCGACGCCTAGCACCATCGATTTCAGCGCCGCCTCCCAACACTCTGTCACGTAATGCGCCACCTCTCTAGCTCCCTCCTCTCCTCCCCATGGTCACCAAATTCGTCGCGGAGGCCAGCCCATCCCCGTCCTCGACCTCGCATCCTTGTTCCGCCCGCAGCCAGAGCCAGCGCCAGGCGTCGCCCTTCGCGTCGTGGAGGCCTGAAGCCTCTGCACACTTTGGACTTTTAGCCGGGACTAGGATGTTCCTAATGACATGTATGTAGTATTGCGGTTAATTCCCGATTACAAAAGAAATGGTCATTGACGAGTCACTTTGGTTGCATTTTCACCTCACTCCTGTAAACATGTGTATCTCACGACTAGGCATTGTTAACCAATTGTTAACCAGATCCTGCAGAATTTGGCTAATTCTATTGTAGTATGGGAAAAAATATCAGAGAAGAAATATTCATTTCTAGACAGGAAAAATTCGAGTTGGGCAATTGCCAATGCAGTTAAACACATGAACAATTATGTGAAAATGAGTAACGATGACTGACATCTCAAACCATTTATTTGATACCATGAATAGTTGTCATTTAGAACTTACACGAGGATAGTCATGACTTGACTTAAGTACAGTGTTCACACAACCAGTTTGTCAAGTATTTAAAGTACACACCTGAAGAAATTTCTCATGGAAGCTCTTTGCAAGCTACACTGTAGGTTAGTGAGTATTAAAAAACTCTCGTTTAATCTTTTGACATACCACATATCTATACTAAATGTACATTCTATACTATAGTACAAGGCGTGTTGCACCGATGATTTGTTTGTAAATTTTTAAGAGATCAATTTATTAGGTGTGTTTTTAGGTGTAAATTTGTTTAGTGCCAATTTTCTGTACCGCAGCTTTCGTTTAGTTTGACCCCCCCCCCACTAATTCAATCAACTAGGGTCATCTTAAGTTTTATTCATTTTTCACACTAGCATTCGATCACCATAGTTCACCATAGTTTACATGTTTTTTCTTTTCTTTTTCCGACCATAAATCACATCGTAATTTGTATACCTCTTTATCCGAACACGGAAAACATACACATGGGGGCACGACGACAAGGCTCACAGGTGCGACAGATAAATTATTACCCGTTGCAACGCACGGGCATTTGGCTAGTGATATTTACACTCGGTAATATTCAGTCAAAGCCAAACGATCATTTTCGAGGGAACAGGTCAAACGATTCGCCGAATCCACAATAAAATCTTCTAGATCGTCTACCTTCCCAACCATTTACCTCTGTCAATTACCGTTATGCCCCACCACGCGTGGGCCAGCCTGTCATTCGAGTCCAATCACCATACAAATTGGTGACCGGTGGGCCGTGGGCAATAGTTGAACCTCGAGGGCGGCAGACAGCTACGCACTGTCCGAGTCCGACGAGGCAAGCCGGCCCGCTGCCCGAAGGGACCCACCTGTCGGCGCCTAAATAATTCGTCTTTGTCTCTCCCTATCGCCTCTCCCTCCTCGCCCTCGTTTCGTCGCCATCCCTCTTCTCGCCACCGTCCCCAAATTAGCAGCGCCCGGAGCTCGCCGGCCTCCGCTGCCGCCGGCGAAATCCCTAGGGTCTGCACCTCCGGCGCTGTCTCTCGCGGCGGGTGGTCGGCGCGCTCCTCGCTGGCGCTGTAAGATCTGAGCGAGCTGCTGCTGCTTCTGCTGTACAGGTCTGGGGCTTAGGGTTACGGTTTGGTGGTTGCTGAGGCGGCGTCCATGGCGGGTCCCAAGTTGGGTCGTTCAAGTCGGAGAATAAGGGGGACTCAGCGTCGGCCGCGGCGGCGCAGAGGAGGGACCCGTACGAGGTGCTGGGGGTGGGGCGCAATGCCACGGAGCAGGAGATTAAGAGCGCCTTCCGCCGCATGGCCCTCAAGTAAGTCAAGATCTCGGACTTGCGCATTTTTCTCCTGCTCTTGTTCTGCTCAGGAGTCTGCCGGTCTAGAGGAATTGCTCTTCTTTCTGCGGAATATAGCTCAGGATTTGTTCATTTGCTACGACACTTGAAGTGGACCGGAGGGAGTATCAAATTAGCTCCTAGTATGGGAATATTAGCTCATTTTGAATACAATTGTCGCTTCTATCTAGCAACAGCCGGCACACGCGCGTTAGGCAGGCTACTGGACCATTTTCGACTACTGGACCAGGATGACTATGTAATTCAGTAGCTCGGCTAGCTTGTTTAATGGTAGTTTGATGAAGGGCCAAAGGCAGCCGTTTGACTAATTTGCTCGTCCTGCAGGTACCATCCAGATAAGAACGCAGACGACCCTGTTGCCTCGGACAAGTTCCAAGAAGCCACATTCTCCTACAACATCCTGTCAGACCCGGATAAAAGGCGGCAGTATGATTCCACCGGATTCGAGGTGATCAGCGGCATCATTTAATTAGTTGAGTTGCTTGTTTCTCCTGTTACTAATGCTTTTGTTGCCATTCAGGCCATCGAAGCAGATAGTCATGAGTTGGAGCTGGACCTATCAAGTCTCAACACTGTAAATACAATGTTTGCTGCTCTTTTTAGGTAACTTCTTCGGAATACTGCTGTTTTGTTCTACATTATGTTTCTGCTTATAACACCATGTAACGCTAGTCGTGTTTGTGTAGCAAGTTAGGGGTACCAATTAAGACCACCGTTTCGGCAACAGTTTTAGAGGAGGCATTGAATGGCTCGGTGGAGATTTATCCACTTCATCTGGGCAAATCCTTGTGCAGGAAGGTTGGCAACTACCTCCCATTGTTTCTTCTCGTTGCATTTTTTTCTTGTCAAGTGAGCAATATTTTTGATTTTACATGTCGCAGGTGGACAAACAATCGGCTCATTTCTATTCAGTGGACATCACAGACGAAGAAGCTAAATTGGGGTTGGTGTGTAGAGTTCGTTCAACTTCTAAAAGTAAATTCAAGGTTAGTTGTAAACTTGTCGATACCTTCTGTCTGTCATCTTGTTTTGACAACTTAACTACTCCATTACACTTCTTTGGCTGAGAAGCTTCATTTCTCTTGTAATGTTACACTTGAATAACTGAACTGATTCATCTGTTCGTTTCTGGTTATCTTTTTGCATTCTGAGTATCAGGACATTTGTGCCGCGCCCCCGAGGAGAAGAGATTAATCTCCCGGGGGCGGCGCGTTGCGGAAGTGGTGGAGAAACCTAGGATCGGCGTCGTGAGACTAACCGCTCTGATACCATGTAGAAAGTTGTAGAACCCTAAAATTCTGTTGTTTTGATCTGGACCCTGGTGGGGGGTTTATATAGGAGTACAAGGGGGTAGGAGACTTGGAGTACAAGATGATCTAACCCTAATCAATCCTAACCGTACATATACTCTAACAGTGATACGTGCACTGTTTCAACAAAACATATAACTAGTCATTTCTCTTGAGATTATCATGGTATTGGATATAAAAAATTGGAAATAAAGGACACCGTATTTTGTATGATTGCACTTTAAGTTTATCAAATTTTCGGGTTTCCCATGCATATGTTCTTATTTTTAAGGCAGGTCTTTTTCCTTTCAGTTGCTCTATTTTGAACCTGAAGAAAACGGTGGGTTAAGCCTTGCTTTACAGGTATGTTTAGCGGCTTATCATTCTTTTAGTCTGAAACAATTTCTTCTGTTTGCAACTAGTTTGTCACCTGCCAAGCATGAATTTTCAAAAGGCATGATTTGCTTGTTGCCATCAGCTTTTGATCTTTCCTAAGTATCTTTTTTCTGAAAAGCCTGTGTCACATAGTCCACGAGACATTCTAGATCATATGGTGCATTATTCCATGTTTCTCTGTAATCTGTATTTTTTGTGTACAAACCTGTTTTATTAGAATTGTCCGTGTTAATAGCTGGTTGGTAACTCGACGTTTCCTTTTATTATTCTTTTAACCTTGAGATTGCACCGTAATTGTTGGAGCATGTGAAACTCAGAAGCTCTCCTTTGTTTGTATGGTTGGAAGTTCCATGTTCCCTCACCTTGGTAGAATTGGGAACTTAAAATTGCATTTTGCGAGTTCATGTCAATGTCAGATATGTCCGCTAGAATCATTTGAGGTTTAGATACGGCCCTTATGTCTCCAGGGACAACTGTAAACTGCTTTCCGCATAATCTCACCAGGAAGCTGCTCGCTGTAAATGGCCCAAACCTTAACAAAGTTTATGTGTGATTCTATTCGCTATCCAGAAGCTTCCTTAATCCTGGCACTTCATGCACGTGTTGCATTCTGTGGCCTAACCAGGTCTACTAGTGTGATGGGATTAGTCGCATTTTCATATGGTGAAAATTTTGTTGCATAATAATGTAATGTCTTGAACACTTGTTTTAGTCCATTTTATGATTTTTAGTGCGCTAGGTTTGAGGCTTGAGCATTATATGAGCTAACACCTATCAGTCTTGCAGGAGGATAGTGCAAAGACCGGGAAAGTTACTTCTGCTGGGATGTTCTTTCTTGGCTTTCCTGTGTACCGTTTTGAGCATAATAATTCAGTGAGTATGCAAGTAGTGTCTTGTTATCTCTCCTTGTGTTTCTTTGTGTGTTGCCTCTTTACAAGTTCCATTTATTTCCAGGCTGCTGCTGCAAAGGATCCCGATAGTGCATTCTTTAAGAGATTGGATGGCTTTCAACCATGTGAAGTTAATGAGCTGAAAGAAGGGACCCATTATTTTGCTGTTTATGGTATGCGTCTTTATGTTACTTCCAGTAAAATTATCCATGGCAAACAAGCATTGGCTTAAATAAAGTAATTACTCCATTAGGCGACAATTTCTTCAAAAGTGCAACCTATACCGTAGAGGTTGTATGTGCTGAACCCTTTACCGCTGAAAAGGAGAAGCTACGAAGCGTGGAGGCAAAGATACTTGCAAAACGGTCTGAGCTGTCTAAATTTGAGTCCGAGTATAGGGAGGTATGCCCTCACCTTAAAATTCTCTACTGAAAATGGCCTGTTAAATGAAAATACATCATTGTTAAGAGCTGAACTGGCAGGTTTTAGCGAAGTTCACTGCGATGACCAGCAGATATGCTCAAGAAATGCAAACGGTATGGGTAAATTGTGGAACATTTGTTTCTGCTTCCCACCTTGTTCTGACATCATGTTTTGTGTGTTCATAGATCGACGAGCTTCTCAACGAAAGGAATGCAATTCATGCATCCTACACCAACAGCCCAACTCTGAAACGGAGTTCCAGTGGCAGCAAAGGGAGAACACCCTCTAAAGTGTCTAAAAGTGATGAACAAAGGGAGAACACCCTCTAAAGTGTCTAAAAGTGATGAACAAATTGTGAAAAAGGAGAAGAAATCGAAGAGTCCGTCCACTGAGGCATCAGTGAGCGATGAAGAGGGCCCTAAAAAGGAAAAGAAACCCAAAGAGCGGCTTCGCAGGAAGAAATGGTTCAGCATCCATCATTTGAAAGTCGACAAGAGAAGACCCTGCTGACAGATGTAATCGATTGTTCGACTGTATTATTTTGTTTCGATGACACCACCAGCATTCATTAACCTTTCTTCCCTTCTGCTGTTATTTCTAGGTACTTTCTACAACTTGGCACTCCCAGGTCATAGCAGGGATCTCGTTTTGACCTCCAGAAGGACACACCCTTGCTCTTATCTTTTCTCCTTGTGCCGTGCAGGATTTGTTTCCTGAAAAGTCAGGAATCTCGGCAGATTTGGAAATGTTGTAAAGAAATGTAAACCTAGCATTTTTTAGGGGCTTACTGAGGCTGCATCCATTCCCCCTCAACTTTTAGAGGCCTACTGTTGTGTGTATACAACTTCAAGAAATTTTAGTAGCATGTAATGGTAAAGAATACGGCAGTCCAATGTCAAATTCATTTGATTTTTTGCTGATGTCGATGTTGAAACACTGCCAGGCGTGATTTTTGCCTGGATCTCCCATCTATCCTCCAAAACTCGGACTCTGAGTGAATCATGTGGATGATCAGCGATGGCCTCACTGCGTTGATGACCACATTGTTGCGGTGTTGCCACAGACACCAGAACACAAGGGTGATTGATGTCCAAAGCTCCCGCCAATCTCTCTGTATCAATCTTGGATGTCCACCACTGTAGCAAGGAAGAATCAGGCTCTGGCATTCAGGGCTTCCTCCACCTCCAGTGAGGCAAGATGCGCACCCAAACCTCACGCAAGACCATGCAGCTGAACATGATAAAAGTTTAATATGTGACATATCAATTGAATTGCTGTAAGATTGACACGGTGGCCTTGGATTCACTACTTCAAGGAGACATCGATGACAGTACTCCAGTATTGATGAATGATTAAGCTTCAGTCAATTAGCTAGTTAGGTTATGTATGACTGTTATTCTCCAGTACCGAGCTCCGTAGTTACAATCATATAACGTTACTGAAGAACAATAATCAACCAATTCGCCATGAAACAATCAGGTCTAGGAGTTGGGAAATTTGCCATGAATATATGCTAACCTCCTGAAATGTAATTTATGGAACCAAATGCAGGCTCTGCAAGTCTGCAGCAACGTACGTAACAGCGCAGCCAACAGTTAGCTAGTGCTAAATGTAGTATATGTATCAAAAAAAAAAAAAAAAAAAAAAATGTAGTATATGGACAGAGCAATTGACACGTTATTTCAGACATGGTGCATGTCTGTTCTCCGGCCTTGTCTTCCTCCTAGGAGCTCTCTCCTCCACTCCGTTCCCGCCATTTGCTCCCCTCCACCGGCTCCGAGAAACATCCTCTCCAAGTTCCCCGCCCTCCCCTCCCCTTCGCATTTCTTGGACCCCCACGCAACTCGGACGCTACCTGCTAGGAGGGATCCATCAAATTAACCCAAGAGCCACACGCGCGTAGGATCGACGTACCAACCAGCAGCCATGCGGCGCTTGTCCCTCCTCCTCCTGGCCGCGGCCGCCCTCTTCGCCACCGCGGTGAGCGCCGCGCCGGGTCCGGCGCCGAAGCTGTCGCCAGATTTCTACAGCCAGACGTGCCCACGGGCGGAGCGGATCATCGCGGAGGTGGTCCAGTCCAAGCAGATGGCGAACCCGACGACGGCCGCGGGTGTCCTCCGCGTCTTCTTCCACGACTGCTTCGTCAGCGGCTGCGACGCCTCCGTGCTCATCGCGCCCACCCACTACGCCAAGTCCGAGAAGGACGCCGACATCAACCACTCCCTCCCCGGCGACGCCTTCGACGCCGTGGTGCGTTCCAAGCTGGCGCTCGAGCTGGAGTGCCCCGGGGTGGTGTCCTGCGCCGATATCCTCGCCCTGGCCTCGCGCGTCCTGGTCACCATGACCGGCGGCCCCAGGTACCCGGTCCCGCTGGGACGCAAGGACTCGCTCTCCTCCAACCCCACCGCCCCGGACGTCGAGCTCCCGCACTCCAACTTCACCGTCGGCCGCATCATCGAGCTCTTCGTCGCCAAGGGGTTCACGGTGCAGGAAATGGTGGCGCTCTCCGGCGCGCACACGCTCGGCTTCTCCCACTGCCAGGAGTTCGCCTCCAGGATCTACAACTACCGTGACAAGGGCGGCAAGCCGGCGCCGTTCGACCCCAGCATGAACCCGGCCTACGCCAAGGGGCTCCAGGCGGCGTGCCAGGACTACCAGAAGGACCCCACCATCGCCGCCTTCAACGACATCATGACCCCCGGCAAGTTCGACAACATGTACTACGTCAACATCCAGCGCGGCCTGGGGCTGCTCAGCACCGACGAGGACATGTGGTCCGACATGCGCACCAAGCCCTTCGTGCAGCGCTACGCCGCCAACAACACCGACTTCTTCGATGACTTCTCCAAAGCCATGGAGAAGCTCAGCATGTACGGCGTCAAGACCGGCGCCGACGGCGAGATCAGACGGCGCTGCGACGCCTTCAACAGCGGGCCCACCACCCAGTGATCGTACAGATATCCGCTACGATCATTGCATGGGTGTGTGCGTTCCTACATATGGTGGTATTGAGATTCACGCAACAAAATTATAGAGGCCGGGTGATATGTCGAGTTTAATTCATTCCTGTTCGGTCGAGTAATCCCTTTTAGTTTGTGTGTGGTGACAAAAAAAAACAATGACACGTGTGTTATTTGTATTCATTTTTCATCATCTTTCTTTCTTTCTTTCTTATATCCTCTAAATCAGGTATGCCCTACGAATATCATTTCATGATCTCATTCCCTATTGTCTCTTTAGGATATGTATAAAGTCACATTATTTAATATATATACAACATGTTTTAGTGTTTTATTTTCCTTTTTATCTACATCACTAATAAGAGTTTACCATACCATTCTTTATCTTTCTTTCCTTTTATGTTTTCTTAACAAAGAATATATTAATATTAAGAAGATACTAATTACATCCGGTCTCTCTGTAATAATATAATATCAAGATTTAGTCAAGACATTAAAGATGCACATAGCCAAAAGTACAACAAAAAAGGCGTTTGCCGAAGTGAACAAATGACTAGCAGCAGTAAGAACATCCACAACCATTGGCAACACCAGACTGCGAAAAGGTTCTCAAAAATGAAACAATGAACAATTGTTGTACCACTAACAAAGTCACATTGTTTAATTTAAAATACACCATTAGTTTTTGATAAAATTAACAATTGATTCCACCATTATTCTTTATTTTTGATGGATCGATTGTCAAATATTTCCTGACTTAAATTTGTTCTTGTGATTTATTCTCTGGTTGTGTATTATTTCATTTCACTTTATTCCCATTTTACCACTTTCAAGCCTAATTCTAATGTCTAACAACACATCAACGCGCCATCACAGCACTGAAAATAATATCAGAATAATCTGGTTATATCTTGAAATAAAATCATTTGTCACCTTTTAGGCCCCCAAAAAACGACGTTTGTTCCCAGAATTGTAATATAAACCATGTTGTGTATGTTTTAGTTTTTTGGGGGATATTTTGAATACTGAATTTGATATGTAACTAAATTACGGTTATTTAAAATACTCAAGCATGGTCAATAGTTTAAATTATAGATATGTCAAAGAAAGATATATAACAAACCGTAAGCCATTGTATCATCGGTGTTCCTACCGGTCCCTCTCGTCTCTGGCATCCGATCCGACATCGAGAGATGGGAAACCACATATCGACGATACAGTTAAGTTGTTAGTTTTATGTGTCCTTGGTCACCAAGACCTAACTGCGGAGGTCCACACATGGAATAACATTTCCATG
The DNA here is from genome assembly GCA_947311845.1 of Poa pratensis. Lineage (NCBI taxonomy): Eukaryota > Viridiplantae > Streptophyta > Magnoliopsida > Poales > Poaceae > Poa > Poa pratensis. Next base: position 65,985,267 of record CAMZMU010000034.1, on the reverse strand, counting down.
GATCTCTTTGCATCCCAGTGTGGCTATCACGACCAACATGGCCGAAACTTGTGGTGACAAGTTTGTTTTGGTTAGTAATTCTCTCATTTTGTTCTTTGTGTTCCCGATCTTCTTCGCCAAACAGTATATTGATGATGCAACAATTCGATATAGGGGTGTGAGCATGCTGTGCAACAATCTTAGGTTCTCGCCTATCGGGGTGGAAAGCTCATACTGCTATTTTAAACCTTGGATGTTAACTCGACTTGTGCAGGTGTGATCATCCGTACTTATTTTGTTAAAGATGTAGAAAAACCTCTAGATGCAAAAGGTAAAATTACAAATGATGACTTTGAAAAAATGTATTTAACATTTAATTTTGTCAAGGATCATTTTTTGTTCATTCGATTTTATTTCAGTTTCTTCTATCCAATGTAATTTTTTAACCGATAAATTCACATTGTTGCCTTAAAATTTTAATCAATTATTATCATTCGCTTTTGATAATATAAACATAGAACTACTATAAACTGAACCCAGATTATCAAGGATTGGAGTCCAAGAAACTTAAATATAAAAACATACGTCAAACAAGTATCGTTTTGAGTTGAAACAGATGAACAATAATTTATACAAAAAATTGAAAGAATCTATTGAATATTTGTTCTTAATCAACCGATGAGGCACAACAAGTGTGTTTGTCAGTACGTGGCCAGGTCTCAATGACCCATCAAACAGCGACAATTATAGACATGCTACTTCTCTTATCAAGTTGCCTTCAATTATATATCTATAGCCCACGAAGTTGGATGGAGTCGCAACAATTTAATGGAAAATGCCTTCTTCATTTCCCCCCGAAGATCAGAGCCCAAGTGCAATCAAATAATGCATGAAAAAGGATTCTTCTACATCACATGCTTCACACAATGCAGGTGGTTCCACATGTTGTCTGTTCAAATTTTGCTTTGTTGATACAAACTGATGGATCACATGCCACCAATATGATCAGGCTTTAAGCAGAACCGCCATCTTCCATAGCTTTTTCCAACCACAATTAACAATGGTTTCTGAACTCTCTGGATGATCAATATGTTGTTGATCATCCTATAGGCCGATTGGACTAAAACTACTCTTTACATCTCACATATCCATGCGCATGCATCTTCAGTAAATATTCCAAGGGGAATACTCCCTCCGTTTCATAATATAAGACTTTTTAGAAATATATCAAGGTGGGCTAGATACGGAACGAAATGAGTGAATATACACACTAAAATGTGTCTAAATACATCTAGATATGCACGAACCAAGAAAAATAATCTAAAAAGGCTTATATGTAGGAACGGAGGTAGTACTACATATTGCTTGCATAGTATCAATAAAGTTTCCCATATTTTTCTCCTTCCAGCATACTATCTCTTCATCGATCAAATCATCATCCATTGTTACAGTACAATAGCTTTAGAAATCTTTACCAATGGTCGGCGAATTTTTCTGAAATCTATGAGTCCTCAAATTCACAAATGGTAGAACCATCTCCCACTCCTTTGATTAGAACTTTCTCCAATACCTCCCTTGCATGCAAAATAGCTTGCAAATATGAGATGAAGTCCTGTTTCTTACTGCCTCCATTAAACTTGAGTCGTGATGATATTTTGCTCTATGCACTCTTGCGTAGAGTGATTCAGAGTGGGGCAGGCACCACTCTTGAATAAAGTGAGTCAGGTTGGGACATAAGCGCCACCCTTTCTTCGCCAACATTGGTAGATTGAAAATCTGAAAATCACGAAAGCCTATTTCTCCAACACTATTGGGGACTGCAATGTCACACCACTTTCTCACCATGTGTCGCACGTTTAAATTATATGTTACCCAACAAGTCTCGCCATAGCTTCCTCATTTTGGAGATTATACTTGGCCTTAACTAGAGCTCGGACGATTCGAGATCGTTCACGGGATTAAAATAGGGATGCTCGTGCATTTAGCCGGTGTGGGATCCTAGATGAAGCCAATTCCTTGCACATCTTGTTGATGTGGACGTGACCCTTGTTTGATAAAGATCTCATCCATTCCTCGCAAAAGAAAGATGCTGGAAAATGATAGAGTAACTATCTTTACTTACAAAGATGAGTTGGTGGCGTCCGAAAGAAGAAGAAAAAGTTGGGGCTTAGCGGCTTAGATAAATTTGGGACTTAGGTTTTATATAAAACCAGAATATTTCGAAATGTGTTTCATAATCACTACTTATAGGGAAAGAGGTCAGAGTACTTGACATTGTTTTCCCATCTTTGTACCTAACATCAGAAAAAAAAAACTCAAGGGCAGCTGTCAGGTCATCCACCATGCTTATTGCTTAGTGCTATAGTTTTTTATGGTTGTGCATGCAATGGCAGACCCAAAAAATTGTCAAAACTGAAATTCGCGTAAGAGACTACTCAATGCATGGTCTTGCGCCGCCATACAGCCCATGCCCGAGCTGGAGGGATGCTAGGTTCGCCCCCAGTGGCTGGTCACCTCTTGTATCCAATGATTGACAAAAGACATGAACTACTGAGTTATACAACTCATTTAATGGAACCTCTTGTTACCTTACCGAGTCTGAACCCAAGCATGGCTTTTCGCTTGTTAAGATAAGCGGACTAACGAGCAAGTGGATGAGTTGCTCATGAGACTTTCATTCAATGGAACCTCTTGTTAGATATTCACCAGATAAAAGTCAGAATATGGTTCTTATGGGCGGTTTAAGAAAATACATTCCAATTACAAGAACTTTTTATGGGGTACACTTTCTCTTTGTGGTATTCCACCTCTTGCTTTCTTTTGGTCCAAAGATGAGATTCTTAGTAATAGTTGGTTGTATTCGCCCTGTTTTGGAATAATAGCCTCCTTTACTGTAGGATTTACTGCCTTTTATATGTTTCAGATATATTTACTTACATTTGATGGGTATTTGCGCGTTCATTTTCAAAATTACGGTACCACTAAAGAGGGTTCCTTGTATTCAATAGTTAAGCTCGTACAATTAATAAACACATACATGTTAAGTACTTGAGTCACATAAATTCATATAATATTATGGTAATATTAATATGATGCCACAATTTGTTGTCATATTATTTCTTAGTACATGATATATTTTTCCTATTTTTTTTGTAATTTTCTAGTTCCAAAATAGCATGACGATATGATCTGAACTTTCTGCTCATTAACACTAACTAGGTTTTTTAGGGAAAACCTGTTAACTTTATTAATTTATAACAATTGAAGATCCATCAACATGTAAAATTGTTTCAGAAACAGAGGGAACTCACCTAGCCATCGGGGTGACGTTTTGAGAAGATAATAGCTTTATGAATCTCTTTTGTTGTTTTTGACTTTTTCATTGGTCGATACATGTGTCGACCCTTTGTGATCCGTGATTTGTAACAGTGGTGGAGCCAGGATTGGAGCAAGACCCGGGCCAAAAACTGGGCTAAATTTTTTTCCAAAAAAAAGGTTGTAATGACAAAGTAATTTGGTACGATTGCAAAGATGAACATATATTTTCAACAACAATTGTTAATGATCTAAGAAAGTTCATAAGAGATGATAAAAAGCTAAAATAGTTTCAACGTCTTCGGTTTGAGGAGTTTTCAACTTCTTCGGTGCCAGCAGACCAGCCGAGGCCGTGCAGTGGGGGCCAGATGTGCGCCGGAAAAGAAAGGCGGGCCTGAGTGCGGCGCCGCGGCGGAGAAGAACAGGGACGGAGAGCAGAATAGCGTGGCGGTGCCGGAGCGCGTCATCAACGAGCAAGGGGAGGACCGAGCGAGCGAGGAGGTTTCGATTCAGCCACCCTTCGTTTGGTGGTATCATGCCAGGAAATGGGCCACACCTAGCCTGCGCCCCGGGCCAAACCAAAACAATTCATACCTAATAGGCTGGTAATTTTGCTACGCCCCGGGCCATGGCCTTGGTTGCTCGGGGCCCAGCTCCGCCCCTGATTTGTAACAAACTGGTTTCAGACCTTTGCAATAAGTTAATAAAGCGGCTGTATGCATCATTTTGATGCAGAGTCTGGGGCTGCCCCATTTCGGAAAAAAGCCAATTAGCAGAACGAACACCAAGGTGGTAAGGTGCACACCCATGAGCTACTGAATTGGCATATCTACGAATAAAGACGACATGTAAACTAGAGAAAGCTAAACTAGGCTCACTAATCTCAATCTCAACTAGGGATGAAAACGGAGCGGATACGGACGGAACTGAGTGGTGCCACTTTTTTTTTTGCGGAAGCGGAAACGAATACAGAAACCTCGGAAACAACTATTATCGAAAACAAATATAGAACGAATATGGTGCGGACACGGAACAAAAACAGACGTTTGCCGGAACCAAGAGACCCATTAAATAATGCAGAAAAACTAAAGCAAAACAACAAAATTGTAAAGTTTCTAAAGTGAAACAAAATATAAGGAACATAATAGATCCATATATAAAGGTTGACAAGGTTTGCTTCGTTTCATGCTGTCCACGTCGCCCAGATTTCTGCGCCGTCGGATACGCGCGATCGGACGGCCAGGAACCGTCCACGTTGGCCCCGCGCGCGGGCACTGTAGCAAACTACAGTACCACTGAATTTCTTCCAATAGGAGAGTGCCACGTCGCCCGGTTGCCCTCCGGTTTCACCCGGTCGCCGCCGTTTTTTGCAAAAAAAACCACGGTCGCCACGAAATTACACCGCGCTCCTCCTATTTTCCGAAGAGAAGGACCTACTTCCAATTTCGCCGAAATCTAAGGACTTTTCTAAAAAAACGACACGCAGATCCCCCCGCCCGCCTCTCTCTTCTCGCGCGACGCCGAGGTCGCCGTCGCCGCCGCCAGCCGCCGCCGTCCGTCCGCGCCACCCCGCCGGTTTGGCGACCGCGCGGAGCTCCGCCGTCGCGCGCTGCCCCTCCTCGCCCAGTATCGCGTGGCGGCACGGCGCGAGCCCGCCGGAATCGCCGCCGCCGCGGTCATCTCCGTCCGCCACCTCCGCGCGCCACCGGTCGCGCTCCGGCGACCAAATATTGGCGGCGCCGCCGCCTCCAGAGCCCGCGCGTCCGCGCGCGTCTGGGCGCCCACGCGCACGTCGCGGAGCGCGCTGGCGCGCCGCCGGCGTGCTGGACGCCGCCGTGGCGGATCCGGCCAGGGCTGACGTCAGCACGACGCCACTGCTGGCGTCAGCGCGGGCCCCTTCAGTTTTTTTTGTCGATTTTTTTTAATTTCATAATTGGTTCACAGGGGAAAAAATGCAAACCAAAACTAAAATTTGCAAAATTCGTATCTTTCAATCTGTTATTCAGAAAATTATGAGAAACATACCAAAATGTTCAGAAAAATATGAGCTATTTATTTATGTCGAGTTCATGCATGGTTGAACAACTTAAATTAAGTTTTGCTTAGAACCACTAAAATGACACTTCCTTTAATTATGAGATTGATTTCAAAAGTTGCTTTTAGTGATATTTTGACCCCATTCAAATTGTTGTCCATCTTCTAGGTTTAAAGTGAACTTCTTAATTTTATCATGTCACACATGCTGGAAAATGCAAATGATGTATCAAAATGTTCGGAAAAAAAATTCTATGTAGTCATGTCAAATTCATGCATGTTTAAACAGCTCATAACCATGCTTATTTAAAAGAGAACTTACGACCCTGTTTATTTAGAGCAACAAAATCACCCAATTCATAAATTTATTAGGTGTTTTCAAATGCTATTACTAAATACATTTCGGCTCTGTTTATACTTGAACATTTTAGTTCGACGAATTTTCAGAGGCAAACTAAATCCAACAACTTATATGTGCAATCTTCTTTTTTGTAACTTCGACCGAATTAATCCTAAACAACTTTTGAATGCGGACATTTACAGATTCGAATTTTTTACGACACTATATTTCTCCTTTCTACGAACTATCTACAATTATATCAATAAATCCCATCAATATATTTGTTACCACCGAGCTCTCCGCATATAAAACATAGATGATAGAACATTTAAATTTGGTGGAAAACCTTACCATTCCCGCCATATTTTTGCAACTGCATTTCCCTACAGTAGATATGTAATGCAGTAAATAAAAAATCGACCATTCCCGCCATATTTTTGCAACTGCATTTCCCTACGGTAGATATGTAATGCAGTAAATACAAAATCGATTTCCCGACGTCCTTGACGTGTAAAGCAGTATTATTTTAGCTATTGTTTCCCTAATTTCCAACCGTAAAAACAAAAAAGGAAAACATATCAACATTACCACAAAAAACAAACGCTTACTAATTATGGCATATGGTTAGATTTCAAATTTGAAAGCCTTAAAGTTTTTAATGCTACCACAAAAAACAAACGTTTACTAATTATGGCATATGGTTAGATTTCAAATTTGAAAGCCTTAAAGTTTTTACTGCCTTCCAAACCTAGACATTTAAAAAAGTGAAAAATAATTCACGACATAAACTTTTCTTAAATTTCGACGGCTTACAAATCTCATTAACTTCTTAATAATACATTCCAAAATTAAATCTTCTACGCCGCGGTACTTTTCCTTCTAGCCACATGTCGGCGGTGTGCACCAAACTTGAAAAAATTCAGATTTACATACACCCCAATACAGACAATTATTAAGTTCACAATCTTTTTTAAACTCAAGCTTTTTTGAGTTCCAATAATTTCCATATTTCAACTTTTTCCGAACATAACTATTTCCAGATTTAAAATTTACTTAACGGGCGCGGCGTTGCCGCGCAAAGTTGTCTAGTTGTTATATAATATAGTGTGCATAAGTTTCTCATTATTGCACAAGTTCTTTATATAATATAGGTAAGCATCGCATAACAAAAACGAAAAATTCCGTATTACCGGAAATGGAATTTCCGTTTACGTGGGCATTCCGCCGAAACACGCTGTTCCGTTTCTGTTTCCGCATAAAAGTTTCTGTTTCCGTTTCCGTTTCCGTTCCGCAAAATTCCGTTTCCATTTTTCCCCGGAAAAGTCGGAAAGATTCCGCTCCGTTTTCATCCCTAATATTCTCAACCACTTGTAGCAAATTAGAGAACTGGGGCAACACGATCTCAACGTCGTATTTTATCTCGAGCTTGTAGCAAATTAGAGAACCGGAGTATTGTAGATCTTCGTATTTTATCTATAATAAATAAATTAAATTTAGAAATCATTGACTTTGACTAAATTTGTACTCCACCTTAATTTTTTAAGCGGAGGGTACCACTCTTGCAATCGCTTGCCAGCATGAACAGATCTGAAATGCTTTCCATATAAAGATAAAGAGTTCGAAAAAAAACACGGACCCCTTCCCCTCCTTTCCCCATCTACAGTGGAAGAAGGCGATTTTTGGGCTCTCCCCGTGCGACCAGCTCGCCGCCGGCGATCCGCTCGATTCCTCGCTCTCCGCGGCCGCTCCGGCGGCGGGAGGACGGGGAATCGACGGATCCCGGTGTGTACATAGCCTAGGTGTGCGTGGGGTGCTTGCCGGCGGCGCTGTGGAGGTGGCGGCGTGGCCGGAGAGGCTTTTGTCGGCGGCGGTCCTCTCCTCTGCTCGGGGTGCTCCGGTGGAGGCTCTTGGCAGAGCTGCCGTCTTCTGCGCGCCTGCTGCTTCTCGGAGTCGCAGCGCGCGTCCCCTCGAGGCAGCGTCCGTGATGGCGGTGCTGCCTCTTGTCTGGGGGGTTCTTCGTCCTCCGCCTCGGCGGTTGGAGGTGCTTTTGCTCAAGATCCGTGGGAGTTTGCAGGTGAGAAGCTCTTCAGCGCCGGCGATCTCGGTGGGTGCTGTGGAAGATGGGTGGCGTCTTCGTGTTCGTCTCCGGCGTGAGACGGCGAGGGCGAGCTGGCGGCTCGGAGCCGATGTCCGTTCAACGTCAAGATGCTGGCGCCTGCGTCAGTTGGATTCTGCGGCGTCTCAACATGGTTGTTCGAGCTGGCGGCTTCGGTGCGAGGTGAGCTCGCCTCCTTCTTTCCCGGCGGCGTGCTGGCGGGGCGTGAAGGTGGTGTGCTGCTTGGTGGCTCCGTGTTCAGCGTGCGTCGTGTGCGTCTTGCCTCTGTTCGTGGGTGCTTGTTCCTCTTCTTGCTGATCTTGTACACGAACTCCCTTAAAAAAAAAGAGTTCGAAAAAAAAAACACTGTCGATCAGACCCGATCTCCTCAACGAACAACATCCACCTCGGCTCCCAGTCCCACCCCGCGCGAATCCCCCATGCCCATGCGTTCTCCTTGGTCTTCCCGCCCCTCGCCGGCGCGGCTCCTTGCCGTCGCGCTTCTCCTCGGGGCTCTTGCCGCGGACGCGGCTGCCGCTAGGAGCGATGGGTACGGGCACGCGAGGAGGCTGCGCATGAGGAACAAAGTCGTCGAGATGTGAGTACCCCGCTGTCATGAGCTACCCTTCTGTTCGATTTCTTTCGGGTTTATCTCGAGCTGTTCAAAGATTCAATTTTTCTGCGGACTTGTGGGTCTGTCGCGGGGACGTCTGTGTGATTCGGGGAAGAATAGTAAGCTCTCATGTAAGCTCTGTCTTGATAGAATTCGCGTTGAAACGATTTACTGAGATCAGGGCCCGCGTCTGGAGCTCACGCCTGTAAGTTACAGGCTGTAACTAATGTCTGTGCCCATGTGGTCAAGGAATCGCTGCATATAATCTCTCTAAAGTTGTGCGAAAGCTTGTCACCTGTTTCAGTTTGACCTTCTGGGTTCAGAGGAAAGCATTTCACTCACCAGACTACCAGAGCATCAACGTTGTGATGTCACTGTTAGTCTGTGAGATTCTGGTCTCTTCAGTTCTGAATCAAGCCCTCTAGAGTCGAGCCTCATCTACACATGAGAAAGCATTCAGAATGCTGTGTTGTTTATTCCACTCATTAGCCCAGTACCTCTGTATATCAAGGCTGAAAACCTGCTTATTGATGTAATGTGGCCACTCGCTAACCACCATTAGGATACTTGGCATACAACCTGTATTTCCAGTTCTGTTGTCCTGTGGAAATGTTTGGGTTCTAGTAGTAGTAGTGCTGATCCATTTCCATCATTTTCAGGTTTTATCATGCTTATGACAACTACATGGCGTATGCATTCCCTGTATGTTCGTCATCTGTTTCCAGATTTTCTTAAAACGAGATTGGTTCGGATGCTCGTTGACAATCTAATGTTTCGTGTGTTGGTCCCTTTTCAGCATGATGAACTGAAGCCTCTTACTAAAAGCTTCACTGACTCCCTCAGTGAGCTTGGCAACCTAAATGTATAAATGTATCGACAAATTTACAGTTCTCGGTTGACATCACAGCTCACAAGAAATACCATGGCATAATATCAACTCTTTGTTCCTTCTTGTAGCTTCAACATTTACCACATGATTATAATGGATCGGCATTGACACTAGTTGAGTCATTATCAAGGTACACTTTATGAAGTTTAAAGTAAATTATCACATTGTTTCTTCAAAAGGGCACTTTGTATTCGTAAGATCGATAGGTAATACCGCTCTGTTTTGGCTCATGCAGTCTTTTGTCTTAGGTAACTTCACAGAATTCGAGAAAGGGGTTAGCTGGCTTTCGGAGAACCTGGTATTTGATGTTGACGCTCGGGTTAACCTTTTCGAGGTAATGGCATTTGAGTTTTATCACAGCTAGAACAGAACAATGACATGTTGGCCCCAAAATCTGAAGCAACACTCATATTCTCACAATTTCTCCCCTTTTCATGCCTTCTTTTCTTCTTATCCAGTGTAACATAAGACTTCTTGGGGGGCTTATTTCTGCTCATATTCTTGCAAAGGACTACAACAGTCAGCTTAAAGATGGAGTGTATCAGGACCAATTACTACATCTTGCTGAAAATTTAGGCAGCCGGTTTCTGCCAGCATTTGAGACACCTACTGGATTGCCGTATGCATGGATCAATCTTAAGGTCCATTCACAAACTTTTGGCCTTTCTGATTCTGCAGTAGTAAACATCGACAATCATATACTCCCTCCGTCTTCGAATAAGTGTACTTCTAGCTTTTGTCCTAAGTCAAACTTATTAAAATTTGGCCAACTTTATTGGGAGAAGTACCTGCATTTATGACACTAAATTAGTATCACTAGATTCGTCTTGACATGAAGTTTCAAAACATACCAATTTGATGTTATATATGTTGCTACTCTTTTCTATAAAGTTGGTCAAATTTTTAGAAGTTTGACTTAGGACAAAAGGTAGAAGTACACTTATTAGTGGACGGAGGGAGTATGTTTCTGGAGAAAATAATACTGATAGATTACAGTCTTACATATTTATGTGAGGCTGTAAGGCCACTTAGGATAACTTCATCCAGATTTTTCGTGTGAGTCCAGGTGTACTTTCAAGTTTAAACGAATCCAATTGAAAAGGAAACTGGCTGTAAAAACTGAAAAGGAACTTCTGGAGGAGGTTGCCAATTTTTTCGAAAAGCAGACTACAACCTTACTCTCAGGGCTCTGTTTCTGGTTAATTCTCATTGTGTGCAATGTTAACAAACTTTACTTGACGATAACCAGCACACTCTTCCTGCTACGAGCCAAACAGTAGCAGACCTAGCACAGAACATAAAGTGCCAAGCCTCAGCTCGTGTATATTACAATCTTGCTAATCATGAATTAGCATGGCTTTTGAGCTTGTATTTTGTTGATACATCTTTCTGATACTATGACTACTTGTGCCAGTATGGAGTGATGGAGAATGAGACAACTGAAACAAGTACATCCGGGTGTGGTGAGTGGCACCATATTCCTGTGTAAATTCATTATTCTGCTGGGTATCTTGAATTTAGTTAAAATTCATTATTCTGCAGGTTCCCTTATCCTTGAAATGGGTGCATTGTCACGTTTGACTGGTGATTCCAGATATGAAGCTGCAGCTCTCCGTGCTCTTCGTAAGCTATGGAGCATGAGAAGCTCATTAAATCTCGTAGGCTCAACTCTTGATGTTTTGTCTGGCAAATGGATTGAATATTCATCAGGCATTGGTGCTGGTACTACTCCTTACGCTAGCCCATGTAATTTACCAACCGTGTGCTTGTGGGATGTGTCGATGTGTGGCATGTGTGTTGTGTATGAGCGTATAGCATGCCAGATCTGTAGCATTGTTGGTGCTTTACAACAAGTTAATCTTTCGATGTTTTCTCTAATTAGACAACACATGTGTTCGACTCATATTGGTACCTTGTACAACATGTTTGCAGGAGTTGATTCATTTTACGAGTATTTGATCAAGGCATATATTCTTTTTGGAAGTGATGAGTACTGGGATATGTTTCATTCCGCTTACCTTGCAGTGCAGAAGTATTTCCGCCATGGCCCATGGTACACCCTTTCTTCATGACATAATTATTCAAAACATTCCAATTTCATCCGAGTTACTTGCCATGCTTGTACTCAACAGTGATAACCATCCCGCTTGACAGGTATCATGAGGCTGATATCAGGACCGGAGAAGCAACACATTGGCAACTAACTAGCCTGCAGGCCTTCTGGCCTGGTGTTCAGGTTGTTGCTATACTCCATTCATGGTTGATTTACTATGTTAATGGGGAATTTTTATTTCTTTATTATTTTCCTACTGCTATCATTATCACCAGACACTACTAGGAGATGTTGCTGCAGCAAATCTGTCACATCGTGAATTTTACAATGTATGGCAAAGGTTTGGCGTGCTTCCTGAAAGGTATTAATAACTTAAAGTAAGAATGGATGCACAAGAATTCTACCAAAACTTGCTTCGAGATTTACACTCTTTTTTTATTCATGCTTTGTACTTTGCAGGTATCTGTTAGACTACGGAATTTTGCATCCTACAGAGAAGTATTATCCTTTACGTCCAGAGTTTGCCGAGTCTACGTTTTATCTGTATCAAGCAACTAAAGGTGTGATCAGCGACAACCTCAGTTTTTTTTTTTGAAATGTTTATTTAGGTTTCCAGTCCCCTAAGAGATCATTATTTATATTGCCGTTTTTCATCAGTATGTACACCCTCTGTCCAAGAATAGATGTCACTTTAGACGTGCAAACATTGATAGTTACTTTTGTACAGCCACATTAAAATATTATAAAATCCTTATATGATGAAAATATTTTCACAAAAATCCAATGGTTCCATTTCCCCTGATCATTCTAAATGGTCTGCTCTTCTTATTTGTCAAAAAACAAATTGCGGATTGCACGTTACGTAGGGAATATTGTTGATGTACCAGCAGAGACTGTTTGCTACTATACATACAGTACACTACATTTTCTTTCCTCCATTCCAAGATAGTAAACACTTACAATCTTGTAGATCCTTGGTACCTGGAAGTAGGCGAAGCTATTGTTGGATCACTTAACTACTATACTAAAGTGGAAGGAGGTTTTGCTAGTGTCAGAGACGTTTCAACGATGAAACTTGAAGATCATCAACACAGCTTCTTTCTTTCGGAAACGTAAGCTGCTATTATTCCTATCGTTTCTTTAGAGTCATATAAATCGATAAATTTACTTGTTGTTAACAAGACAGTTGATAACTCTTTTGTGCAGGTGCAAATATCTTTTTCTTCTTTATGATGATTCATTCTTGAGGAACAAAAATTACGTATTTACAACAGAGGGCCACCCCCTTCCAGTAATGAGGACATGGCATGAGAAAATTCCTGGATCGGATGTCCCTAGCAATTGGACATTTGTCAAGGTGATCTCTCTTCCTTATGATTGACTCCATGTATGAACATATATTGGAACACAATTTAGATAATCATATGCTGTCCTAGTTTCCTATTTGCATGGGCATTTTTATGTTTAGACGGAAGTCTTGAGCAGAGCCTGGCTTTAAATTAATAAAGCCTGAACCGGCCAGCAGAAGTCAGGTTACAACACACACGAGAGTTTTGACAACGAAAGACCCCAAGGGTCAGAGGTTCAGCACAAAGCAATGATAAACGCCACCCTAGGCATACATATAGATATAGCAACTAGATAGATAGACCCTCAATCTAACGACTAGTTTGGTCCTCCCTGATCATGGGCATTTTTCTTACTTGATTTGTACCATCAATCGTAATGATATCGAGAACCTCTCCGCAGGATGACGACCAGCCAATCCGTGCGAGCGCACTGTCATCCAAAGTTTGTCCAGAGACAATTTTTCGACAAAACGTTGGCTCCCCGTGGGAGAGTGCGTGCCATGTACCAGACGTGCTCCCTGCCCACAGATGCAGGGCTGATGATGACTGCGGGATAGAGTCAGTTACATGCAAGAGGAGAACTTGCAGTATAGCTGGCTACTGCGGCTTGTGGCTGGCAGTTCAATAGTGAACGTTGTTGCAGAGATACAATTCGTTCACAGCATGATCAAATTAAGGTCAACACCTTGAAAATAGTGTCAACCGGCCTAATTTTGTACACTACAATAGTATCATAGGAAATTCACGACATATATATTGTCCCAAGTTTACATGTATCAAATATTGGCTTATGAGTTATTACTGGCTGATCTGATTAACAGGTGTACATTCTCCCTCTCCAACTAGATGATGTGCACGCATTGTGTTCTTATTGATAATATTGAAGGTGTCGGCTCGAAGCTCTACGATAGGGATAATAATACTCCCTCCGTTTTTATTTACTTCGTTCTGGGTTTAGTTAAAGTCAAAATATATCAATAGTAAAAAATATCAACATAAATAATACCAAATGCATATAATATAAAAATATAATTTATGATGATTCTAATATTATAGATGTTGATATTTTTTCTAAATATTTTTCTCTAAATATTTGGTCAAACTTGACAAAGTTTGACTTTGAGTAAACCCAGAACGCAAAGTAAATAAAAATGGAGGATGTACCACATTTGATTTCTAGTTGCACTCAGGATCATCGCATGTACAACAATCCTTTTTAATAAATAATTCGACTTTATTAGTTACAAGAATATATTGCATCGGACAGAAGAAACGAATAACATTGACAAATACTGAAGTTGCATCAAAGCATCTCCAGATATGTATGTCAATCGCACCACGATGGTCTTCAAGCACCGGGTAAATTCAAATAAGACCATATATGCACAAACTTGACTTACCTCCAAGGTTTTTAATAGCCGCATGAGCCACCAACCACACGGGTGGCATTTTTTAGAGTGGAAAAATGCATTGTGGCCAGGGACACACCCTCACATGGTTGGTTGTCGAACCATTGCTTGTCGAAGATCATGGTAATGATAGGATAGAACCAGAGAAACCAAGACGCCGCTAGCTAACCAACATTGCATGAAAAGGTCATGCCATGGGAGACCATTATTTTACAATTTACACGGTGCTAGCCACCACCACAGAGACGTTGCCACATAAGACTAGAAGGCCGCGAGAGATGAAGGAGACTGGATTAGATGGAGGTGGAAGACGCAGGCGCTAGCTGACTATTAAAGGATTGCTCTACCTCTATCCTATATTTTAGTTGATGGTTTATCTCCGACAATGTAGACAGGTTGTGGTAGATGATAGGGTACCGGCGTGCCATATGCACGCCCATCGCCATTCAGTATCAGCTTGACCATGACGGTGAAATGACGCTCAGCATCACGGGCAATAATCACCATGGGTTACCCACGGAGATATAACAGGTGTACTAGGTGGACAAAAATGAGGAACAATACTTGGTCACCACTGTACAATCACACAAAGCGACTATGACCACATGTACTCTTATTAATCTACATCATGATAATGAGAATACATAACATAAACGAAATGCAACTTCAGCCAGATTTATAAATCCAGCAACACTACAGCTGAATATATAGCATTACCCTCATATAACTTGATCGCTACAGCAGTATGGGTAGCATAAATCTCAAAGCATGACTCAGTAGTAACTTGGAAAAGAAACATGACTAATTAGTGTTGCAGCCTCATAGCAACCAGCGTGCACCATTACTAGGCAGCATTTGTAAGCGAGTCACCCAGCATATATGTTTATATGCTCACTACAAAATTGATCCAGTACGAACCATGGCCAAAGCTAGCCTACTTAATAACTGGGCAGAGTCAAAGAACTAGAAGTTTCTAGCAAATTGATTCCAAGTTTCTACTTCACTACGACTTGCCACCACGCGGATTACGTCCCCCCCGTGATCCGCGGCCACCATCTTTTCGCGCACGGCTGCTGGAAGCTGGTGGAGGTGGAGAGGTGGGACCAAATCTAGCTTGTCTGGTCTGAATCTTACTCGTGAAGCTGACCATCCTGCTGCCCCCAGCACCAGGATCCTGCTGTTCAGAAGATGCACCCACCTGAGCTGGGTTAGAAGGGGAAGGTTCACGTGCAGGGGACCTGCTTGGTGAGGCGTCTGCTCCACCTGATTGTGATAGAGGGCTTTGGTCTGGTTCCACCACAGCACGTTCAGCAGTTGACTCACCTTCTCCAGTCTCCTCTGACATCTCTGCATCAACACGCAGGGGACTACTGTCCAACTGTTGCTCAGATTCCTCCGGCAACTCCCCTCCTCCCTCTCGTCTTCACCGTCGGTGGCTGTAGCAATCTGTCCCTCTTCCTTCCCGCCTTCGAGTTTCTGGTCTTCATCAAATAAGTCCACTACAGCCTCAGACTTGACCGGCTCATCTTCCATGTCAGTTGCATTGTTGTCGGTATTAACTTCAGTATCCTGACTTTTAATGTCCACTGATGCACCTGTGTGTTCTTCCATGTCATCATTACGACTCACATCCTCATCTCCCGTCTCCTCGACCTCTTCGGTTCGCATGGACGTCTGATCCATGTCCATCTCTTCCATAAGTTGTTGCCCATCTTGGTTGTCCATTGACACCACAAGAGCCTGAGCCGTTACATCTTCAGGAGCTGATTGGTCATTTTTTAATTCACTGGGAGCCGACTGGTCATTTTTTAATTCACTGGGAGCCGACTGGTCATTGTTTAACTCGCTGGGAGCCGACTGGTCATTTTTTAACTCACTGGTACCTTGTGAAAAATCCTCCTTAGGTTTCTTTGATGGAGGATTGGCATCATTCGCCTCTCCCTGTGAAGCATCATCTCTCACCTGCGACGACGAGGTGAGACGTTTGCGACTAGAAGGCAATACAGGCACACCACCAGAAATTTCACGCTCCAGTGATGATCCTCCTTTCTCCTGACCTACTGTGGAACCTCGATCCATTGACGCACCACCTTTCTCCTTCACTACTGTAGAACCACCTCGCTCCAGTGCCAGGCTACCTTTCTCCTGTAATGTGGAACCTTCGACAATTGGTGTTTCGGTATCAGCCTTGGGCTCTTCAACCCGTTCAGCAATAGTAGGCCGAACAAGCGGCCTTCTTAATTTAATACGCTGTTCAGTACTTGGTTTGGTCAAAGTAGGAACTGTTTTCTCCTCCACCACTTTAACCTGAGTAGACCTTGGCGGAGTAGCTACCTGCCGACCTGAGGAAAAAGAAGACTCGTTACTCTACATTGATTAAAGGATAGGTAACAAATACAAAACATCCTGGTTGCCAAATATTAAAAGGTGTGAATTGCATGCAACCACACAACATGACGGATAAGTTCAATATCATACCACATTCAAAAAAATGTCTGACATGCAATATCATGCAGAAGTATGTATCAGTCCAGTTGGGGTGTACATATCAGCTCACTTAAGTTGTATGTCAAGTTTTTGTGATATCTAGTCCTCTTTTTTAAGGTTATTTTGCAGCCACTACAAAGCACATGCACCAAATGTGTTATATGATACTCCCTCCGTTCCATTTTAATTGACTCACATATATCCACATATGGATGCATCTAGACAAGTTTTAGTGTTAGATACATCCATACCTAGATATATGTGAGTCAATTAAAATGGAACGGAGGGAGTAGTTAGTAGACTCGATTAATTCCGCCAATGTTTCAACTAGAAAGTACCTGCTGTAGCTGCATCGGCAATCGGAGTTTCAATAAGTGGTGTCTGACTCGTTGAAACATCTTGTAACGGGCTAGGAGATACCTCCAATTTCTTAGCAGCGAGGAAATATGAACGGAAGTGCTGCTCCACAGCAGACCCAGATGGGATTTGAGCCGACTGTCCAGAATAATGCTGTAGAAAATGCACATGAATCTCAAATTATGAAGAGAAGATACTTGAAGGAAAATGTGATAGGTCTGTAACAGAATCAGCTCTCAACAATCAGAGTATATATATACTGGAACTTTGACAACAAGCAGCAACAAAGGAAATGGGGCATCTCATTAACTGTACCTCAATCACCTCCTTCACAGCCAGCTTGTGCTTATCTATTGATTCCTCTATTTGTTTCTTCTCCTGTGACCAATATTTGGAAAAAGAAGTGAATGGATGGCACACGTAAAATAAACATGACATGAACCCTTTTGGTTAGAACATAAAACACATAAGCCTTAGAAAACATAAACCCCCTATGCTGCTGCATAATTTGCATGCTGCTAATCTTGGTTGTGGGCAACTAACTTCATGAATAACCATGGGATCCTTCCAGTCAAGAACTTGAAACTTTGACCGCTATCATAGGTAAAAGTACAGATTGACTGCGAAAATAATGCCATTGGATTTGGCTTGTATTTTCAGCTATCATATAATGATTAAAACCCCACACTGTCAAAGCGCACTGCAGAAACTGGAGTAGAAGACAACTAACACGGATGCACAGAGAAGTATTAGATACAAAAGAGAGAGGGTGGACCAACGCATAGATCATTCAAGCATAGAGGGACAAAACAAAAGCTCCAGGACCAAAGATGAAAATTCAAAGAAATCAAGTACTGCTTTTATTGTCCAACAAAGCAGTATATACTCAAAATTATTTTTAAGGCATCGCCTAGGCGCCCTGCAATAGCAAGGCGTAGCAGAAGGCGTCTGGACTTAGAGATGTGCAGCCTCTGGAGTTTCTTTGATCCTCCGACTTATATATGTGCATGATTTCTTTGATTTATTCGACAGTAATTTCCAACATTTCAGGAAACTCCTAAAACTAAAATAACAGTAAAAAAACGTTCTCAAGAGGCTACACACCATGAAGGACTGACACATCCATTTAGCATGTGTTTAACTACCAGGCATTACAAAATGAGCAAATCTATCTGTCAAAGACGATGGAGAAGGAAGGCACCTTTGCTAGATTTTCAAGGCCGTCGAGATATGCCTTCTGAGCCTTTTTGCGAAGTACCTTCTCTTTCTTGTTATCATCTCTCTCCTTCTCCAACATTCTTTCCAGTGTCTATTAAATATGTTCATATTAGCAGCATGAAGAAGTATTTAATGGCATTAAAGCACAACGTGCTAACCTGTATCCTGCTGTCCCTTTCTTTTGCAGCCTGATCATTTGCAGTTTCCGAAATAGTTTTCTGACCTGCTAAAGTATATCAGATTTACAACTGGAGAAATCATTTATTTTAAATCACAGGCAGGGATGGTGTCAAATTACTTGATTTAAGATCTTCAATCTGCTTCAAAAGGCTTTTATTTTCCTTGTTACTATCCTCCTTCTCTCTTATCGACACGTCTAGCTTTTTCTGCAACATTAACAAGGTACTGTAACACATGAAAATGCATGGTCATACATACCTTGCAAAAGTAAAAGCAGGTCGAAATTCTAACCCTCATGGTGGCGTAAATCTTCTTGTATTTGTCACTCTCAGATTTCAAACTAGCCTATGGAAAGAAATGGTTTATTAATACAGCCAAGAATAAAAATGTACAATACTGATATTACAAGATTACTCAATTCAGACCTCAACATCATGCAGCTTCCTTTCCTTGGCTCCCAATTCAGACTGACAACCAGCGAGCTTCTCGTCCAAATTTTTTATGACAACTTCCCTCTCAGAAAGAATATTTTTTGCACGGTCAAGTTCAAGTGAATTCCCCTTCAAGGTCGCCTGTTAAGTACAAGAAAAACTCAGATTTAAGTTTATGACAGTAATCCAAGAAGTATTACTTTCTTTTAACTGGAGTAGGCGTATGAGAAGGAACCGACAAGTGCATTCAGTTTGGTTCCAAAGAAATTATGCCTCCAGAGAGGAACGTGTAAGTAAATATTTGCGGCAAATGAGAAGGCACCGAGAAGTGCATTCGGATTATTTCCAAAGAAAAATGACGCTAACCCTCCCCAGAAAATTGGATAGATATAGTATTATCTGCGTTTCTAATGGGAAAGGGACCCAAGGAAAAAGTAAAGAGTCATTTTTCAGTGAAACTAGTACAAGGAAATACTTGAAGAGGGAAAATCAATGAGCCAACTTTTTAATGAAACAAGTACGAAGTTATATCTCAGGACTATGGAAAAACGATGTGATAATGAGAAAACAAACCACTAACTTTGACATTTTGAAGCTCAACCTTCATGGTCTCATATGTCTTCAAATCGACGCCTCTACTATTTTCAACCAACTGCGGAAGACATTAAAAGTTGAGAACATAACTACTACAGATTTACTTGTATCTATTAAATAAAAAAATACAACTGAAGATGTGTTGGCAAAATGACCATAGATACCTCAGAAATCCTTTGGTTTAGATTTGCTATTTCAGTTTTCTGCATTTCTAGTTCTTTTCTACATATTTCAGCGTCTGCCTGTTTCTCTAGTAAAATTCTATCCAACCTTTCAGCCTCCATTTTAGCCTTGTGAACTTCCTCACGGAATTTCTGTACACAGATATCAATAAGTTAACGATTAAGCACATCCAAACATGCGCCACACAAAAAAATAGACAATGTAATCGTTTTAACAGTTAGCTGACCTGGCATTCTTCAAAATTGTGTCTGTTCTCCTCTCTAAGCTGAATGTTGCTTTCACGAAGCAAATTAATTTCTCTCACCTGAGTGAATCCATTTCAAAAACAAATGGGAATGAGTTACAGAAACACGGCACCAGGTGGAAATGTACAAAAGTGCTGAATATTCATAAGATAGAAAGAATGGCACCTGGAGCTGCAGGGACTTGAACTCTTCATCCTTGAACATTGATGATCTTGCACTATCAGCTTGACTGCGGAGTAGGTCCTGTGCCTCCTTGCTCGACTTCAATGCACTTTCCAGCTATATAAGCATCAGAATAAATACAGTGGATTAGAAAATACAATCAACTGGGACATCTTGGCTGAAGGGCAGAGGGGGTATGCTAGGTTTGATGAACTTCACACACAATCTGCCAATCGTATAGCAGAAATCAAGTACAAAAAGGGGCAGTTCTCACTAAACAGATAAGCAAGTCACATAACATAAGATGCACCAGCGGTTAATCTTATAGTTGAAATCATATCTAAATATTAGTTCCCACTTCATGCAAACAAACAGGCTAAACCGTGGCACCTACTTGCAGAAAGTGCACAAAAAAACATGCATGCACTTTCCAACCATTCTAAGCAAATTAAGCTCAAGTATCACAGGTTCCAGCCAGGAGAAGACATAAGATGGCAACACACAACCTACTTAAAAAACAGAACATGCAATGATCACATCCCGCGGTGGGATCATAGGTGACAATTAGGCAAATAGGACAAGTTGGGCTGATGCCAGGAGTCTGCGCCATCTGGATGCCTTCCTGATGAGCTGAGCACCACGATACCAAATGGGTTGGACACTTGCACTACTAACAAAATTTAAGGAATTGACAACTGGAAATCCCAGTCAGTATGCAACACGATGTCCATTTTGAAAGCAGTTTGAATAATAGAGTGCAAGGGGGGGGCAAGCATTCTTACTTCTATCTGAAGCCGTGATTTCTCCTGCTTAAGCAATGATATTTCTGTTTCTGCCTGAAATAGTTAACAGAATAAATATTACCCCGCAAGGAGTAAGGAATCACACAACAAAAATAATAAAACCAAAATGTGTACTCACTATTTCCTTTGATCTGCGTAAGTAGCTTACAACACCATGCAAATCATCCTCTCCATGTGAGTCAGTACGTTGCGATGACATACCAGCAATACCTCGTTCTTGCTCAGCTAATCGTATGTGCAAAGCTTCTAGTCGATTGTGCAGAATTCTGTTCTGCTCTCCCAGAAAACAACATCGTGAGATAATTTGCCACTCAAAGTAGTCGCAGAAAATAACAAGCAGAATGTACATACATTGTCAACTGACTAGCACCACTAACCATTTCAAGTAAGAGTTTGAATTAGACGAACATCTTTAGGACACAACATTAACATAGCATTCTCTTGCAAATAGCAAAAAATTACACTAAAACTTCAGCAGAGATATCAGGGGTTGTTATCTTAAGAGGACTTGAAATATAGCAGGAGCTCAAGAATAAGTTAGTTACTAAAACACAAATCAGCAATAAATAAATAAATAGCATTCATTATCTTTAAATGAATTAAAGTTTGGCATGAATTTCGATGGAGAAACACTAGTCATCTTTGACACGTCAAAGTTTCCACACATCAACAATAGTCATTATCATCTTACACAAACTCCTGCAGTGAAGGGCCTGGTTAACAGACACTTGCTAAATATAAACAATATTACTAAATATATTTTATTCGTGCTTAAGCTCCAGATAACAATCTATAAAGCATGAACCTCAAAATACACTTTTAAACCTCCATACACCTGTGGTGTAGATAACTAAATTATATAGTCATGAAACCGACATCGCGGACGGAGATCTAGTTTAGTACAAACGTGATGTACAGCTCACGACAATCAATTCCGATCAGAAGGAGTAGCTTTTATTTTTAATTCAACAAAAGAATTCATAGTTAAGAACACCAGGAACTATCACGAACATGCTTGGACAAGGTTATACATAATTAAAATGTATAAAACACCAACAGCATCCAAGTAGCAATACTACACCAAGAATACCTAGACTTAGAATCAATCAAATATTTTTTTTTCCTTTCAAGAACAAAATACCAAGACTCAGAACAAGTAGCGTAAGAATAATAATATCACAGCAGTGGAAAGCTAAGAACCTGGTCATTTAGCTCGTTATACTTTCGAAGGGCCTCGTCCTTTTCTTTTACCAATTCCATCTTTTCTTGCTCACCAAATGTTCTTAGAGCATCCTGAAAATATTACGACGTGAATTTTACAGAACAAGAAATAAGCACATCAAGGATAT
Organism: Poa pratensis; assembly: GCA_947311845.1. NCBI lineage: Eukaryota > Viridiplantae > Streptophyta > Magnoliopsida > Poales > Poaceae > Poa > Poa pratensis. Next base: position 65,963,182 of record CAMZMU010000034.1, on the reverse strand, counting down.
TACACATATGTCATGAAAGATATTGTATAATGTACGACGTGAGAGAGGAAAATGATGCTGCCAGGTACATTAAATATGGACAAAGGGGTCAGATTCAAATAACCCTCGCAAACTTTTTGGACCATACTCAGGAAAACACATTACCATGTACATCAAATACTAAACATTTGCTATCGTGGTACACGCTTGATCTAACCAATTAAACACAGAGCGCCAAGGGCTCGGAAGTTAAACGGTCAAACATAGATGACATTCATAAATGACACGCTACTACAAAAATATGAACTATTGTTGGCCCAGTAGACCTGAAGGAGTACAGGATTATTAGGAAAGGGAGAGGGTGTCAGGCACAAGCAAAGTTGTAAATTTCGTCCTACAAAAACCTGTTGGGTAGGAGAATAATTTAAAACAAATGAAACCTACTGCCAAGATAATTCATTATATTATCAACCATGGAGGAAGTGATCGAGAATTCGGTACTTTAACAACTTGCAAATGAATGGTGAGTTTCAAGATAGCAGGTAAGGCCTTTCAAATGAACTACCTAGACATGGAATAAAATTTTACGAGCCTAAAAATTAATCCTACAAGAACAAATACCTATATAACCCAAAGGTTGGACCAATATGTTAATGTTAACTCGATCTTGATAAACACTCCAGAATAGTTGGTTCACCGCCAGTTGCCAACTTGCCACAACATTTTATGCCAGAATAGTTGGTTAAAACAAGATACATCAGGACCTGCGTGAGTGTGGGTGCTACAACTAGTCACAAGCTAGACGTTAACCAAATAAAGTCAAATTCACCACAAAGGCACAAACCCATCAACCCTTTTGACATGGAAAAAACAAATGAATATAATCTACAAAAACAAACCCCAAAACAGAATAACATGAGTGTTCAAAGAATTGAGCACCATAATTTACATTTTCAGCCTTTTGTGCATCTGCTGTTTGTCGAAGAGTTGCGATTTCCTGCTGCAGCGAAGATAATTGCCTAGAAGTATTTGTCAGCTCCTGTATCGTCTCAGATTGCAGGATAACCTACACAAGATGGACGAAAGTATATGTGATACCATAAATGGAAACACAAGGTCAAACATGCCAACAAAATTTACAAAACTTATGCACAGATATCATTTGTACTAACATATATATATCAAGCAGGCACTGAAGATAGCGATCTTAAACAAAACTTATTCCAACAACAAAGTTTTCCATTTTTTGAGTCAATTGTAGAAACACCTAGGAATATGATACTTATTTACAGTTTCTTAAAAGAACATGAGTGGATTAAGTAATGATTAAATCTTAGGTATGAAATGGCAGAACCTAAAGGCCTTCGTGATACAATGATTGTCAGCTAATTTAACAGTAGAGAAGTCTCTTTTGAAGAAAGAGGTTAGAGCAAAATGATTGGGCCTGTGGCTCCAGCCTCAATCACCACCTCCAGTGCAACAAGGTGAAAAAGGACACTTAGCATGTTTCTATAGGTTTACTAATGGACCATCATTCATTTAGCTATTCTCACATTAGGTCTATTAAAAAAAGGCCAATACCTGTCTCTCATAATTGTCTTGAGCGCTGCGCCAACGCTTACACTGCTCATCGAGAGCACTCTTCGATGAAGCCAATTCAATTTCCAAATTCTCAGTTCGCGCCCTGTTACACAGATAAGGAAAAACATATATGAACAAAATCTAGAAAAAAAGTGTATGCATGACTGTTTATATAGTGAAAAAATGCTTACACTTTCTGGGTAACTTCATTTCTAAGGATTGCAATGTCATTCATGAGAGTAGTAATATCCTTCTCTTTAGCTTCAATTGCACTGGCAGTTTCTTCACACTTCATTACATAGCTCTTCTCCATTTCAGACAAGTTATTCCTTAACTTAGCAATCTCATCTTCCAAGCTTCGTTTGGCAATCTCAGACTGAAACAAATAACAAAAGTTCAAAGTGCACATCCAGTGAAGGTACATAAAACTTCCCTGGAATAACGTGAACTATCATGCTTTTAATACCTCAGTTTTGTAATCCTGGTATGCAGATTCCATTTGCTTCAATGCAGCTTCATTTGAGCTTGCAATTTCTTTGTACTGTACAGGAATGCAATTGTATGACTTCAGATGGATCAGGAAAAAATGGAATTATTATAAATAAGAAAACTTCAGCAGAAAGAAACATTGCAGCAGAAATTGCAAGATGAGAGGCGAACCTGAAGCATATAGCTTTTATTTGCTTGTGCTTCCTCCTTGTATTTTTCCAACTCCTCTTTCTGCCGGAACAGCTCATCATTTGCCTACAAGAATGAACAAACAACAAGTATTAAACTGAACAAAACACAGAACATGTAGAGTAATCACATATTGCACCAAAGCTGCATAGAGGTAGATGGTATAACAATTGGGGGCATAATGTCCGTATGCCCACGTTCAGTGCTACCCCAAAAGATACCAGACAGCATCGGTCTTTAAAAAAAACATAGCATTGACTTTCTGATAGAAATTATGGACATAGATAGTGGCAGAAGAAAACTAACACACCTCAGTTGCTGATGAGTTATCATGACCACCATCCCTAAATATGATCTGCAGAATAAAAGCAGAATCGAATGAGGGCCCACGTTACAACTTAAAATGTAGTCAAAATCCCAACGATAAGGAAATTGTACAGAATAGTGAATGCTTTTAAGTAGAATCAGTAAGATAAACAACAATACGGAAACTGATTCCCGATGTAGTTTTTTTGCAGGAGGTAGTTTCCGTCTCCACTGGTCTTTATGGGAATTCTACCTTGCATGACATCTAATCTAAACTAGGGACCATATATGTTCACAACAGTCCAACGCTTAAACTTACAATGGCAATGTGCCAACGTGTCCAACAAAGCATTGCTTCACAATTTGACTGGCAATTACGTGTTAGGAACAACTGCAATTTGGACACTATTACAGAACAGACAAACTAACTATCTCGGCTATGAAGATTTACTTAAGACAATTCCAGAAACAGACAGAGTTGTGCATACCATAAAATAAAATAAACATTCTGGTGCATGGAGTGTTTTTAGGAGAACTGTACAATAGAGGCCAAATGGGCTACACTACATTACTAAAAGCATAAGTTCGCAGAATCTAGGCAGCTACACAAACTGAAAACAGGTGATACATCCTTAATCAACCAGTTGTCAAAGCATCTGTTACTCCATGGTAGACTCTAGCTTTTAATCATTATAAATATGCTAACAGCAGTTGCTGCCCTCTGTTTTTACCGGGCAAAACTTATCAAATATGCACTCACCTTTTTGTGACCAAACTTTACCATAACCCGTACTTGGCAGCTCATTAAATAAGATTTCCTAATCCGCAGCATTTGATTTTAGACATCCGATATTTTGAATGTACAGATTTGGACTTATTTATTTACCGTTTTAGATTTGAGCTTCGCCTCCAAATCAGAACACTTTGCCTACAGAAAGTACCAAGCCAAAACAGTCAGATAATGCCCTCGAAACTTGGTACAAATTTACTTGAACGAACCTCGGAAACAGCAGCCCTCGATGCAGAATCAGTAGAAGCTTTCCATGAGTTCTGTAGCTCTTTTCTCATATCCTCTACCTGCTTCATACAGCCATCAAAGACGCTTTTCTTATCAAGTGTCAGGACTCGAACATGATCACGTTGTTCTTGGACCTCCTTTTTTAATTCAGCCCAGTCTCTCTGCAAAACAATTTAGATTTATAGTAACCAGGATAAAGTAGAATGGAATGTAATCTGGTAACATCTTCCTAAGAGAAACATATGACACAAAAAACAAGGCATGCCAGATGTCTTGTGCTTCTGTTAACAATATGTTGAGGTAAGTAGTTGCATTATTGCTGCTAAAATAGATTATTACCTCAAGTCGTTTGATGTACTCCTGTTGATTTCTCTTTTCCATAGACCTTGTATTCTACATGATTCACAGGTTAATAAAGAGGCATTCAAAATTCAAACACTTTCATAATTTATTAATTTATCTCAACACAAAATACCTCTTGAACCTCGTCAGTAGTATGAATTGTGTCAATGGTGGCCTGCAATGCAACATATCTCAGAAAAAGTAAAAAGGAAGTTCAAGAAAATGCATTGAATGTGCCAAATTACAACATTATAGAATCACCTCAATATTTACAGAGAAAATATAACCTATTTACATTTATTATGATTGCAAATGAACAATGATAGCTAAAATAACTTGCTTTTTCACACAATACAAATTATTAGAAATTATACCATCAAACAGTGCGAAAAGCTATATCTAGTTGTCCATTATCAGACAAGAATATACAAAGATAAACAAATACAAGGGATAAAAGATGGTTGTAGGAATACAGAATTGCATCTTCAATGCATGGACAAAGGATGGTTGGAGAAAAGACACTTTGCATGTTTAATAGCAGAACAAGGGATGCTTGTAAATGAATTAAATCACATTTTTAGCAACACAATCATCCATAATTGCAAAAACATAAAGCCAAGAGAATGAGATTTCCAGGTAGCGGACGTGGCAACGACAAAAAACCTGCAGACGGTGCACTCTCTCGGTTAAATTGTGGACTTCATCCGAAGATCTTCTCTCTGACTTGACTAAAATCTCCTTTTCATGCTTTAAAATAGATACCTACAATTGGGAAGTTATGTCAGGATTCAAGATCTCTGAACTGTTTGAGGGATGTAATAAAACCCAACACACCTCCATTGAAAGCTTCCTTGAGTTCTCCTCTAAAGCTTGCATAGAATCTGCACTTTCACGAAGTCTTTTTTCATAATCAACAACTAAATGCATCAATTCTGCGTTTCTGAGCGACACAGAATTAGCTTCCTTCCTCTGTATTTACAAGTATGAACTAAATTAGGATGACAGTATAACAAGGAGTTATCTTGTTCGAAGGAGCTGAGGCTTCAGGATGTTGCAAGTGTGAGGAAAGAAATATGAAGATAGTAACAGCACACAAAAGAACCTGATAATCAATCTCTGCCATGTACCCATTAAGCCGATCACGAGCAAAATCAGCTTCAAGTACTGCCTTATCACGCTCAGATCGCAAAGACCCAAGCTCAGTCCTAAATGAATAATAACCACCATTTGTCAGATTTTTCCAAGTAACGAAAAAGAGCATCACATAGTGAACCTGGATAAGTAGGCCACCTAAAACTGTATTAAGTAAAAAGCGCTGAGATCAAAACTTAAGAGATATATGATTTGATACAGATCCAAATTTGACACAAGTGTTCATAAAATATCGTGAGCTGCAAGCTTCTGCATAGTTCTTTCATGACACCTTTTGGGCCATTTAAATCTGTGTTTGTCATAAATATTACAAAGAGCAAGCTATGCAAAACAAGTAAATCAGAATGTCACAAAAAATATGATTCCTGAAAGGAAATTTTGCTGCCTGTGCTGTGAACACCGACAACCAAAGAGCATATCATGAACTTCGAAATCATCAATCTTGTTGTCCAGTCATAGAAAAACAAAATAAGTATATGGTAAAGATTTTAGTAATGATTGTTTTTACACGGCAAACAAGGTATGAAAGCAGAGAAAAACAACCTCAACTTAGTCAACTCTTCGTCGAGTTTTCTGGCCCGCTCAGAGACTTGTTCATATGTTTTTTTCGAGACCTCCTGGGCAAGATTGAGTGGAATTCAGTGAGAACAACTAATAGAACTGCAGGGTAGTTACATATGCTCTGTAACTTGTTGAGAATATCACCTGCGATCCTTCAAATAGAACCATCAGGTCCTTTCTGCCATCATCTAGAGAATGAAAAAAACCATGACATCTAGTTAATATGTTAATAGCAGTAACATGCACTAACTGCCTTGACACAACTTTCATCAGGGCATCACCACAGTAACGCATCCCATGCAAGTATGACAGAAATATAACCTAAGTCTGGAATGAAATCAAAATATTAACAGTGGCAACAAGTAAGAGAGCGAACCTTGCAGATTATTGGATATGTGTTCAACAGTGGAACGAATCTTCTGTTGTTCTTCACACAGCTTTCTATACATCGCCACCTAAAAAATCAACTACATTAGGGTTGATGTTACATGCAGTTTAAATGACATGTTGAAGAACAGAATATTTTATGTCGAAAGATTTTCCAGGTCGTGGCAAGAAGATTATTTAGGACGCACAGATCTATGAAGAGATTCAATCATTATTGCTTGTTCTTCAGATTTCTTCATAACTTTTTCAACTCTGGATGCAGCAGTGTCCGTGATTCTCTTCAGCTCAACTTGAAAGCTCTCCTGAGAAGGACAAAAATGAGAATGTTTGATGTTGGCAATGGAAAAACCAGAATGGCCCGGTACTTATGAATGAAAGATAAATTAAGACAACCCCATACCCTGAGTTCCATGTCCTTTTTGTCAAGATCAGTAGAAAGCATGTGAACTTTATTTCGAAGCTCAACATTTTGCTGAACAAGCCCATTGATATCATTAAATGACATCTGCCACAGATTATCAGATGGTTACACCAGATAAAATCACATGCAAAATTATAATAAAATAGAAGATCTTGTAACAATGAGAATGAGGATTACATGTTCATGACTATTGCTTTCATCATTAGACATGCCATCGCCTATGCTCATAGAAGAGGCACCACGACCTATATTTGGAAGAGTAGAACCACATCGAAGCTGTATGTCTTGACATTCCTTTAAGAGAACAGCAACCTACAGATAATCAGATGATAAACCATACAATTAGCAAATCATGTTTTCAAATATAAGTGGTGTAAATATATATCCAACTGTGACAACAAATCATATATTCCAAAAATAAATTTGATCAAATCATCAGAGTATCAAACTTGTCCCAATCAGACAAATATTCTACTAAGTGAGTCCATCTGATTCCAACTAATATTACTTTGGGTCAGACAGATATTGTGCAACCCCGGCCACATCACTGGAAGATTGGTGGCTGACCATGCACAAGTGTGCCTCCAAGAGAATAAAAAGGATTTCGACACCACCATGGTTATCCTAAATGTATACTCCATCTGGCTGTGAGCAGAACAGCAGTGTTCCAAGGGGAGAACAAAGGACCTCGTGTTGGTAGCTGATGGCATAGCTGCGAAGACAGGCCTACTTTCATCTATTGGTTCCATTTGCCGCCGTGAGGAGCAGCTAGGATGTCTGTGTTGTGTGTGTGCTGTACGATCTATGAGAAAAATCATTACCAAACTCTAGTTACCTAGTTTGCTTCTCCTCTTAATGAAAAGGTGTGCAAACACTAAAACAAGATATTGTGGAACGGTGGTACATGATTAAGTCTCTGGTGTTAACCACCTTCTCAATGATAAACATATGATGAGTGCATTTGTAGTTTTGTACCATCTGATTATATTTGACTGGATCAGATTTAAAGCAACTGGAGGATGGATAGGATCAGGGTTGCCAAGACCTCAAGACTCTCCATTACCCATCAATGTTGCACAAAACAATCAATGAAATGTTGACAGTGAGATGCAGCACAAATAATGGAGGTTAGTAGTTGAGATCGTGACTACATATTATTTCAATACAATTTCTCAATTTCAGTAAGTACACCGAATAAAGCAATGAGGAAACCTAGTGGTAAAAGACTCACTTGCTTTTGCAGGTCGCCTATTTCCTTGTCTGCGATATTATGATCGCGTTCCCATCTTTTTAACTCCGACTGGAAGACACGTTAAAGTTTTTGTTAGATCAAAGACACACTGAAGTTAAAGCTTATTGTAAGAAACTTAACAAGCCATAATGCATGCATACCTTTAGGTTCCTTATGGTATTCTCAAAATTGTCATGCTCCAACAATGCCTGCTGTAATTTGTTATCCATTAGAGCATAAGCTTCGACCATCCTCTCATGCTCAGCTGAGGTAAGGGAAAAAGTTAAGCTAGAAAGGATAGTCCAAAATTTGGAGCATACAACACCAAACAAACATTCTTACAATGCTGTTATATCATCATTAATCGATACACAGTTTTAACTAATGTGTTAGGGGGTTAAGAAGAGTTCACCAGAAAAATTACCTCGTTCATCTAAGATAAGCTCGGCCTTCTCTTCAATTTCATGCAAAACCTGTTGTGCAGAAGTCGAAAGATAATTAAGTAATGCTCTAATAACATAACAGAGGAAAGAAAAAGGATGCACTTCAAAAGAAGTAGAATTTGGTCTGGTCTCATTTTATGTTCTGGAAATCCAATGTTTTAAGTCAAAACTACCAAAGAATATGACTAGGCATGTCAAAATAAGTTCAAATAATCACAAACAAAAAAAGGCATACGGGTATCCCCTGTTCCTGCGGGGTAAAACCATGATAGACTATATACATGATTAAAACTCAAAGATAGTGACAAGAACAATAATGTACCCTTTCCAAAACTGCTTCCGCATGTCTCCTTCCCCACCTCTCATGCCGTAAAGCATCAGTAGCTTCTTGATATTTCTCATATATCTTAGCAAGCTGATAATGTGGGGCATGTTAACAGGCAATACTTGAAATATGAAAAACAAAAAGTGTGCAATGATGCACATGATGAGGGACAGTAGAAAAATAAATAAAAATAAACTAGGAGTCAAATCCTTTATTGCTTCTACACACTTCTACTATACTCTACATAATTTGGCACTATAGCCATATGTTGTGTAGTGGTTTCTAGAGTGTTCCAGCCATGAGTAGTAACTAGGTTGTTTGTATTTGCTTTCCTAGCTTTAAGTAGTGTACTCTAGAACCTTCTAGCTTTAAGTAGAGCTAAGTAGTGAAGGCTCATGGAGCCTATAAATAGAGGTCCTCACCTCTACCTATGTAACCAGCCTATGTACACTCTACCTATCAATAATAAGAACTTGTGTTCTGTCCTAAAGATCTTGGATTAGATCTTGTGTGTTAAAGAGTTTGGATTGAACTCTTGGCAGCCCACGCCTCTAGAGCGATATCTAGCGCAGCACGTTGAAGTGGTTCCTTCAACATTTGTGCTGTCCACGTTGTAGCAGCAAGGTGGAGCTGTTCCTCCACAGCCTTGTGCTGCTTCAGGTGGTATCAGAGCCTTGCTGATCCGTTCCAGCTCTTGGTGTACTCTTTGAAAGTAAGCTGCAGCAAGCAATGGAGGAATTGGGAAAGAGAATAGATGCTGCAGAACAACAAATCCAAGCGCTACGTGAAGATCTTAACCGGAGATTCGATCAGCTGGTTGAGATGATAAGAAAGGGTGTTCCTCCTACTGCCAATGAAGGTGATTCATCAAAGGAGGAAGAAGATATTCGGCAGCGAAGGAAGGGAGGTCATCTTGAAGTAAAAACACCTCAACGACATGTTGTTCATGGTACCTCAAGAAGGCCAACTTATGCTGAAGCTTCTGGAGATGAGGAATATGATGAGACCCTTGAAGAACCTGATCTCTATGCATATCCAAGAGTACCCAACCCTACATATGCAAGGGATACATACAAGGTGAAAGCTGAGATCCCAACTTTTAATGGAAATGTTGATATTGAAGGGTGCCTTGATTGGTTATATGAAGTGGAGACTTTCTTTGAGGTCATGAATATTCCAGAAGACCGTAGAGTTTCTTTGGTCGCATACAAGTTGAAAGGAGGAGCTGGTGCATGGTGGCATCGCCTTCAAGAAGACCGCAGACTAAGAGGAGAACCTCGTGTGAGATCTTGGCGGCAGATGAAGAGTCTTTTAAAAGGGAGATTCTTGCCTGCAGATTATGATCAGATCCTATTTATTCAGTTTCAAAACTGTGCTCAAGGAAAGAGGACTGTTTCAGAGTATACAGAAGAGTTTCTAAGGCTACAAGTGAGGTGCAACCTTGCTGAAACTGAAGATCAACAAGTTGCAAGGTACATCAATGGTCTCAATGATACTATTCAGGATCGTTTGATGATGCAACAAATTTGGTCCATTGACCAAGCACAAGCTCTTGCATTAAAGGCTGAAAGGTTGGCAAGGACAAGAAAGGCAAGTAAGGCTCCATTTCCTCATACTGAAGGTTCATCTAGGAGTCACTCCCATACAGTGGAAGAGAAGTCCGCTCAACCCAAGGCAAAACAACCTGCCCCAAGGCAAGCTGGCAAGAGTAGGACAAAGCCGGTGGTAAAATGCTATAAATGTGGTGAAGAGGGACATGTGTCTAGCAATTGCCCATTGAGGAAATTCGCCAACACAACTATCCATGATGATGGAGATGACGAAGAGTATGAATCTGAGGATGTAGAAGGACAAGATGTTTGTGAAGAAGAAGGTGAAGAGGTGGTGTGTGTGATTCAACGTCTCTTGTGCTCGACACCACAGCCCGACAACACACAACGGAAGAAAATATTTGAGAGCAAATGTACCGTGAATGGCAAGGTATGCAAATTAGTGATTGACAGTTGCAGCTGTGAGAATCTTATCTCTCAGAATTTGGTGAACCATTTAAAGCTTGAGACTCATGATCACCCAAATCCCTACAATATTGGATGGATCAAGAAAGGGGTGAATATGAGGATCACCAAACAATGCAACCTGCCACTCTCGTTGGGTAAGTACTATCGCTCCAATGTCTTGTGTGATGTTGTTGATATGGATGCCAGCCATGTTCTTCTTGGAAGACCTTGGCAGTTTGATGTGGATTCTACACACAAAGGGAAGGAAAATTCTTACTCTTTCACTTGGAATAAGCGAAAGATCATTATAGTACCAAACCAATCAGATGCCAAAACCTCTAAGGAGGAGGAGAAGAACATGTTAACTATTTCTCACACCTCTAGCGAGTTTATGGAAGACTTAAAGGAGGCAAATGTGTGTGCTGCACTTATTGTGAAAGGTGAAGAGCAACCGGTGGTTGAAATTCCAGCAAAGGTACATGGCCTACTAGCTGAATTCCAGAGCATACTTGGAGAGCCACAAGGCCTACCGCCGATGAGAGGAATTCAACATCGAATTGACCTAATTCCGGGAGCAAGTCTTCCTAATCTTCCACACTACCGGATGAGCCCAAAAGAGCATGCTATACTGAAGGAAAAGGTGGAGGAATTGCTGCAAAAGGGGCACATTCGAGAAAGTATCAGTCCATGCGCCGTACCAGCTTTGATCACGCCAAAGAAGGATGGGTCTTGGCGCATGTGTACGGATAGTAGAGCCATCAACAAGATCACCGTAAGGTATAGATTCCCTATTCCCCGTTTGGATGACATGTTAGATCAGCTTAGTGGCGCAAGAGTGTTCACAAAGCTCGATTTGAAGAGCGGATATCATCAAATTCGCATTAGACCCGGGGATGAATGGAAAACAGCGTTCAAGACAAAGGAAGGGTTGTTTGAATGGATGGTCATGCCATTTGGACTCTCAAATGCACCAAGTACCTTTATGCACTTGATGAACCAGGTACTTCGACCCTTCTTATCCCACTTTGTTGTGGTTTATTTTGATGATATCTTGATATATAGCAAGGATGAAGATGAACACTTGGATCACATCCGTAAGGTGTTATGGGTACTAAAGGAAAACGAACTTTATCTAACTTGAAGAAATGTGTTTTCCTTCAAACACAACTTTTCTTGGGGTTTGTCATAACAAGTGAGGCATTCATGTTGATCACTCTAAAGTTGAAGCAATCAGAGAATGGCCAACTCCAAAGACTATCTCAGAGGTGAGAAGTTTCCATGGTCTTGCAACGTTCTATAGGCGGTTTGTGAAGAATTTCAGTACGATCATGGCACCAATCACTGAATGTCTAAAGAAAGGGAAATTTCAATGGAACGAATTAGCTGAAGCTAGTTTCAAGGAAATAAAGGAAAAATTGTCACAAGCACCAGTCTTGGCGCTACCTGATTTCAGTAAGACTTTTGAGCTGGAGTGCGACGCTAGTGGAGTAGGCATTGGGGCTGTTCTATCTCAAGAACGAAAACCCATTGCTTTCTTCAGTGAGAAGCTAAGCGAAGCAAGACAAAAGTGGAGCACCTATCAGCAAGAATTATATGCTGTTTTTAGGGCTTTAAAGACTTGGGAAGTCTATCTGTTGCCTAAGGAGTTTATTGTCTACACTGACCATCAATCCTTGAAGCATTTTAGGAATCAAAAGCATGTGGATCGCATGTTAGCAAGATGGGCAGCTATTTGGAGAGGTTTAATTATCTCATTGTGCACAAATCTGGAGCCACCAACAGAGTAGCCGATGCTTTGAGTCGACGTGCATGCCTCTTGACTTCTTTTGAGGCTGAACTTCCCGGCATGGATCAACTAAAGGAGTTGTATGAGGAGGACGAAGACTTTGGCCATGTTTGGGTAAAGCACATGAGAGGCCAGCCATTAGGTGACGACTATTTGGTGCAAGATGGCTATCTCTTCAAGAATGATCGCTTGTGCATCCCGAGAAGTTCTCTACGTGACAAGTTAATTAGAGAGCTCCATTCAAGTGATCTTAGTGGCCATGTTGGACGCGACAAGACTATCGCTAACCTTGAGATCGTACTTTTGGCCACAACTAAAGAGAGATGCTGGAAAGTTTGTTCAACGATGCCCCGTATGTCAAACCTGCAAAGGTCAAGTCACGAACACAGGGTTGTACATGCCTTTGCCTGTTCCTGAAGCTCCATGGGAGGATCTCTCTATGGACTTTGTCTTGGGTTTGCCAAGAACAAGGCGCGGGAATGATGCGGTGTTTGTGGTGGTGGACAGGTTCTCTAAAATGGCTCATTTCATTCCATGCCGCAAGACAACAGATGCTCATCATGTGGCAAATTTGTTCTTTCGAGAAGTGGTCAGACTTCATGGGGTCCCAAGGTCCATCGTCTCGGACCGTGATAGCAAGTTTCTAGCTGCATTTTGGCTCACTTTGTGGAAGCAGTTCAACACTGAATTAAAATTTTCTAGTACTGCGCACCCACAAACAGATGGGCAAACGGAAGTTGTGAACAAGTTTTTGGGTAATCTGATCCGTTGCATTTGTGGAGATAGAAAGGGACAATGGGATTTAGCTTTATCCCTTGCTGAATTCTCCTACAACAACTCCAAGCATAGATCAACAGGCAGGAGTCCTTTCTCTATTGTCTACACTAAAGTTCCAACACATGTGGTGGATCTAGTGAAGCTACCATCAAAGGGAAACTCAAAAGCAGCATTGTCCTTTGCTGATAACTACACCGAACTATTTGAAGAAATTCGCCATGTGTTGGAGGCGCAAAATCAGAAGTACAAACAGCTAGCTGATTGCAAACGGAGGTTGAAGACATTCCAAGTTGGTGACAAGGTAATGGTATACCTTCGTAAAGAAAGACTGCCTTTAGGCATCAAAGGGAAGCTTAGGCAGCGGAAATATGGACCCTTCTCAATTCTGAGGAAGATAAATGACAATGCCTATGTGATAGATCTTCCAAATGACATGGGAATCTCCAACACATTCAATGTGGCAGACCTGGCTCTTTATCATCCAGAACAAGCACTTTATGAGATAACTCGAGGTCGAGTTCTAAACAACCAGGGGAGGATGATGAGGGACAGTAGAAAAATAAATAAAAATAAACTAGGAGTCAAATCCTTTATTGCTTCTACACACTTCTACTATACTCTACATAATTTGGCACTATAGCCATATGTTGTGTAGTGGTTTCTAGAGTGTTCCAGCCATGAGTAGTAACTAGGTTGTTTGTATTTGCTTTCCTAGCTTTAAGTAGTGTACTCTAGAACCTTCTAGCTTTAAGTAGAGCTAAGTAGTGAAGGCTCATGGAGCCTATAAATAGAGGTCCTCACCTCTACCTATGTAACCAGCCTATGTACACTCTACCTATCAATAATAAGAACTTGTGTTCTGTCCTAAAGATCTTGGATTAGATCTTGTGTGTTAAAGAGTTTGGATTGAACTCTTGGCAGCCCACGCCTCTAGAGCGATATCTAGCGCAGCACGTTGAAGTGGTTCCTTCAACATTTGTGCTGTCCACGTTGTAGCAGCAAGGTGGAGCTGTTCCTCCACAGCCTTGTGCTGCTTCAGCACAGAAGACAATAAGTACAAAAGAGATAGCACATACACTCCAACCATCACGAAGAAGAGAAGCAGCTAATGCAGTTCCAGAAACACCACTGGGTGCTCTTGGAACTATCATTAGGTCATTCTGATTTACAGCATTAGAAAGTGTCCTGCAGAACAGAAACAAAGTGGAATCAAGAGTGGCAAATCAAAACATGAATGATTGTTTCAAGTTAATTTGATGTACAATTGATACGGTTAGCATACTTGCATGGTTTGCACTGGATATGCCCCACAGATGATATCATAATTAGAGTGGCGGGGACAAAATGCTATAATCTAATGGCTTTAACAGAACGAGAAGACTGGCATTTCCCTTACAATGCATCCGTGAGCACGAAAGAAAAGAAACTCTCGGAGACTAAAAGGTAAAAGATCCTGCTTCAGAGATCTTACTACACTATAAGAAAGAGGCCAGCGAGTTTAGAAATCATACATTTCTTTCATTGGTGTGTCTGAAAAATCAGCAGGGTCTGCTGCAATGCTGGTCAACGGAACGAGGCTCAATTCATCAGACTTTCTTGCATTTTCTAGATCAAATTCACACTTCTCGATCTTATGCTTTAAGTTGGCAACCTCCTGAGGGGGGAAAAGCAGAGTGAGATCCAAATCTAAGATGCACAAAGAATCTACTAAATTAGGTATCAAAAAAATATCTGCAAATATACCTTTTCAAGATCAATCTTGGCCAAGGTCTCCTTCTCAAGCTTTTCCTTGTAGTCATCTTCCACTTGGGTCAGGTGTGTCTATTTGCACAAAGATTGACGAGCATAAGAATTTCCAATCCATATATGGGACAAAAAATACATGGATGAAAGATAAGCAAAGGCGTTACCTCCAATGCTTTAATAACACCTTCGAGTTCCCCTGCTTTCTTTGACCATTCATCAGAACTTTCTTTGTGAAGTTCAGCAAGCTTCATGACCTTTTTTCAGAATTTTAACCAAAGGATTATTAGAGATGAACAGTTGTATTAAAAAGGGTAAAATAACATTGCATCCTTTGCTTCCAGATATACAAACTGCAAACGGTGCCGTAGACTGTACAGCGAAAGGGATCTTTGCAAGAAACTTCTAGACTGAGCTAACATTTTTTCAAGTGCACAGCAAATGTTTTGACATCCTATTCACAACACCGAAGTCAGCAAAGCCAGCGATACCCTCCAGACTCACTACGTAAGGAATTGAGTTCCATAACCATGCTCTCTGCAGTGGATCGGGAATCAGAAGGGGGCCTGTATTTTTCGTGGGAGGCCCTGTCCGTGCCAGGCCTGCTGAGCACGATCAAATCTGAGGCTTCCAATTTAATCGAGGCTATAGGCCTAAGAAGCTGCACGTGCTTTGGCTCTCTGGCTTCTCTTACTCCGTTTTTCTATCTTTGCTGTAGCCTGCTCTCAGGCTCGCAAACAACTCATTCTTATTGATCACTACAACAAAATGCAATGCTCATTGCTTGTTCTCAAGAAAAATAAAGAAAAAACAAGCTTCAACACAATCTTCAGAGTGGTGATTGGCATACACGAGTATATGAAGCTGAATTCGGTTCTCGAGCAATTACTAAACATACAGCTAAAATTACTTCTAACACATACAATGTTCCACATATATCTAACTGAAATTACTATCCAGCATTGAAGAGCTCTATAAATTTCAAATGCTTGAACACTCAGAGCAGTTAATAGAATGCCTACCTTTATGTTATTGTAAGACAAAATCGTATTAAACAGGTAGCAAATGAGACAAAAAACAAAATGAAGTGGAAGAAGGAGGCATACAGTTGACAGCTCGGCGCCAAGGCGCTGTTCATTAGCAGCTGAAGCATCCTTTGCAGAGAACAACTCCTTCATTCATCAAAAAATGAAATAGCAAAAGTTAGCTGATGAGAGAAAATGAGAAATAGCGCAATCATCGGTCAGGAATTTTACCTTCTCCATATAGGATACTCTTTGCTCTAGTTCAGAAACCCTTTCTTTACTTCTTCTCAAGGAACTTGTAGATTCAGAAATCTCTCTTTCAAGCTGAAACCCAAAATTCAGGTTGATACTTTTCTATCCCATCTTTGTCATGTCAAGAACTAATTAAAGAAACTAACCTCTGCAATCTTTGCCGACATCCTGGACTCCTCATCCATATTTGCTTTCCTTAAATCAGCTAAATTCTTAACTTTTGCTTTCAGTTCCTCATCAAGCCAGAGATTATGCTTTTCAAGAAGCTCCTTCTCCTGATAAGCGAACAAAAACTAAGTAAGAAACAACAATTTTCCATAGGAACGTCGACATGGCTTAAGGATTAGGATAACATTGCAAACCAATGAGAAAAATGTGGGTGACGTTATACAAGAAATTACAGAAACTGGAAATCAGGCTTGGTAGAACGTTATGAAAAACCTTGCATGTAAACTTTTCAACATTACCTAAACCTTTATTCATGCATACCTGTTCAATGCGATTACATGTAGCCTGACAGTGAGTTAACTTAGCTTCAACCTCTTGTATCCTAGCCTCTTTACTAGCAGAAGAGTCAGCCTGATTTAGCTGAAAAAGAGGATAAATCAGCACATCCCGTTAGTTTGTGAGACACAATAGAAAACAGTAACGCCTTCCAACGACAGAGGGGCACAAAAATCTCATTTGTTTATTTAAAGGCTTAACTACTATAGTGCATTGGAAAATAATCCTTCCCATAGGTACAAAAATAATACTCCATAAAAGTAAGGTTAAAGGCAGAACCACATAGCTTAGAAAAAAAAAACACATACTGCCACATAGAAGATCAGCAAATCTCTACATTTAGAATTAGGTATGGTATTTACATAGATAAATAAACAGCTATAGTCAAAATTGTCCAATGCATAAACTACAGATTAATTATTCAAGAAAAAGAGTAGTATGACAGCTCTTGAATAGCTGCAGTCCAAATTAACGGACAAAAAGGTAGATGAGATGTTGAACAGAAAATCACATGGAGTTATGAGATCCAAATACTGGAAACAATAATCTGATTATTCTGTTTATTTGAAACAATGTTAAATGTACATGCCATGATGATTGCATTATATACTATTTCCCTTTTACTATGGAGGCATTAAATCAGCAACAACTAGAAAACACAAACCAATAAGATAAAAAAACGATTTATTAAAATCTAGTCATTACAGTATAAGAGAAACTTCCTAAGAAGTATTAGATAAGTACTGCAAAGATCATCATTGTCTTACAAAACTAGCAAAGACATAAAATAATGTAGGGTAGTTTAAGTTTCTACTAAGCCAGAGTTTGCCCTACAAAATACTTGGCTAGCCAAAATTTGGGCAAGGCTTTGCTCGCCGATGAGTTGGCTGTTGGCGATAAAAATAAGCTATAGTGGGCAAATAGGCATCGGCATACCAAAATATTGGCAATGATCCAAACAAAAACCCACTATGGTCATGAATGAAAAAAGGGTAGACCATCTGTTGGGCCCCAACCAAACATACCCAAGAGATAGAAAATGTATAAGTACAAGCAAATCAAGTTAAAATTAAATCTAGATAAAGCACCATATATCATGATCGGTTGGTGGAAAATTTCTCAAGCCTAAGGTGATATGAGAGTTCAAACTAGCAAACGCTCTTCCAGCTAACAGGAGTAACAAGGAAAAGTAACTAACAAATAGTTAAATTCGACAAATAAACCCTCAGCAACCAGCAATACCAATGCGTGGTGCTAATAAATAGTTCTGAGCACCACTATAGGGTTGCACCAAGCAGCAGGTTGTTGAGGTGAGCCTGTACACACAACACGCTCTACAACCAGTTTACCGGTAGCTGCATATTACTACTAGAAGCGTGGGGGCGTTAGGGGAGCTCACAATCTTATCGTGGTAGCTCTGGATGACGCCATCCTTCTCCCTGATCTCGGTGTCCCTCTGCTCGATCAACTCCAGCGACTGGCACTTGGACTTGTGCAGCTCCGAGATTTCTACTTTGAGACGCTCAACCTCGCCATCCTTCGCAATCTGTTCCATAATCAGCACCAAAGTGGTCAGTGCAGGAAGCTTAATAACAAAACACCGATCAGTCGACGGAAAAAAATCTAGGGTTCGTACTGCTTGGATGCGGAGGTGGTGTATCTCGGCCTGGGAGGAGGCGAGGTCGGCGGCGCGGCGCTCGGAGCCAGCGGCGAGCTCGGCCGCCTCGGCCTGGTGGCGGTCGACCTCCGCGGAGAGGGCGGTGAAGCGCTGCTCGAGGAGGGCGCAGGTCTGCTCGGCGGCGATGGCCGCCGCGTCGGCCTCGGCGCGCACGGTGTCGACCTGGTTCCGGAGCTCGCGGATGGCGGCGTCGGCCCGCTCGGCGACCGCGGACGCGTCCCCGCTGAGGAGCCGGAGCTCCTCGTCGGACATGAAGAGCGGCATCGCCGCGCGCGGCGGGGTGGGGCGAGCGGAGCCCTTGGCACGCCGGGATTTGGGGGTGGCCTCCGGAAGGTGCTAGGGTTTTGCGGGGAGGCCGCGGGTGGTGGCGGTGGCGGTGGCGGTGGCGGAAGGGGGGGGGGAGTGGAATTGGAGAACGGAGACGGACGAGTAGCGAATCGGCGGAAGCGGAGGCAGCGATATAGATCGGCAGGACCTGGTGTGTACCGACCTCGAGCTCGGGGCGTCGGGCCTGTATTTACGAAGTGGGCTCGAAACAAGGTGGCAGTTACTGAGCTACTAACAAGGCTTATTCTTGCGACATGGACTACACTTCCCTGACAGTTTCAACCATTCACCATTAGTGTTATTGGGCTCTCAAGCCCCGTGGGCCGTGGTTTCTGTCCTGACTGCTGAAACTCCCAGGTGCCCTGCCCTTTAATTCTCAAAAAAAAAAGGTGCCCTGCCCTTTTGGTTTGCATTTCGTCAGGTCGGCCGTGTGAAGAAGTTTGTTTCAGACTTTCAGCTCTCCGTACTCTACAATGTCTAATTTTCTGTACTAAGTCAGCGCGTACTGCCGTGTGTTTAAGGAAAGAAAGATGGTTCATGGATCCCTCGGGGGCCATCTTTCCGCCCCATCACTCCAAAGAGAGACTGTAGACTGAACAGAGTTTCAGACTTCCTTGATGACGATGGTTCATGGAATGTGCAACTTGTCCATAAGCACTTTTGGCCGGTGGACGCTGAGGTTATTTTGAAGATCCGAACGTCACCGCGTCTACAGGAGGACTTTATCGCCTGGCAACCTGATCCGAAGGGTTGCTTCAGTGTGCGTAGTGCCTACAGGGTTGCTACGGCACAACATGATGTTTCCTTCGTACCTTGTGCAACCAGTTCGCGGCCGACCGGCGACCGGCCAGCATGGAAGCTCATTTGGAATGCATCAGTTCCTCAAAAAATGAAGATCGTAGCTTGGAAGGCTGTGGTTGGTGCACTAGCAACATCCCAGAATAAGCGTACTCGACATTTGAGTAAGATCGCGACTTGTACGCTCTGTGGCAAGGCTGAGGAAGACTCGTACCATGCACTAGTAACATGCGACAATGCTGCCCACCTCTGGGATTGTTTGGGCGAGGAATGGATTATACCTGCCAAGGAGGAGATTGTGTACACAGGTGACGAATGGCTACTTCACCTGCTGTCACTTCATGATACAGATACAAGAGACAAGATCATTATGCTGATATGGCGTATATGGAGCATACGCACAGACATTGTGCACGGAAAGGCCGCGCCTCCAGTCCAGGCCTCCCGTATGTTTTTAACGAGTTATATGCAGTCGCTCCAGATTATTAAAAGGAAGACCACGGAGGAGATAATCAAAGGAAAATTTTCGTTGGGTAGTGTTCAGGTCCCAAAGGTGTCTTCTGCTAAGGATCCAGAACAGCCATGGCCTCCACCTCCGGCGAACTGGGTTGCTCTTTCGGTTGATGGATCCTACTCTGAAGCAGATGGCAAGGCTGGAGCGGGCATGGTGCTCAGAAGTTCGGACGGTAATATCATTTTTGCCTCATGTCGTCATCTATTTCATTGTTCTGAGGCGCTGGAAGCTGAGATCCATGCTATGATGGATGGCATGAGCATGGCCTTGCAATGGACAACTCTGCCGGTAGTTGTTCAGTCAGATTCAGTGCTAGCATTGTCGGCAATGATGGACTCGTCGTTGTCTAAATCGCCGTATGGACACCTGGTGGGAGAGATTAAAAAGCTTATGGAGGATAGGGAGTTTGTCCCAACTAAAATAGCACGTTCCCAAAATAGGGTTGCGGATTGTCTCGCTAATTATGGCCGTACGGAGCGTAGTACAGCTTGCTGGCTGCACCAGGGCCCCCCGTTCTTAGTTCCTCATGTATTAGCAGACTGTAATCCTTTTGATTCTGAATAAAACTCTCTTTTACCCCGCAAAAAAAAAGGAAAGAAAGATGGACACACCTTGCCATCGAAAAATGGCAATGCAGCAATTGCTAGCTGCTGCGAGCTCCAATCGCCTCGATTTGTACTGCAAAGGGTACCCCGTTGTGGAGCACGGGATAGCTTGCCCGATATGCCAGGCCAAGTCCGGCGGTACTTGTCATCGGACACCAAGTTAAAACCGATCATTAGGTACTCGATCTAGTTCCAACCTATAGCCAGCTTCATCCTCCGGGGTGTCCTGAAACGAAAGCACAGACGTACTGACCAGCACGGTTACCGAAAAATTTACCGAGCACAGTAGTACTCCAGCTTTTTTAGCAGAACAAAATCGAATACATGCTAAAGCAAAGATTTCTTCCTGGTTCAGTCTGCAGGCAATGTCGAAAGCATGATTATGCCAGAGCCTTTTGATGCGCAAAGCAACTAGCACCAAGCTGCCCAGTCGGGGCCTTCTGGGATTATACAGAGAGCACTGATAGTGTTTGGGCAGCTTGTTTCTTATCCCATGTACGATTGTTTTCTTATTTACCTGTCACAAATACAGACTTATTCTTATTGACCCTTCTGCATCGATGCTCAACGAATTGGGTTCAGGAGCCAATAGTTGCCACATATGGAAGAACTCACCCTGCCCCGGATGCCGGATCTACGGAGTATTTGGTAAGCAGCAGCTGATGATGCTAGTATTCAATTGCCGTGAGTTGTGGCTAGCAGTTGGAGGCTTCGCTGAGCGAACTGCCTACGCTAACAAGTAAGCAAACAACCGGCCATTCATCTTACGGAGGAAATGTCAGCTCCTGTGTCGTTCAGCGCAACAGAACGCTGCAGCCTGCGGAGGCATCTCCGGGCGCCTAACTCAGCTTTAGGTATCGTGGGCGTCAAACTGTAATATAATCTCTTGCGGTACAAGTATCCCAGCAGGACCGCAGGAGCCTTCTTAAACTAATATGGTAGGCAGCGCCGACGCGAATCTGAGCAACGAGGCTTCCAGCCCCAAAGGGCTCCCTCGACGATTCCGCTGCACCACCTGTAGGTGCAACCTGCTGGAATTTTGGCCTAAATGGTCCAGCTCAATAATTCATTTCCATAATTCCTGAAAATCTTAGAGGTCCATGTGGCCCATTCATACATGGCAAGAGGTGGGACAAATGTTTAGTCCCACATTGCTAGTTTAGAGAGAGTTACACCACTTTATAAGTTAAGCTCTTCTAGTACTTGTACGAGCATGAGAATAGGAGAGAATAGGAGAGAGTCCCCCACGCGCTCTTCCTCCTCCGCCCCTGTTGGCTTTGCTGTTTCGCTGAGACCCGCTGCTTTCGATGGGGTGAACTATAAGAAGTGGCGTGCGAGAGTCACTCTCTGGTTTGAAACCATGAAGTGTGTTTTCACGCTGCTAAAGGCAAGCCTGAAGGAGAGCTAAATCCTCATGAGGAGAAAGCTTTTCAGGAAGCCGATATGGAGCAGTTCTTTGACTACAAGATGACTGGTGAGCGCTCCATTGTTGAGATACAGTCCATTGCTAAGAAACTTGAGCAAGTTTCGTGTGTGTTACCCGACAAGTTTATTGCCGGAGGCATCATTGCCAAACTCCCTCCTTCATGGAGGAATTTTGCTACTTCTCTGAAGCACAAGAGACATGAGTTTTCCGTTATGAATCTCATTGGGTCGCTTGATGTGGAAGAAAAGGCGAGAGCGAAAGACACACGGACCCGAGCTCTTGAGGGAGGTTCGACTGCTAACTTCGTTCATAAGAAGAACTCCTAGTCCTACAAGCCCAAGTACAAGAGTAAGTCTGAGGACAAAGGCAAGTATGATAAAAAAAACAAGCCTTCACAGTCTACCAACTTCAAGAGGAAGATCGATAGGAAGAAGGGATCCTGCCATGTTTGCGGTGATCCTAATCACTGGGCTCCAAGATGCCCTAACTGATTTGAGGAGCGCGAGAAGAGCGGCAAGACCGCTAATGTTGTCATTGCAGATACTGACATGAAAGATGTTGGGTATGGTATATTTCCAACTATCTTTTCAGTATGTCATTCTTCTAAATGGTGGATTGACACGGGTGCCAATGTACATATTTGTGCTGATTTCCCAAAGTTTTCTTCTTATCAGGCCACAAGGACTCCTTCCGTGCTGATGGGAAACGGGTCACATGCTTCTGTTCGTGGTGTTGGTACGGTCGATTGATACGTATCTATAATTTTTGATTGTTTTATGTTAATATTATGCCTTTGACACTTGTTTTTATATTAAGTTTATGATTTATTTGGACTAACCTATTAATAGTTGCAAAAGTGCACAATGTTCTTGTTTTACTCTTTGATGTGTAGGAATTATCAAAAATACAAGAGAAAACCTTGTTGGAGTCAAATTGGAACTTTCCTGAAATCTGTCTGGAAACATTTTTCGGATATGGTCACGTTACGGACAGAAGATGACGTCAAATGGTAAAAGTCTAGTCGCAAAAGTTGCAGTGAATTTTCTGCCGAACGATCTGGACTTAAAATTCGGCCCAATTGGTGTCCGGACGCTCCAGATATCGCCGTCCCACTGCAACCCTAGATGGGATGACGGGAATCCGAGAAGTTATATAAAGGGAGGAAACCTAGATCGTGGCCAACACCTCATACCCACGAATTTCCAGCCACCAAAGCCACGTTTTTGCCTCCCCATGGATCCCATCTCCATGGGGGAGGGCTCCCAAGAATCCATGGAGGAAGGGGGCTAAGGTGCGGCGCATCCCCTTGATGCCAGCGGCGCGGGAGGAGTTCCCCGCGCCACCGCCGGCGCCACCCTGCGCTCCTCGCTGTCCCCTTCACCGTCTTCACCGCCATCTCCATCGCCAATTCCTCCTTGTATACAGTGGTTCATCCTCCCACACACCTCTGTACCATCCTATGTAAACATGGTGTTTGATGCTATAAGTTATTATCCTATTATCTATGTCATGTTTGCGTAGTTTATTTGTTCTTAGATTGAATGGTTGAATGTCTTTGGTTCATTAGAGTTGTATGTTGATATGGTAATGTCCTTTGGTATCCATTATATTTGTGCGCGCATGGATCAACATCTTGGGGTTAGTAGTATGTGCAAAGGAAGGGGTAGACCTGCCGGAGCGACAGAAACCTGAGGGCTCGAACCGGAATGTTGCACGTATGGGAGTAAGAGGACCATGAACTTAAGTCTATGGTTGGGGAAACCTTAATGCATTGTTAGTATTTGCGGATGCTTGTTAACAATCCAATCATATAGTATTTGTAATCCCAAGTAGTGGAGTGCATGTATATTTAACCTCTCCCACATAGAAAACTGCATCGAAGACAATGAACCAAATATCTTCACTAATTAATCTTGGACAAAGCCATCACAATTACCACCACTTTTCCACACTCATGGTACTGTTAGTTTATGGTTACTTAGTGTACTTTATTGCTGCAGCACTAACATTTACTTTCTTGTATTTATTTCGCAAAGCTATCTCTCATACCCGTATTATTACTCTAGTATTATTTCCTAGATAAAGTAAACGTTTAGTGTGCGTAGAGTTGTATCAGTGGTTGATAGAACTTGAGAGAATACTTATCCTACCTTTAGCTCCTCATTGGGTTCGACACTATTACTTATCGAAAAGGCTACACGCGATGCCCTATACTTGTGGGTTATCAAGACCTTTTCTGGCACCGTTGCCGGGGAGCCATAGCGTAGGTGAATATTCTTGTGTGCACTTGTTTGCTTTGTCTCTAAGTAGTTTTTACTTCCAGTTCTAAGTTGTTCTCTATCTTAGTATGGATAGGGAATGCGAATTACCAAAAAAATAGTTGTACTTGTTATCTAAAAACGTTTTCAAAAAGAAAAGTGATTGGAAAGATGAGTAATGGTTTAGTGGGGATCGACCTTGAACACTTGTGTTCATGCCTATGAAACCAAAACAAATATTTCCATAGAATCTTTTCAGCTAAAACATGTATATATTGTATATATTGTACATATTCCTCTGTACCATAAAAGCAAAGTGTTAATTGTAGTCTCTAGTTATAAGAAAGTGAAAGTTTTGTTTGCTATCCAGAAACAGATTTTCTGGCTTCACCGTATAAAATGTTTAAAATCATCAGAACGTGATATTGATCTGAAATTTCTTGAGGGCAAAGTACTGATTTTTATCTTTCTTTCATTAGACTAACTTTGTGTGATTTGAGTTACGTAGATATCTCGAAAAAATCAATTTTCTCTGACTGATCAGTTTAGACAGATTTCTGTGCTTCTCTGTAAATAAAATCGTATAAATCTCAGGATAGTATTTTGATCTGAAATTTTTTGTGCATAAACCTGAGATTATGATATGTCTTTCATTAGTTCTGAGTTTTTCGATTTGAGCTACGTAACTATCTCGTTGAGTGCCATCTTTACAGACTGTTCAGTTTTGACAGATTTCTATTCTGTTTATTCAATATTGTACTTAGTGCTTTAGTTTCCTTAGTTTTTCGACGGACAACGGAAATGATAAGAACCTCGGTATATACAGTGGCTAATGTTTAATAAATATTATGAAATTTGCCAACACTTGAACATGAGTGAATTTTATTTAATGAGTACTAACCCTACTAATGAGTTTTGTGAAGTTTTATGTGGATGTAGCCTATAGATCTAATCAATATGGTGATATGAGATGAACAAGAAGACGCAAGAGGTCAAGCTTGGGGATGTGTAGCTGCATCCCAAGAATATATTCAAGAAGATACAATCATCTAAGCTTGGGGATGCCCGAGTCATCCCCCTATTCATCAACTAACATGAGGTTGTCTCCTTCATACTCTATATTACCCGTCCACATGATATGTATTGTCTTAACTTGTATTATAATTGCTTTTATAGTCTTGGTTTTACCTTCTTTAGTTTTATTTGGTTCTTTATTTGGTTTTATTGCTTCCTTTTTGCTTTCACTTATAAACTCAAAACAACAAAAATATTTCCTTTTCTTTTGCTTCTTTATTTGGTTCTTTGTTTTAATTCTATTTTAGTTTTTACTTTTGGTTTTATTTGAAGTATTACTTCTGCTACTAGCATGTTTAGATCTTGTTAAGCCTTGGTCTCTTAGTTTCTCAAGAATAAAGTACCAAGTTTACCCATTTGGCTTAGTTGATACATATGTAAAAAGTGATTTTCTGTTTTCAGCATCTACTGCTTATTGCGCGATTTTTCATATTTTACTGGAAACTCTAAAAATCACGTAAAATTTACTGATTAAGTATCACCTAATCCTATGCATGGACAAAAATTGGCAAAAATTTCTGACATGTTTAAGTGCACCTAAAAATTATGTTTTCGAGCTGCTGTTTTTTGGACAGATTCTGACTTCTGTTGCAAGAGTGGCCTCTTTGCATTTTCATTTGATTCTTTTTGGGTCTTACCTTTCATTTAGAAGTTGACCACTTAAGCAACCTTTCTATAACTTAAAAACAAATTTTGATTTGGTTTAATAGCAGCACTTTGGGAATATTATCTATTGCACTAATGTCTAACCGCAGAAAAGAATGGGAAAGTTTTTGTGTTGAAGTTTTTTCACAGAGAATGAAGGAACACCAAATAGAGAAATATTGAAGAATGGACAAAGTCATAAGCTTGGGATGTCTCCGCATCCCTCTTCACCAATAACCCCTCGGTTTGCAAACGTTTAAACTTTATTTTTCGAGCAACATAGAAACTTGAATAAACTTGGAGCGTCTGTATCTTATTATTTATTTGTCTTAGCATCAAACACCGGTTACATTAATAAGTTGATCGTCACATCTTTTATTTATCCCCTGTGTGGAGAGGTGGTTCGAAGTTTATTTGTTTAATGGATTATTTGTTGAAACTTAAAAATGGTGTGTGAATGATATTGTTTAGTAGTTTATGTTTTCCTATGGTTAGTTTCAACTAGCTAATAGTGTATATTATGTTATTTTAATGTTAACATGCATTGTCCTGTTCATAAGATGGTATGACATTGTGGTATCCTCCTCTGAATGATTTACTTGAATTGACTTGGCACATGCTCACACATGTTTATGACTGAAATAAAAGTCAATTAAAGCCTTGATGATTTATTTTGCCTCAGAGTTCTAGTATCACTTTTATGCCTCTGTTAATTTTATTCTGTGCAAGTATATTATGGCAGTTATTGCTCTCTTGGTTGTCGCTTCCCAGTCTATTGCTAGCCTTCACCTGTACTGAGCGGGAATGCTGCTCGTGCATCCAAAATCAAAACCAAGTTATTCCAAAGAGTCCACCATAAATTCCTATGCATGGTATTTCAAACCATTCTAAGTAAATTTTCATGTGCTACCTTTAAAACCTTCAAAATACTTCTCATTTTGTGCACTGTTTTCAGCTCATGAGGACGTAGTAGTTGGGTTTGTTATCTTCCATGCTAAATTAAGTTTCCGACTTGCATGCTTCATCTGCTCGTCACTAATTTTGCAAAGAGCTGGTTAGACCATTATAACATCTAAAAAGTAAAATAAAATAGGCACTCCTCCATGGTATGTGATTGTTGGCAGGCACCCGAGGATTCGGTTAGCCATGGTTTGTGTAAGCAAAGGTTGGGAGGAGTGTCATGCTAAATAAAAGTGCATGCTATAAATGCCTAATATCAATAACTCGGAACCGCTCTCAACTTATTTAGTATGGAAGATAACAAGAACTCTATTGCTGATTCGTTGACAGGAATAACCACCTCTCGAAACAATTTTATTTCTGTTTTAAAAATAAAAAGATCTAGCACATGTTAATACCTGCTTCCCTCTCCGAAGGGCCAATCTTTTATTTTATGTTGAGTCACCACCTTTTCTTTGAGCACTTCTTCGAGAGCATAACTGTCATTCTTAGTGTAATGTGCTTGTCCCAGAATACGGTTAACTGCGGTATAACTATGATGCTCTTATCTTTGATATCTTTATATCTAGTCTTCACTTGAACTTCAGAGGTGCCTTAGCATTTATGTTTTGCTCCACAATTAAGGGCAAGCAAGATACCACTCTATCATGCTTTATTATGATCATTACAATCTTGTTGATGTTTATAAATTTCATGTTATAAGCTCTTAGTTCGTTGATTCTTTTCATTAGGTAACATGATTGCTAAGTTTTATTATCCATACATCATGCAATTGTTAAAGACCTGATCATAGCATTTACAATCAAAAATTATTTTGGTATCATTTACCTACTCGAGGACGAGCAGGAATTAAGCTTTGGGATGTTGATACGTCCAAAACGTATCTATAATTTTTGATTGTTTTATGTTAATATTATGCCTTTGACACTTGTTTTTTATATTAAGTTTATGATTTATTTGGACTAACCTATTAATAGTTGCGAAAGTGCACAATGTTCTTGTTTTACTCTTTAATGTGTAGGAATTATCAAAAATACAAGAGAAAACCTTGTTGGAGTCAAATTGGAACTTTCCGGAAATCTGTCTGGAAACGTTTTTCGGATATGGTCACGTTACGGACAGAAGATGACGTCAAATGGCAAAAGTCTAGTCGCAAAAGTTGCAGTGAATTTTCTGCCGAACGATCTGGACTTAAAATTCGGCCCAATTGGTGTCCGGACGCTCCAGATATCGCCGTCCCACTGCAACCCTAGATGGGATGACGGGAATCCGAGAAGTTATATAAAGGGAGGAAACCTAGGTCGTGGCCAACACCTCATACCCACGAATTTCCAGCCACAAAAGCCACGTTTTTGCCTGCCCCATGGATCCCATCTCCATGGGGGAGGGCTCCCAAGAAGCCATGGAGGAAGGGGGCTAAGGGGCGGCGCATCCCCTTGATGCCAGCGGCGCGGGAGGAGTTCCCCGCGCCACCGCCGGCGCCGCCCTGCGCTCCTCGCTGTCCCCTTCACCGTCTTCACCGCCATCTCCATTGCCAATTCCTCCTTGTATACAGTGGTTCATCCTCCCACACACCTCTGTACCATCCTATGTAAACATGGTGTTTGATGCTATAAGTTATTATCCTATGATCTATGTCATGTTTGCGTAGTTTATTTGTTCTTAGATTGAATGGTTGAATGTCTTTGGTTCATTAGAGTTGTATGTTGATATGGTACTGTCCTTTGGTGTCCATTATATTTGTGCGCGCATGGATCAACATCTTGGGGTTAGTAGTATGTGCAAAGGAAGGGGGTAGACCTGCCGGAGCGACAGAAACCTGAGGGCTCGAACCGGAATGTTGCACGTATGGGAGTAAGAGGACCATGAACTTAAGATTATGGTTGGGGAAACCTTAATGCATTGTTAGTATTTGCGGATGCTTGTTAACAATCCAATCATATAGTACTTGTAATCCCAAGTAGTGGAGTGCATGAATATTTAACCTCTCCCACATAGAAAACTGCATCGAAGACAATGAACCAAATATCTTCACTAATTAATCTTGGACAAAACCATCACAATTACCACCACTTTTCCACACTCATGGTACTGTTAGTTTATGGCTACTTAGTGTACTTTATTGCTGCAGCACTAACATTTATTTTCTTGTATTTATTTCGCAAAGCTATCTCTCATACCCGTATTATTACTCTAGTATTATTTCCTAGATAAAGTAAACGTTTAGTGTGCGTAGAGTTGTATCAGTGGTTGATAGAACTTGAGAGAATACTTATCCTACCTTTAGCTCCTCGTTGGGTTCGACACTCTTACTTATCGAAAAGGCTATACGCGATCCCCTATACTTGTGGGTTATCATCGATCTGAAGTTTACTTCGGGGAAGATCGTGCGCCTGAAGAACGTTCATCATGTGTCCTCCATAAATAAAAATCTTGTTAGCGGGTCTCTTCTGTGTCGAGATGGCTACAAGATAGTTTTTGAGTCCAATAAATTTGTTGTGTCCAAGTTTGGAACTTTCGTTGGTAAAGGCTATGAGTGCGGAGGCTTGTTCCACCTATCATTGTCAGACGTTTGTAATAAAGTTGTGAACCATGTTTGCACTACTGCTGAATCAAATGTATGGCATTCACATCTTTGTCATATTAATTTTGGGTGCATGACGCGGCTAGCCAAATTGAATTTAATCCCCAGTTTCACTACTGTCAAAGGTTCTAAGTGCCAAGTTTGTGTTCAAGCAAAGCAACCACGCAAGTCTCATACGACTGCGGAGGTACGAGACTTGGCACCTCTAGAGCTCATACATTCTTATCTTTGTGAGATGAATGGCGTGTTGACAAAGGGTGGAAAACGATACTTCGTGACGTTAATTGATGACTCCACTAGATACTGTTATGTGTATCTTCTGAAATCAAAAGATGAGGCTCTAAATTTCTTTAAAATCTATAAAGCTGAAGCAGAAAACCAACTTGATCGAAAGATTAAGAGGCTTAGGTCCGATCGTGGTGGAGAGTATTTTTCCAACGAGTTTGATTCCTTTTGTGCTGAACACGGTTTAATTCATGAGAGGACGCCTCCCTACTCACCACAGTCAAATGGAGTGGCTGAAAGAAAGAACCGTACTCTAACTGATTTGGTTAACGCCATGTTAGAAACATCGGGTCTCTCCAAGGCATGGTGGGGGGAGGCGATATTGACTGCATGTCATGTCCTAAACCGAGTTCCCATAAAGGACAAAGAGATAACTCCATTTGAGGAATTTGAAAAGAAAAGGTTAAAACTCTCTTACCTGCGGACTTGGGGTTGTTTGGTGAAAGTCAATATACCAATTCCCAAGAAGTGCAAGCTTGGACCAAAAACCGTGGATTGTGTTCTTCTGGGCTATGCATTCCATAGCGTTGGTTATAGATTCGTGATAATAAAATCTGAGGTACCCGACATGCATGTTGGTACAATTGTGGAGTCGAATGATGTGACTTTCTTTGAGGATATCTTTCCCATGAAAGATATGCCGAGCTCATCAAATCAGGAGATGCCAAGTTCATCTAGTCAGGAATTTGTTCCAATTCCTGAATCCACCATTCCGATAGAACACCATGAAAAATATGTGGAGGATGACAATGAAACTCCTAAAAGGAGCAAGAGACAGAGGACTGCAAAATCTTTTGGTGATGATTTTATTATGTACCTCGTAGATGACACTCCCAGTTCTATTTCAGAAGCCTATGCATCTTTGGATGTTGACTACTGGAAGGAAGCTGTCCGTAGTGAGATGGATTCCATCTTAGCTAACGGAACTTGGGAGATCACTGACCGACCGTATGGGTGCAAACCTGTAGGATGTAAGTGGGTGTTCAAGAAAAAGCTTAGGCCTGATGGTACCATTGAAAAGTACAAGGCGCGGCTTATGGCCAAGGGTTATACCCAAAAGGAAGGTGAAGACTTATTCGATACTTACTCACCTGTAGCCAGACTGACCACAATTCGTGTGCTACTATCACTGGCTGCCTCGCACGGTCTTCTCGTCCATCAAATGGACGTTAAGACGGCTTTCCTAAATGGAGAGTTGGAAGAGGAAATTTACATGGAGCAGCCAGATGGTTTCGTGGTACCTGGTCAAGAAGGAAAGGTGTGCAAATTGTTGAAGTCACTATACGGCCTTAAACAAGCCCCTAAACAGTGGCATGAGAAGTTCGAAAAGACTTTAACTGCTGAAGGCTTTGTTGTAAACGAAGCCGACAAATGTGTGTAATATCGCCATGGTGGGGGCGAGGGAGTTATTCTTTGTTTGTACGTCGATGACATACTAATATTTGGAACCAACCTTAAGGTGATTAAAGAAGTCAAGGATTTCTTATCTCGCTGTTTTGAGATGAAGGGTCTAGGAGTAGCTGATGTTATCTTGAACATCAAGCTTTTCAGAGATGACAATGGTGAGATTACTCTGCTTCAATCCCACTACGTGGACAAGATCTTGAGTCGTTTAGGGTATAACGACTGCAAGCCCTCTCCAACACCGTATGATCCTAGTGTGTTGCTTTGAAAGAATCGACGGATTTCTAGAGATCAAATGAGATATTCTCAGATCATAGGCTCGCTTATGTATTTGGCAAGTGTCACGAGGCCTGACATTTCATTTGCTGTGAGCAAGTTGAGCCGGTTTGTGTCAAATCCGGGAGATGATCATTGGCATGCGCTTGAGAGAGTCATGCGCTATCTAAAATGCACTGCGAGCTTTGGAATTCATTATACCGGGGACCCAAGGGTACTTGAGGGTTATAGTGATTCAAATTGGATATCTGATGCTGATGAGATTAAGGCCACAAGTGGTTATGTGTTTGCACTTGGTGGTGGCGCTGTCTCCTGGAAGTCTTGCAAGGAGACCATCTTAACGAGGTCAACTATGGAAGCAGAACTCACAGCATTAGACACAGCCACTGTTGAAGCAGAGTGGCTTCGTGAGCTTTTGATGGACTTACCTGTGGTTGAAAAACCTATACCCGCTATCCTGATGAACTGTGATAATCAAACTGTGATCACGAAAGTGAAGAGTTCTAAGGATAATATGAAGTCATCAAGGCACGTGAAGAGGAGATTAAAATATGTCAGAAATTTGAAGAACTCCAGAGTTATTGCGTTGGATTATATCCAAACATCTAAGAATTTGGCAGATCCCTTCACAAAGGGTTTATCAAGTAATGTGATAGATAATGCATCGAGTGAGATGGGTTTGAGACCCACAATATAAGTTGTTATGAGTGGTTACCCACTCTATGTGATCGGAGATCCCGTGAAGTAGAATTGGAAGACAAGTTGTTGTTCAACTGAGAGGAGAATACCCTTACCTTTGTATAATACCACTCTGCGAAGATGCAATACTCTCCTAAACTGCATGGCAGGTTGATGTTTATCTTAATGTGTACCAAGAGGCTTTATCTTAAGCAGAGATGTTGTCCTGCATAACATCTTTTGAGGAACACACCTATATGAGTCTGACTGTCAAACGTCGTAGTCCATGAGAGTGGGGTGCTCTTTAATAAACTCATGAAAGGCGTTGGAGTATGACGTATAAGCTCCACCCGCGGGGAAGTCCCACGGCAGCCTAGTATTGGTCAAGTCTTTGTGTGAAGCTAGATTCGCAGAAAACATGCAGTTCAAGGCATAGTCCATTGTCCAAGTTGCAAACTAGTAACATGAAGTCTAGGTGGAGGTTCAACTTAACAGTCTCCACTGTAGCACCGGTATATAAACAGTGCTTGGAACCAAAAGCAAATTTTGTGTGCCTCTTGAATCTTGTGGGGGATTGCTGGAATTTTGGCCTAAATGGCCCAGCTCAATAATTCATTTCCATAATTGCTGAAAATCCTAGAGGCCCATGTGGCCCATTCATACATGGCAAGAGGTGGGACAAATGTTTAGTCCCACATTGCTAGTTTAGAGAGAGTTACACCACTTTATAAGGTGAGCTCTTCTAGCACTTGTACGAGCATGAGAATAGGAGAGAGTCCCCGCGCGCTCCTCCTACTCCGCCGCCCGCCTCGCCACGCCACGCCACGCCACGCCTCGTCACGACGCGCGCGCGCCGCGGGTTGCGGGAATCTCGCTGAGCCGATGTGTTCTTTTTGCCACACGTGAATGGACGAATATGAATATGAACGGTTGCACGAAGGTGAAACGTTTTGCAGTAGTGGAGAACGAAACTGAACCGTCTGCACTAAGTGGAGATGAATGCCAACGGGCACTGCCTGTTCAGTTCGCCTCCTGCCTTTTCGTTTCCTCTCCTGCGGTGCCTGTTCGCCTCCTACTGTTGTGCCTATAAAACAGAGGTCGCTCCTCTCTCTTAGACACACCGCAACAACAGCCACACCTCCTATGCGATTGCCTCCTGGTTCTCGAGCACTGCGCCGCCGACCAAGACTTCTCCATCCCGTGCCGCGGCGTGCACCGCGGGATGGGACAGTAGGCCTCCGGAACCCCGTCTCTAGCGATTCTGTACGGGAGAGAGGCGATAAGGTTTTTGGGGAGCGTCATCACGCGACTACTGGCTTTTTCTCCAACACGGACGCCGACGACTACTTCCCCGACGACGACTTCTTCCCCGACGTCGACGTCCTCTTCGGCAACATGTCTTCATCAGCCAACGCGAACGGGTCTTCCTCCACTAAACTGTATGTGATCTTATTCTGTCTATTCGAGATCATACTCCAGATTTTGTTTCTAGCAATATGTGTAGAATTGCTTTCTGCATACTCTCTGTTAGATTGCATGACTAGTTTATTTCCTATTTCTCTAGCCATGTTTTATCTACTGTTTTCATGGATTAAATCATGTGGAAAATTGCTCATATATTCAACACAACCGTCGTTGGCACTTTGCACCGATCGAACTCATGATTGCGAATTCGGCACCGAAGAACGATAGAATAGAACACAGATCAGGAAGGTCCTCAAAAGCTACTAATCAAGAGAATGAAATCGATGCACCACGTACAAGTACAGTACAGGGCATCTGTTACAGTACAGTGTAAAATTTGTAAGCTACTTTACTGGTGTCCAACTTCTTTCATGCATCAAATGTATCAAGAAAGAGAGCAATATCTCACTAATCAACAAATCCTGAAGAAAAAAACACTGAAGATGTACACGGATGACAGACGAATCCGGGACACGCTCCGATCGACTGAGTCACTTCGGGAGCGGTCCTCTCGTCTTGGGGATGTCGAGTATAATAAACTCCAACATAGGAACCCATGCGAGCTAAGTAATCCGATCGAGGCCGGCGGACGGCAGGCTGGCAGGAAATCAGCTCGCGGCCTCGTCGATGCTGTGCAGCGAGGGCCGCCACTGCCGGTGCCGGGCGCCGGAGCTCCGGTGGGCGTCTCCGTCTTGCCGTGCCAACTGCAATCAGGCAGTAGAGTAATCAGAATTAATTCAGAAGATGGAACATTTGCATGTGTTTGCCATATGTACAGAAGAAATAGCAGGAAAACGATCCTCCATCCCCTGACAGTAGCTGCTACTGTTGAGTATTTTATCTAGTATCAATGATTCTTTTATCATTCTGTGTCCCTTTATTTTAAGCATTAATTAAATTTCCTTCTGGATGGTACTACAATAGCATCAATCAGTTGGATCCACAGGACCACACCCGATATACAATCTTGTTGTTTTATGCATATCAATTTGGAGGTTGAGAATGTCAGGTATATAGCTCTACATCGAGCTAAATTAAGGCGAAAAGATCTGCAAGATAACTATTTTGCGGCTGCAGAAAATTGAACGACAATTCCCCAACTGATTAGCTACAGTGCGGTGGACGAACTGAACTGACGAAGACATGATAGTTGCGCCGAACAACTAACCAACTGTTGGAGTCTTGGCCTCTTGGGTGAGGCAATTAAAGACGCATCAATCATGCAGAGAACGTGCATGGGGGCATCGGGCGAGAGAGATTAGAAAAAAGTAGTTAGTCCAGTCAATGTAATTAACTACCTGCTCGAGACTCTCGTCGAGGCTCGCATCGTCGTCGTCATCGTCGACGACGTCGTCGTCCGCCGCCGGCCGCGCCTTGGTGTGCCTCGACATGGACGACTCGAGCTGCTGCAGCTGCTGCCGCGCCTTCCGCGTCTTCTCCTCCTGCCTCGCCTGCACCGCCTTGGTCACCTCTGCACGCACGCACCAACCATTCCATGCCGTGTTAGTGTTACGGCAGCAGATCGAGCTAGCTAGCACGATGGAGGGAGGAAGAGGACGAGGAGGAAGAAGGTACCGTGGGATGTGATGAGTCGGTAGACGTGGCCGATGAGGAGCGTCTCCTTGGGCTTGAGGAGCTTGACGCGGGTGAGGCGCACGGTGCGGCGCGCGCCGGTGCCGTCGGCGTTGTCGTGGCGCTCCTCGGCGACGCGGAGCGTGACGAGCGCGACGTAGTGGCCCGGGTTGGCCCGCATCACCTCCGCCGCGCTGGTGGACCAGTATAGCCGCTCCACGCGCCCGCCCGGGTGCTGGACCACCGCCGCCGCCGCCTCCGCCGCCTGGCAATTCCCCATCCCGCAGTGGCACCTTGTGACCAGAAACGCGCGATGGGTAGCTTGTGCAGGAGAAACGTGGGGCGAGCAAGCAAGTGGTGCGCGTGTGTTGTACCGTGTTTCTATACTACTATTAAAATAGCAAACATATGTCGGATACATTAAATTTGAGTTGTCCAATATCAGATCAACGTATCAGATTGTTCCGTCCGTGTTGAGCGCAACTCAACACGTACCGCTTCGTTTCTTTTATTTTTCACTCCCGACCGAACTCCTTTGTCCCATCCTCCCTGCGGCCGGCGTAGCTTCCTCATCCCCTATCCTCCACGTCCGTCCTAGATCGCCGGCTCCTTCCCACCCTCCAAATCCTCTACGGCTGGATACCCAACGAGCGCGCCCCCGTCGCGGAAGGCAGCGGCACGCCCAACCCGGCCGTGAGACCTGCTCGCCGGCGCGCTCTGCCAGACCGATCCCTTCGCGCGCTCCGCTCCAACACGTTCCCGGTCGTCGATGAGCTCCTCCACGATCCCTCTCTCACTGGCTCGCTATGCATCAGCACGTTATTGGTCGGTGGCGAGTTCCGGCCTGATTCGTCCCTGCCCTTTTGTTTGTCGACGGCGGAGGAGGCGTTCACGGAGGAGCTGCTCCTGTGACCGCTACCTGACCGCAAGGCGCTGGCCAACTTTCACTTCCGCTCTTCCACACCCGCTCCCGGCCGGCACACCGCACACCACCACCTCTTCCCCAAGGCCATCTCCCACCTGGTACGTTCCCTCAAGCACACATCTCTCGCTCTTGGAGTTGTTCTTCCAAGTGCCCTAGATTGGCTTACGTTGTGTTAATTGGCTGAGAAGAAAATGAACGAAGACCCAAATCAACCACTTAGAATCATCAGGCAACTGTGCTGAACCTCCTGAATTCGAGTCCCCCGACTGCTGCTTAGATTAGGTTGTTGCAATGGAGTGCTTCTTTTTTTGACGTCAATGGAGTGCTTGTTTGCCGTCAATGATTGCCAAGCACAAGTCAGATACTATTCTGATTCATCTCAGTGTCTGTAAGGTGACTAATACAGTAGTATTTTTATGCGAATGGTTAGGTGATTAATAATGTTCTTATATGTAATTGTATTGTACTTTGTTTCAATTTGTTTAAAAAGTCCACACGCACCTTGAAGAATCAATATTACTCCTCAAATCTATACGTACTTCTCTAATCTTGACATGCAAAAAAATCCAAATACACTGAGACTGGAGCTGGTGGTAGTCAGCAGGTATGGAGTTCAGTATGGTGAAATGGTCCCGTGTTGGTGTGATGATAACAGAGTCCGGATAGGAGTGATGGTAGTTGTTAAAAGAAGAAGAATGTGAAAGAAAGCATGGTTATTTCAAGTTCGTCCTAAAGTGTATCTTCTGATTGGTAAACCTTAAGACTAATCAGTACTAGGTGCATCAAGCATCACTGCAAAATACTCCAAATGCGTATCAATGCTAGGAAATATAGAGTCCAGATTTCCATGTTTATAATCTTCCCACAAGCATGTGTATGCCTCTGAATGTACAATAAAATCTAGAAGCTTTTTTAAGGGTAAGTTTCAGAGCTTTTGATCCACGGGGCACTCGCCGGCGGCCAGCATGGCGTGGTAGGCTACCTGTGGGGTGCCGGTGAGGACCGCATTAGCGAAGCTCCGGGTGAAGGCACTGAGGAAGAACGCATCTGATTCCCGGCAGCGGCGTGAGAAAGGGGACCGACAATATCGTGCTGGGGTTAACGCGACACGGGATCATCAATCGACCGGTCAACGCCGTAGCCGGCGTTCTGGTCAGCAGAACAACGTCAACGTCGAGCATCGAGCGGATCTTCGGGCGTGGCAGTATGCCTATGTACAATGTTCTAATATTATTTTGTTCGGGAATCAGGAGGTTTACATTAGGTCGATGTTCCAAGTTGTCATATTTTTCATTGTTTTTAATGTCCAGATTAATTAAAGCCGAGAAATTCATCAACAGCAGGTTTTTATAGCACCCAAACAACGCTGCGCACCAATTCCTAAAGCTTATGTGAGGTTTGTGTAATCCATAATGCTTATATAATATATATGCATGATTCTCTTTGCAATATAAAATGTAAAAATAAGAAATCCACATAGATCTGATAATATTTTTTAACTTGTAAACTATCATTTTTAATTGTGAAAACGTGCGTTGCACGTACATGCCAACTAGTGTGTTATAAAGAGGGCTGGAGTGCCGGAGGCGGTATATATCTTCCCGTCCGGTTGAGCTGCCGTTCCCTTTTATCTATTCCCCCTTTTATCTATTCCTCCCGTTCTTCTTCCACCTGCTGCTGCCGCCGGCCTCCGGTATATATCTTCTTGCTCTATCCGGTCGTCTGATGCATGTACACAGCCAGCGTACGGTAGTTACGGATCGTTTTCGCCTTCGCAAGCACCACGTGAGCGGGCGTTAGCACGTCGTCCCCGTTGATCAAACCGTCGCTGTGCGTGGGGCGTCCACTACGGACGATGGAGATCGATCTGTTGATTAGCCAACGTGGGCCTGCTTGCTGAACTTTTTTTTTTTTCTATCCAATCTCCTCGAGTTGATGAAATCTACTGTTGCTTGACACACAGCCTGCGCCTCGCTTACATTGTTTGGCATTCAGCCCTGCAACTTACTGTGTTTTATTAGGAAAGGTTCACGGTGGTACAGAAATCTCTACTTGGAATGTCTTATAAATTTTCTATCCGTAAAAATTTTCTGGCGTTTTCACCGATACCGTCGGATTTTGTGGGGGGAAGCCCAAAGCACGTCGCCGTTATATCCCCTCCCTCATCAGAATCAAGCAAGGCTTGTTACTGAAAACAGTTGGGAAATCGTCGTGCTAAGATTTCAAAGTATAAGCGCACCAGAGAAGCAACCGTCATCAACAATTAGAAACAGGGTCGAAAGAGACATACCCGCAACTACACCAACGAAAACAAACACCGGCCAGATCCCAGCAGATCCGCTCGAAGACAATTCCACACACCCTTCGCCGGCTCTACACACACCGCCGGGACGAGGATAGGATAGATAATACCTTATTCTGACTTCAAGATATCGTTGTCGCCTCACCACCCAGAAGAAGACCCTAAACTATCTAAAAAGACAGAACCCTCTCGGGTCTGCCACGCCTAAAAGGCCTACGGGGCCACTAGAGGTAGGACAGACCTGTAGCGTTGTCGGTGATGGGGTGGAAACCCTAATCTCCTCGACGGCTCTTTTCCTCTCTTTCAACGACTTTGTTGTGTTGACCATGCAAGCAAAATGTTATGTTCAGCCGAGTGCCACTAATCCTTGTTCATTTGACGTACATTTGCTCGAAAACACACAAAAGACCATATGTTGTTGTGCTCGACACTATCCTCACCATCCATTGTTTTGTCATTCGTGCTAGGCTTTTCAATTTAAACATTTGCATCCCATATATGATGCTTCCTTTCGTTTTTGCATATAGCCCCTTCTATTTTATGGAGATCAACCTGTGTTCCACCTCTGAAGGTTTTATAAATATTTCATTTAGGTTTCACACAAATTTCAATTAAAATTTCACAAAGAAAATCACAAAATCATAAATGATAACTCTATAATATTAACTCAATTTCACATAAGTGTCAAGATTCAACATAGTTACATACAACTTTTACAAAGGTATCTTTCGAAACATTCTAGTTTCATGAGGAACCATATAAATGTTTTATGAATGCCTGAAGATTGAACATAGGTTCATATTATATGACGTGGTGTTAACACATCAAATCCCATGGTTCGATACCTAGGGTTGAGATTAAGGGGGGGGGGGGGGGGGGGGGGGGAGACGTGGTAGCGCTGGTAGTATCGTCGGCTGACAAGCAAGGTTTACCCAGGTTCAGGCCCACGGAGGGTAACACACTACTTCCTGCTTGTCTGATTATTGATGTATGAGGTGTACAAAGGAGCTACAATGGCGTCCCGGTGAAATGTGATCTCGCTAGGGCTTTGGTGGTATGAGTATTGCGTGATCTAGATCGGCGGTCCTCCCAGCCTTTATATAGGAGGCTGGGTCTCGGGGATTCGCATCCGATTAGGTTTACAGATAAGGTAAGTTTCTACCGACTTAGGTTTTCCTTGTCTTGGGACGTATCCTGGGCCCCCTTCGTGGGCCTTGGTTGTGGCTCGCTGGCAGGCCTGCTACCTGGCCTTATCTTGTAAGTGCACCAGGTGTCCTCATGGTGGGGCACCCGAAGGGTAGGCCCACGTCATTATATGTTCTATCACGTTTTCACCAAGAAGCACAAATTCACGTGTTTTTGTTTTTTTATTTAATCCGTGTGTGAAATCTCAATGAAATATTTACGAAACCTCCCCAAGGTGGAGTGCGAGTTGATTTACCTAAATAGATGAAGGGCCTATGCACAAAAATGTTGGCAATCAATAGATCTATGGTGGAGGGTTGGTTTTTTGTAAAATAGAAGGGTCTATTTGCAAAAAATGGCAGTCAACATACCTGAGGTGGAGACCGGAGAGTGAGTCGATTTTGAAGGGTGTACATAAACATATATACGATCACACGAATCTTAGAACGATGTGAGCCGTCGGATAGAGTCGGACGTCAAAATACATGTGCGGAATCCGTTTCGTATTTGCTCCAGAGCACTCGCCATATTGCTACATTTCTATTCTCGGCCACTGATTGATTATCTAGGAAGAAAAAGTCTAGAAAGGAAATTAAAGTACCACGCACCAAAATGGCGTTAGTGGAGGACAACCATGGTGAAGCAAACGGAAGTCCAACTCGCATGAAACCCTTGCACTTCCAATCCTTCCATAGATCAACGTTATGGAGAGGCATCGTGATAAATGCCACATATCACGGCTCAACTATGCACATGATTGTCTCACATACTATTATATGATGATGATGGCCTCATAGCTCATCATCATTCTTCATTCTTCTTCTCAGCGCTGCGTCCTCCGTGATGATGCAATGGATTATTCCTCAAAAAAAATGATGCAATGGATTGGCTTATAAATTCGGGTGCCAATTCTCCTGCTCGCCTTCCAACCAGCAGCGGCCGGAAAACAAGCTAGGGTCCAACCCATTATCTTACAGAAATGTGTTCCCAGCATGCATACTTCTCTTTAAAGAAAATAAAAGAAAACACCGATGGCCGGATGATGCTTCTTTATATATATATAACAATAATCCGAACAAATGCTGGTTGCTCGAAAAGAAATGTAATCTGCAGGAATGCGGCTAGCTATCGGAGTCGTCACGGACCGTGGTTCCCTTGCTACAGTAGAGAGGAGGCGAAAGAGGTGACCCGAAGGTTCGAGTTCTCGCCGGCGTTTTCCGCCGCTCCCCTCCGCCTCCGGTCGCCGTTTTGGCACCGTGAGGTGGGGGGGAGCTCCGGTAGTCGCTCGTGCGTGTAGATAGGTCCTAGTTGCTAGGTGTGTGTGCCTTGCCGGCGGCGTCGAAGACGGTGGCGATGGCGTCGGTGTGGTGGGCGTGGTCCTTCCCCTCCTTTCCCCGTTCCGGTCTTGTCGCCGGGGAGGTAGTGAAGGTGGTTCGTCGGGTGCCCTCCTCCATCCTTGCTTCTCCGGCCGGCCGTGGTGGTGAGGGGAGAAGATGGTGGGTGTTGGCGATCCGATTTTGGTGGTGGTTGTGGTGGTCCTCTTCGACGGGTTTGCTCCGGCGGGCCATGGTGGCGTGGGGAGTGGCCGTCTGGAGGTTGTTGGGTGGTGCTGTTGGTTGGCCTGGGCGGCGCCGTGTCGGCGGGACGCTGGGTGGAGCAAGGGAGTTGGCGTTGTGGCCGTGCGCGTTCAACGTTTTCGGTTTCCGTCGCGCGGCGGCGGACGGCTCTGCGGTCGTCTACAAGGTGTGTAGGTGCTCTCTCCCCTGCGGCAGGTGGTACGGCGGCTCCGGCGTCGTCTAGGTGCTCGGGAGCGCGGTGGTGGATCCGATTGTGTTTCCTTTCGGTGGCTTGGGGTGCTCTTTGCATTTTACTGGGTCCTTTTGTAATTTTCTGTTCTCTTTTGGACCTGTTTGTAATGTGTGCTGAGCTTCCTTATTGTATGCGCGGATCCTTTTTTTTTTTTTAAAGCTATCGGAGTCGTCGTCATGGCTTTCCTTATTGCCAGGGCAACCCAAAACCCATTGATTAATTAAGCCGCTGATGTACTTTGCTTAGTAGGCTGCCCTATCTGCTTGGTAAGCATGCAGCGTGCGCGTTACGAGCCGACGGCGACGGTGAGCCGGTCAACACCACGATGTGGCAACGCAGTTATCGCGGCAGGTCGGGCGTCGGCGTCGACCGGCGTCGAGATCAGAGCGTCGCGTAAAACCGGGCGACTACGGCCGTGCTGAATTTATGAGACCATGTGCACGAGTGCATCCATGGCATTTCTACTGGCGGCCAGCATCATTCGTCAATGACACGCCGAAGACTCGGCCGTGCCGGCGGCGGCGTGCGTAGAACCCGGCCGGTGTCCATGTGTAGGAGCAGGAAGAGGAGTATAGCTAGCAGGGAAATGACGATGGCTGCTGCTAGGTACACGAGCGGGAAGTCTCGTCTCCAATTGATTTCTGACGCCGACGTGTGAGCTGATGTCTTTGTCCGGAAACCAGCCGTAAATCAGCCACGCCGCCGCTAGTTTCACATGCACGCTAGCTTCGGTGAAGAAGAACACGCTTGGCTTGGGCCGACGCGCGCTGCCGACTGTTTCCTTCTTTCTTTTTGGCATGTAAAACAGGAAAAGAACAAGGATGGAGATTATTCATTGGCCGGCGCTGGTGAGGACGGGTCCGTGTGTCCGCATGGGCTCCCTTCTTTCTCCCGTACGCGGTGACCACCACACGCAAGTTGGGCTGCCGATGCTACGTGCATGTTTTTTTTTTTTTTGAAACGGAGGCAAAAGCTTTGCCTCACCATTTATTAAGCAGAAGGTGCCCGGTTTATTATGGAAGAAACCGGGCGAAAACCATACAACAACGCAACACAACCCACGGGGCGAAGCCCCACAACCTCGAAAACCCACGACGCCGCACGACGCGGCCACCCACAGCCCAAGCTG
Source organism: Poa pratensis (assembly GCA_947311845.1). Lineage (NCBI taxonomy): Eukaryota > Viridiplantae > Streptophyta > Magnoliopsida > Poales > Poaceae > Poa > Poa pratensis. Next base: position 65,920,776 of record CAMZMU010000034.1, on the reverse strand, counting down.
CACCAGGTAAGCCGCTCGCAGACCACGGCCGCCGAACCAACATCCGGGGCCGCCGCCCCGGCCTAAAAGACAACCGCTGCTGCCGCTGCCCAAGCAGCCCCGACAGCCTCGCCGCCAGCACCCCCTTCCGGGACCGCCGTCCCGACATAGCACCGCTCGCAACCGAGCCACGACGCCGCACGAACCAGCCACCCGCAGCCCAAGCTGCCCAAGGAGAGCTGCTCGCAGACCACGGACGTCGCACCAACATCCGGGGCCGCCGCCCCGGCCTAAAAGACAGCCGCAGATGCTGCCGCCACACCAGCCTCAACTCCCTCGCCGCCACCTCCCGCAACCACATGTCCCTCCAGCCGGTCACCACTCCAAGAACGATGCCCCCAAGGGGGAGCATGACACAGAGCGCCATCATCGCCCGATCCCGGAAGATCTAGGGTTTCCCCCGGAGTGGTCCGGGTGAAAGGCGAGCACCACGTCTCGACGGCATCTTCAAGAAGAGAAACGGCGCCCCGAAGGCGTCGTTGCCGCCTGCCCGACGACAGCCGGAGCAGAGCTTTCGCTCGACGTGCTTGCACCCGCTCACCACGAGACCGACTAGCCCACCAGCATCCACACTCCTCCACGCTCCTCCGCTGTCGGGCCGCCGCCCCGGCAACCTCCCGCCCGGCTCACCACGCCATCCCGACCTCCAGAGCTGGAGGCGAAGAACCATCAATCTTGCAGCCCGAGCTCCGCACCACGCGGAGGCACCGAGAAGAAGATGGACGACTCCTCCGAGCACACGCCGGAAAGGAGAACCGACGCCTCCAACTCCGACCGCCGCACCGCCCCATAGCAGCCGCAACGACCGCCGCACACCCGCAGCCCCGGGGCCGCCGCCCCGGCATCCTCCTCTCCCCGGAGCCTCGGGCCGACGGAAACGCCGGCCAGCACCTTGCTGCCCTCCATCTTCCGCGCCGGAAACCTCCGCCACTGCGCCCACCACCATGGACGCCCCGCATTAGCGAGCCCAGATGGGGCCCGCCACACCACCGGCAGCCCCGCAGATCACCATCGCCACCGGCCGCCCTCCTCTACAGCGCCGGCCTCCACCACCTCGTGTTTGTTCCGTCGAAGGCGATGGTACGTGTGTCTCGATCCGCCATGGATGGCATGCAGAAGAAACTCACAACCGCGGCATGGGCCAACCGAACCAGCACCGGCAGGCAGTCACTCAAATCATTTCCCCAATAATGGGCACCTACAGCAGCACCCGTATAAACGCACCTGACCTGACGACCCGTCTGTTTATTATCCAGACAAGGCTCGTTCCACGAACCAAGCTTTGCCGAGAGATCCAAAAACAGCTATCGAACTAGATTAGGATATCCAGCAGGAGCAGAGCTGATCTAATCTAACAGTAAATTGCATCGCTGATCTGCTACCATATGGGCTACTTGCACTGTTGCACAGTGCTGCTACCAGCCGGCAGAGTAGTATTCAGCTGTTACCAAACCCTGCCAGCCTCGTCACTGTCGTGGACGTTTCTGCTATACTGTCAGTGTGAGCCACACCCGTGTCCGTGCAGTGACGATTGGCGGCATCTGGGGCGCCTCCTTTGTCAGGTTCTAGGGTCACAACGCAACAGAACACCTCCTCGCTGTCGAACGGTGGACGGAAGCAATGATCGTCTGTGGTACCAAATGGGCAAGCAGCAAGCAGGCCGGCGAGCTCTTCGTTGCTTCTCCCGTTCCGTTTGTTTCGTCGTACTTGTCGGCCGCCTCCACAGGCAAAACTGTTGAGCATCAGAAGCTGAATTCGAGCCCAAACAATAAAATCACAGCGTACATGTTTTGTTTGCTGTTTGGGTAGACTTTTGGTTCCTGGAGGTTAAGTCCTTTTCAGATGGTACAGTAGTACACATCATTGCATATATACTGGCAGGGGAAAGCAATTCCAACATGTATTTCATAAATAAACAACTGGTTCACATGATTTCACATGGGAATGTGCCATGCCTATCATTTAACAATCAAACCCAAATGCTTATTTTCTCTCCAAGAATATAAATGTCGCTCTGGGAGCCATTCCAAGGGCATAAGCTAGTGCACAACAAACAAATGAGCCACACAATCATGCCAAACATCCATAGGACAACCAACTTGTCATGCACCAGAAGATCTCGAAAAATGCCACAATTTGCAATAGTTCAGTTCATGGCATCACATGGGAGTACTTATAGTATTAAACAAAACCAGAAGTCATGACCTTAACAGGAAGAAGAGAATGTTGAGGATGTAATCTAATCACTCCACAAATCATCGACGCAATAATTCACAAACATGTGTGTAGGCTTAAGCCGCGGATGTAATTAATAACAAAAAGGGAAAGCCGAGAGTCACAATTAGAAGAATGTTCTCAAAGAGGCAGTCCTCATTCAACGTCAACAACGGAATAAAACTTAGTGCATCAAATCTCGTTCATAAAATTTACTGAGGTAAGGTGTTTCATTTACGGGAAAATGATTCACATCAACCGATCGATCGACCACCTTCCTCCTTGAAGAAGCGTCAGTGCTTCTTCTCCATAGGGTTTCCTTTTCTCCTACTTTACAAGGACATTGTTCGTCTTCCACCATCACTCTCCCTCCTCTTCTCCCATGTGTTCAAAATTATAAATGCCTGGTTCCCTCCTCCGCCCGACTCCTTCGTGATCCTCCCATGATCCTCCTCCTTGCCCTTGTACCCTGAGAGGAAGTGCTCACTGCCATGGACCTCCAGTTGGACCTAAAACCGAATTCCTCCACTCTATCAAGCTCTGAGAAGGCGTCTGACTGCGAGCAATGGGTTTCGGAACACTTGATCTGGCTTCAACGGAGCTCAGGCGACCGTTCACAGCAAACAAGCCCAAGTTTCGAAACATTACAAGCGCTTATGTTTTATGTTGCCTACATATATGTGTTATGTTGCAACAACTTTGGAAGTGTGTAGAAGGGTAATAACCATGTTTCAAAAGTGCTATTGCCTAGTCATGGATCCTATTTCTAAATGTCGCTTGTTACGTTAATTACGTCACACAAAATCATAGACGACACTGAGGCACGATATTTGTTAACGAGGTTCAGCCAACTTGTCTACTCCCCGGGCCATGACCGCGGGCGCTCCTCCTCAAGACCGCCCTAGGCGCCGGCACAATTCGTCGGCTCCCCCTGCGTGGGCACTCCTCCCTAAGATACCGCAAAGGCCGCCCTAGTCGTCGGCCCCCATACGTGCCAGTTACTATCAAGTCGTTATAGGTTATAACGTGTGGCACCTCCCACGTTATATAGGAGGCCAAGAGTATAAGAACCCGACTGTAATACTACTCGTATCCTGTTCACACCCACTACAACTCCAAGTCCTAACGTAACGCAGCTCGTACAGAATATTCGACACAAACACAACATCGGTTATGTATTATTATTATTATTATTATTACTAATATATGTGGCCTATCTTTTGACGGGTTGTCGTGCAGGATGGGGATTTGAAGCATAGCTTGAATTGTTGTTTCATGGGCGTGTTTGAAATGTTACAATATTTGTTGCACAGGGAAAATGTTGCATACATAGGTAAACGATATTGCATGAAGGTTTTCCCACGCCTCAATGATCGGGCAGTACGACCAGGTGAAAATATCGCTCGGCCATGGGCCGTGCCTAGAGAACTTTATTTCTTTTACTTGGGAGGGTAGAGAGCTGCCTTTCCACGGGTGTTGTCACCCCCAGCTACCAACAACCAAAATATAGAAGAAACGACACAAATAAGTAGGTTTTAGGCCAGAAGAAACACACAAAACTAGAAATATATTTCAAAGTGTTTCATGTCTAAATGTTGTTGCAAACTTGTTGTGGCAGCGAAATCTCAGATTATGTGCTTGTACTTATATTGATGCCACTAACATTCTGTCGTTGCTGAGGCTCTGAACCTTGTAACAACCTCAAAGGTTTCTGTGTTAAAAAGGTCTGTAGATCAGCAAACTTGTTTTATTAGATACAAGGCCGGAAAGGCCCGACGATAAATTAATAGCACCACACGGCGAGTAAGATACAAGTGCTGAACCCAGCATACAACACCACCCTGCACACACACAAAGAAAATAGAACTACTAGGCGATTACAGGTAAACGTCGAAGAACACCGCCACTATCCACGCAAGCAGATAGGCTCAACAAGGGGCTTCATAGAGGGACGCCGAGGAGATTACAGGTGACCACCAATGATCACCGCCACTGACCACAGAGCTGCAGACAGGCTCAATAGGGAGACCTCAAAGAAAAACGCCGAGACGATTACAGGCAAACGCCGACGATCACCGCCACTGACCACAGAAGCTGTGGACAAGCACCAGGTAGCCCAAGCAAGAAACTCCGAAGTGCAGAACAAGTTGTAAACCTTGCCGGGAGAGAGCACGACACAAAGCCGCACCACCTCCGGGAAGCAACGCTCCGTGACCTCCAAGACGGTGTCTTCAAGAAGAGCACGACGCCAGTGCGCCGCCACCGTCCGATCCGAGGATCTTGGGCTTTCACCCAGAGTACGAAGGAGGACCGAGAGAAGGCGCTGCGACGCCTTCAAGAAGGGAACGGCGTCCATGGACGTCGCCGTCGCGGTCCGGGAAGACCCCGGACGAGAGTTTCCTCTTGGCATACACTCTCAACTTCCGACACATGGCATGGAACACCGCCGAAACGGCCTCCATACAGCTGCCGCGGAGTGTCATGCCGAAGACCACGCCGCCCTCGCGACATGGTCACCGACCAGCACAAGAACCAATGGCACGCCCGTCAACCATCATGGTTCCCACCTTCCAGGGCCGCCGCCCCGGCGTACGAACTACCGCGCCACCGAGCTGCAAAGCAAACGAACCCCTTTCGCTGCAGGGGCACCCAAGCCCCGACAGACATACACGACCAAAAGAGCAAGCACCAGCAAACCCGCACCACCGCGAAGGGCACACGGGCCCCTCCAGCAAGGACGACGAGCAGTAGCCCCCATGGCTGCTGTCACTCCCAAATCTGAAGGTGGGAGATGAAGGGCGAGGTTCCCTCCCGGGATCGCTAGCCTGCAGCCACCGCGCTGCCAGCAACACCCAATCCGGGACAGGACACACAGATGGGCTCGCAGGGCCAGGGCCCCTGCCCTGGCCCGAGATGCGAGGCGGCCGGAGCTCCCGTCCGACCACACTGCCCAGCGCCGTCGTAGATACCTCCCAGCAGGATTCGTCTCCGAAAGGCCGTCGCCCGAGAGCGCCGCCACCAAGATCTGGACCACCCACAGCCAAGGGTTCGCGACCAGCTTCAGCCCGTCGAGCGCGCGCAGGTACCACCACGTAGCCACCACCGCATCACGACCCTCCCGCACCTGCCGGAACGGAGGAGAGCAGTGCCGCTGCACCGCCCTGCGCGAGCGCCGCGTCCTCGCCAGGCAGCCACAGCCCGCACCGCAGCTACCCAGGGGAGTAGGAAGAAGGGCCCCGCCGCCGCCGACACCGGCCGGGCTTTGCCCGACAGCGCTCTCCGGCGGCGGCGAGGGGAAGGAGAGTTGGGGGAGGGGTGGAAGTCGTTGGCGGCTAGGGTTCGCCCTCCCACTCGCGGGAGCGGGGCAGGACGCAACGGGGAAAAAGTCTTTTCCACAGGGCGAAACGGGTGATCAGCAAACTCGGCTGCCCATAATATTGCCAAGTATAGCTTCAGTGTTGGGGGTGAGGGTGTGTTATTGGCTGCTGTCCCTCCCTGCGTGGAGATTGACAGTACCGCTGCTGGTACAAACTTTGTAAACTCGTCGTTTTGATTCAGTAAAGCCCTATTGAAAAAAAAACTTTCTGTGGTTGCTGCTGAATATGAACGGCAGGAGAATTATTGTGAACTTTTTGTTGAACCTGACCGGAAGGAAACTGATGTCCACTTGCTCGCTTGCTTCTAACCCTGAACACATGCTTTGATTTCTTCCAACTCTACTCCCTAGAGTTTTCAAATCAATCTTTTTTCTCTTGATTTTTTTAACGATCCAGTACCTCTAAAAGCTTTTTTTTTTTGAGGATCTCTTCTAAAAGCTATCTCGCTCCAACTATCCAACAGTCTCCTGTTTGGGCTCAGCCACCTCCCAATGGGCTGACTTTACTTTTTATCTTTAGGAATTCTAATGGGCAAACATGTGAGACCGGTGGTGGCTGCTGCTAATGGGCCACTACGGCCGTAGAAGTATATGGCCTTCACTGCTTCTATGATTCTGCATCGGCCTCTCTTATAAGCACATAGCTGATAGCTCCGTGTAAAGAGCTGACAGACCTGGAGGTATGCCAGGAAGTTTTTTTCTCAACCTCTAGAATAGATCGCGAAAGGGTATTATTTTCATACAAAATGTAACCCAGGGGATAATATTAATACAACGTACTTTTTTGTGAACCGAGGCAAAAGACTTGACATTTTCATTAATTAAGAAGAAGATTAATTAGCGGGAAACCGGCCTAAAACAGGTACAAACACCCTTGCCGACCGTCATGGAACACGACCGTCGGGAGGCCGCACATGGCCACCATGGCTACCAAACCAAACTGCACACACACCGCTAGAGACAAGAGTCCTCGTCGAGGCAGCCCACCGACGTCATCGTCATCACTCACTCCTCGCGAGCGACTCCGACTTCCTCAAATCGGGGCAAGGCTATCGTCATCGTCAACGTTTTTTTTTTGCTTATATAGCCATCGTGCAATCGGGACGAGGCTATTTTAGGAGCGTGCAACCGATTCTAATCGGTCGATCGATCCGGTCAGGTGCCACCCTTTCCATTTCTAGTATATCTTGGTCGGCCCAGCTATTCTTATTACGCAAAATCTATTGTGGGAACTCTCTCGTCTCTTCCCCGTGCTCACCCACGCGTGCCGTCCGATCGTGATCGCGCGGTCCGCGCTGAAAGCTTGCGTGTCTCGCGTTCCGACAAAACACACCGCCCGTTCAAACATTGGGAATCGAGCCGTTCCCTTCACGCCGCGAGGCTGAGGTCCTTCGTCGCTCGCTTCCCCTCTCTCGCCCCTCGCGAATCTCCCTTGTCGCCGGCGATTCCGGTCGGCGCTCACCTCCAAATACCCGCGGGATTCACGCGGGCGAGCTGCTCCATCATTTGGTCGCGGTCGATTTGGTTTTCTCGTACCAGCGGAGTGGATCCCTGCCTCGTCTCCTGGTCTTCGCTCGCCGCGGAATCGAGCTTCTTCGACCACGTTTTCCGCCATCGGTGACCATCAGCTACCGGAGGGGCGTGCTCTTCGAGCTTCTCCATCGACTCTGCGCGCTCGATTTTGATGGTGTGAGAGGAGCGGAGTGGATCTGTTACTCGTCTACTTCTCGGGGTTCGCCGCGAATTCGCTGACCGGTCGATTTCCTTCATTTCGACCACATCTACTTCGGTATCTTCTGTTCTCGTCCTGGTGAGTTAAGCTAGCACTCTATCTGTTCATTTGCTTCTGGTGGTTTTTGGGGTGATTTTTTGTGGATTTTTTGCGTTTGTTCCTGGCTTCTAAGCTGCAGTGTTTCGGATTTACAGGTTCTCTATGTAGTATGTACATCTGCAAGTTAGTTTGATATTTTTCTGCATGTAGTATACATTCGCCCCCATTTTGTTGGTGTTTTTCATGTAGGTTTATGTGTGGGCATGAGCGTTTTTGTTGAGGAAGATCAATTTTGTGTAGTCCTAGAAGTAGTTCCGCTCGTCAAATATGATTACTAGTCTGGAGGTCAATTACATGTATTTTTCTACAGATTTTTGTAAGGTTACTGAACTATGTGCATGGTTTTGGTATGTGTTTTGTTTTTGGATTTTTGAAGTGGTACTGAACTGTGTGGTCCTATAAGTAGTTTTTTTGGATGTACTTTTTAGTTCTTATGCGTCCTAATGTCCTATTCTACTTATATTTTTTAGCTTTTCCATCTTTAACACAGATGTATTTTTTGTGTTAAAAAATACAAAGCATTATCAAACAAGCACTATCAAAATAACTTGAAGTTTTTATGAGTGTTTTGTGACGTAGTTTCCTCACCCATAAGTGCATAATTTAAATTTGTAGAAACATCAGGTTTTACATGTATTTTTTATCTGCTACAAGTATCTTTTTAAATTTTTACACTTCACATTTGGAAAATGTAGTCACAGTAACATGTTTTTTCTTTTCAGTCTCATCAGGGATTCATACAGACGTCTATGATGTTTCCAATCATTCCTAAAAGACGTTCTTCCCGGACACCCAACAGTTTGCCCAAGCCTGTGCAGTCCAAGTTCAAAAGGATGAAGCAGAGGCTGCAAATGAAAGATAGACGTTCTTCTTTTAAGTCGCAGACATGCCCTGCAGTCTGTCTTCTTTGTGATGCTCCGGTTCCGCTGCCTTACAGGTGGTACTTTGCCACTTTTGTTGCACACAAACAGGCACTTGTCCCTCTGCTTGTCCATAGCTGATTGTCTACTGGTACTTGCCTTGATTGAGAAACCAACGTTCTTGGCATATCTGTTGTAGTGTAGTTTTGCTTCTTGCCAACTATCAAACATCATGTCAGGGTATGGTGTCTGGATGTTAGTCTGACTACTCGGCGTCGACTGAACCACATCTTCACTTCCCAAATCATCACTTGACATTGTCTGCCCTGTGCCGGCTCCTGTGTCACCAGAAAGCACAGTGGTATCCACAGATGCCTGAGGTTGTTGGACATCAGGAACACCTTCACCTCCTTCATTCACAAGTGGTTGGCCATCATCATCCTCAACTGGAATGTTCAAATCAATTCCACCAAGCACAAAGTCCATATCTGCAACCAAAAAGTTCAGCTTTTAGTACAAGGATTTGCTTCTTTCTACACATGTACTTTTCTGCATAATTTAGTTGTCGTTTTTACTTCAAATTTTTCATGTTTGTGGTGTAGTTTTGCTTCTGACATGTTTCTTTCGAAATTACTTTTGCAGATAGTCAACTCCAAAATGGGAAAGATCATCATGTCGAGAAGAGCAAGCTTTTTGTTGCTGTAGATGAACATTCAACTCTGAATGACCAACCCCACAAGCTTCTTGTACACACATCCAGTAAATGGACTTTCAGGTTCCAACACATGCTGCAGTGTCGTTTCTACCTATTGTAGTCATGGGATAAAACTACAGATCATCTTCATGTGTTGTTTTTGTGTAGTTTCCATGAACATGCTACAACTTATGAACCTTGTTACCTGACAGAAACTCTTTTATTTTGCCCTCTGTTGCATGAACTAGTAGTTACTTTCTGTGATTCCCTTGATATGTGCGTGTGTTTCAACATGTGCAATTTTCTGTATCTTACATCTCAAATCTTGTTCAGTTTTCTACAATTATCTCTAACCTGCAGGTGTAGGTCCTGAAGTTTTTTCTTTGGGTATTAGATCATATAACTACTGTTGGTGTTCTCCACAAGTTTCTAAAGTTTTTACACTGGTTGTTGTTTTCCCTGCTAAATTACTCTTTTTTACTGCTAAATCTCAATCGACATGAAAGTTTTTATGTGTGTGCTTATTACCTGGAGGTTTCCTGGGATGTCCACCTGGTGGATTTCTTCAACCTGGTGTGAGGACCCCGGATTAGGTATCCGAGATACTCGTTATGTTTCCTGCAACAATCCCATGATCAGTCTGTTGTTGCACATAACTCGAATTGGTATCACAGAACACCCATAAATACCGAATAAATTTACTTACTTGATTGAAGCCATAACTTCATCAGGTACTCGCAGCGGAAATCACCAAATCAACGTGGAGCCCAAGTCACTTGCCAACCCTACAGGCAGCTGACTGGGAAGCGCCCTAGTTCGCATGACGTCGTTGAAATCTTCTTCTTCAAACTGTTCCTCTTCAAAATCTGGCTAAGACAATAGCCAGGGACGAAACCAATATGAGTACATTTGAATATACTCGCAAACTACCCCAGGAATGAGCATGCACTACTCTTTTAATTGTTTAAATAAAACTTTGTTTGAAATCTCTATATCTTTATTGAAAAAGGGAAAGAAGGCTTTTAGAACTTTTCCCATAAACCTGTCTTTGTAAGAAGTCTCCTTTAAAACTTTTTCCCGAAAATATATCTTTGTTTAAAAAGGTAAGAAGTTTCTTTTGAAACATCTTCTCGGAAAATCACCATTTTGTTTATTTCTCCAAAACTCCTCCTTTTCCGACCAAAACCATTCCTGGTCAAATCATTTTTCCAACAACCTTATACCAACCCTTTGGTATAGTTGCATAAAACATTTTTTTTCCACTTTCAAGACACAAAACTTTGCACTTCTCGACCATAGCCCCTCAGGGTCCTCCTCTTTTCCAGCAACCTCATACCAGCCCTTCTGGGTAGTTGCATATATAGAACATCTCCATTTTTCCTTTTTAAATCTCAAAACTTTTCCAAAACTTGCACATGGTCAGAGGACAGCCTCCCAACCGTCCATGACCGAGGACTCGGCTATTCGAATAGTTTTACACTCTGCAGAGGTGGTGCACTTTCACCACACCAAACTGTCATTCCGCCGTGATCAGCCACGGTCCTCATACGACAGTATGTGGTGGTTCGGATAACATGATCAAAGCTTTTCACTATGTCGACCCTAGTATAGAGCCTCCTCTTCAGTGGGACTGGATCTCCCCGGCACCCAGTGGAGATGGCCATCGTATCGATCCGGTCTCTCCAAGCAACACTGCGCCAAGCCAGGTGGCCCACTGTTTGCAACCAGCAGCGAACCAGACTTAAACTGGATCCCGCATTTAGATAACTTGGTTCGGAGAACCTCGTTCTCCTAAGCATTTTGAGGCGCTCCATACTAAAATAAACAAGTTTCCGGCTAAGCCCTACCCATCTCAGGTAGTGTGGTTGCACGGGTTAATTGGTCGTCATAGTACAAAGACGTCATGTGCATTTTTCATAAACATCACCATTCACCATTTCCCACTTCAACACCGATATCACGGCATTCCACATTTGTCCAAGTACTTCCAAAGGAGTTTTGAGTAAACCATATTTTTCCCATCCTATAGTTTGAAAAAGAATTTCCATCTAATAACTCCATATAGGGTGTCAAAATAATATACTTGTATTTTGGAAAAAGGGTTTTCAAAACTCATAGCTTTAGTGGCAAACACCACATAAATAACATATGCTCTTTATAAGTAAAACATGTGAACCAAAATAGATGTATATAGATGCAAGCTCAGAGAATAGCTTGCCTGATTTCAGCATGATGTTCCCGGGGCTTCTTCTCACTGATCAAAGAAATAAACTCTCATCCTTCTCCGATAAATCCTTTCCAAATACCACCCCGGTAGCGTTTATCTCTAGCGTCGCAACATGAAAATAAAACAACACGCAATAAGCAAACCAAACCACAAGTGGTATACAAACAAGGAACAAACCACAAGTATCAAACTAATCACTCAAGCCACAAACTAAGATCTACATTTACAAGGGCATTATACTAATCAGGAGTATAACACCACAAACATGCTAAAACATAGAGCACCAAGACATCTTCTACTAAAGGTACTTAACAATCATTTTCCCTAAATAGGAAATACTTCAGACAAAAGTTAAGCCACCAATTAATCTTTGTAATTCAAAATATCTCACCAAGCTAAGGTGGATACACTAACAAGATAGTTAAGCTTGTACTCAACTCAAAGACTATCAAGTTCATCAAGCCATGCAAACATATTACCCATACCAATATGTCTAACAAATACCACTAACAGTACTAACATATTATAACCTTCTAAACAGTAATAACATGCAAACAACAGTACCCCAACAATCATTAACCAGCAAGGCACACCTATTAATCACACACCATATTCTCACATTAAAATAAATAAGCATAGCAATTCTTAATTACTAGAGGAAAAGTTATATAGGGAATAAAACCCTAACAAACACATGATTCACAAATAGCTTTCCTGACATGCTAGCAAGATTAAGGAAACACATCACAACAGTGGATTACCACCCTACACATGCTAGGAAACACATCTATAACAATAAAGTGATAACACACAATTTATAAAGCCCTAATAAAAATAGGCAGAAAAGGCCTAAACCTTATAATTAGCACCACAGTCAATCAATGACTCCTAAATTCAAACCAATTTAGTGATATGTTCTCCTACACATATAGAAGACAAGCCAATTGGATTTACTCCAAAATTCATCTCACAAAAATCTACAAAAATCACCAAAGTGCCACTGGTGTGTTTTCAAGAATGCATAGAACTTTTGTTTTAGACTTCATTTGCATACAAGACCAACAGATCTGGAAAGGTGTCACTTCAGGCTTTCCATAGAATTTTAGTTTGCAAATTTTGGAGTTATAAAACTCTAGATATTTAATATTTAATGCAAAGCATACTTTTTATAAGATTAAATCTAGAAGGCACACCAATTTATATTTTTGCAAACAGCCAGTGTGGCATGTTTAAGAAAACACACAGGAATACTACAAAATTTTAAGCACTCAAATATCCACCACAGATTTACCACAAATGAATTAATCTATAACACAAATTTAACAGGAAATACAATCATATACTAGATCTCCTGGAAAAAACATTACTGGGCTCAAACTGGCCCAGATCCGGCCGAGCGGCACAGATCCTGGCCCAGCCAGAGGCCCAAGCTCGCGAACGAATCGGTACGCCCTTCTTCTTCCTCGCGCACACGCACGGCGGCGCCAGACGGGCAGCAGGGAGCACGGCGAGGACGGCGCGGCGACTCCGGCGATCCTAAAAAGAAATGGCGATGTCCTAGGGTTAGCTTACGGTGAGGGGAGCACAGAGACACGAAAATGGCGAGGAATGGAGGACCGTGCAGCTCGTGAGCTTCCTCGACGTTCGGCGGCCGGAGACTAAGAAGACGGCGATGCCCCGCTCGATTCGCAGCTTCCCGCGACGATTCCTTGGACGGGGATGGAGAGGACGTCGAGGCGGAGAGGATGGTGGTCTTCGATCTGCTTTGGGAGCCCTGGAACGGCGACGATGCTCGACGACGGCCCGAGCTAGGGTTCGGTGAGGCAGAGGAAAGGAGAGGGAGAGGGAGCAGGCAAGCGAGTGAGTGAGGGAGGAGGAGAGCAGAGCGGCTTCGAGGGGGGGGGGGCCTCCTTATTCTCTTCAAGCGGCAGGAGGAGCGGGAGGGGGGGGGGGGGGGGCCTGGCGACGAGCGGCGTCGTGCGAGGACGACACGGCGACGGCGGCCACTGCTGCTACAGGGAGAAGATGAAGATTTCGCAGAAAACCCCCTGGACTACTTTTTCTATTTGCATTTAGGTCCTTTTCTTCCTCTGGATTAAATAGACAGCACTGTATTTGAATTATTTGGGCCACTTAAATATTTTAGAAAATTATAAGAAAATTCATGTAGCCTCCCCAATACATGTAGAAGCTCCACAAAAATTGGGGAGTCAAAATAAAATGTTTTGAACCATATTTGTTCATAGAGTTTAAATATGGCATTTTTGGATAAAATCAATTTGTCAAATCAAAATATCTTTGTAATTGGAGATTAGAGATTTTGAGGAGAGAGTAATATGATAATGAGATGGTTATCATCTCATTCCTGAATTTTATAAGATAAAATAATTGTTGTAACAAAATAGAGAAATGGGTAGAGAGGGAAATTAGATATGATCCTTTCTTTTAATCAAGACTTTATTTTGAGAGTGAGAGTAGTCATAGAGGTCTTGTTTTGTTTTCAAGTCACATTCCCAACTTGGGACCAGTGGGTTTTATTTTTGTGTTGGGCACAACAGAGGAATTATCCTCACAAGCAACAGCACCACAAGATCAACATCACAACAATGACCACACAAATCAAACCACCAGATTCAATCACACCACCATTTACATAATTAACAATACTATCTTTTTTTAAAATGATCACACTTAATTATGACAAGATGATGTTTAAAACTATCTCAACTCCACCTTTGCATTTTTTGAAAAGGGTTTTGAGCAAGACAAAATATGTGGGGTAATATATTTCCCACTTGTGTTCTTTTTAAAACGTAATGATAATCAAAGCTTATAAAATGGGAGTCGCATACAAATGCAAAATATCAAGTTTAAAAGATAGATAGGAGATAGCATATAGATCTCCACATTTGTGGAAACACATAGTTTTGGAAATACTTTTACTTTCTCAAATAATGGGTATTAGTTTTGGTTGTTGCTAAACCAAGTATCATTGAAATGGAGTTGGCCAAAATAAGAATGGAAAAGATACATGGAATATTTTCTTGTCATAACATGATCACCAAAGTTAAATATATTTTTACATTGGTTGGGTCTTATATTTACTAGTCAAAACACTTAAACAACAAGTCACACAAGTTCAAACATAGCAATGGGAAGGAAAACACAATCATCAGTGAAACATTTCAAAAAGTTTTTGTTGGTTCTGAATTTTGGGTCTTGTAAAACTAAGTTTTTCTTGGTTCCAAAATTTGGGATGTGACACCTGGCCTTTCTTGATCTTTTCGAGCTGATGTTTTTTCTGAAGATTTATGGGGTGTAGTTTATGGATCTCTTTTGGTTGTTGGGGTTCTTCCTTTCCGTGGGTTGTAGCTCTTCAGCAAGATTTTTCGGTGTATATGCTGAGATCTCCCATGAGGTTGATGTATCTCCTGAAGGAACCTTCTCCCTGCCGGCTGTGGGGAGAAGAAAAGAAGCAGGTGGCGGCTGCGGGGAGGAAGAAGGAAGCGGTGGTACAAGCTAGGGTTGCCTGGGATCGATCCCAGATGTAATTTTGTCCTTAGGTGCTAGAAGGACATGCGGAGCTGGGCCTTGGACCAATTCAGCTTGCGCGCGGGTCCACGTGCTTGCGCGTGGCGACAAAACTGGGGCGGGGGGAAAACTTTCCTTTTCTGGTTCGCACGGGGACCGCCAGCGGGCAGTTTCCATTTCGGGGAGGGGCACCGTGAAGCGCAAAAGGGTGCCCGGGCACTGTGTAGACTTCTTATTGTGTATCGCTCGTGCTAGTCTATTCCCTTTCCTGCCCAGCTTATTTTTTTGTTCGGGCAAAGCAATTTCGCTATCTCTCCGTTCCTGTTACAATTCCCTTTCCCCGCCAACAGCAAAAATGAACATATACGTTTATAATGTATAACATGGCTCGACGTGTTTCATTGTGAAAAACCTTCTTCCATCGTTCAATTTCTAGTGCAGCGAGGAGATAAGTCCATACTACTCTTCCACCACCACCCTCTAAACACTCAGTAAAGTATGTGTTATAATCCTCCGTCACGAAATAGTTTAAAATATCCAACTCTCACACCTGCTCAGTAGACCCCAAGGCCCAAGCACCCTCCCCTGTCCCATTTTTTACCAGTTTTATTCTATGTAGTAAACACTACATTGCAATATATGCCCATGCTAATCAACTAGGGACGAATTAAATGAGTTGGATCGTAGAATTTGAAATTACCAACTCATGTCGATAGTAAGTACAACATACAAAATTCACATGCCTATGTTATATATGCAGCGGTGGATGCATCCATTATATACGAAAGATTTTCCATGCAACTTTAATTAGATTAATGTGTCCAACAACTCTCTTTGAAGTTCTTGGTACCCTCGTACAACTAAGAATTTATATATGACCAGCGAACACGGTGTGTTTCCTTCATCCTTCAAGAGTTTAGTGCAAGCAAGAGAGAGAGAGAGAGAGAGGGAGAGAGAGAGAGAGAGACGGTGTGAGCTAAGCTCGGGAAGAGAGAGAGAGACGGTGTGAGCTAAGCTCGGGAATAGGAGACATCGAGAAATGGAAGTTTTCGTTGAAGCGGAACAAGAGTCTAATCTGATGTGTCGCTCTGGCTTGACACTTTCCCATTGTTTCCTATATTTTTCATGTCACTCGATGGACACAAGGAGTGCGTACTATGAAAGTGGAATGCACATCCTTTGTCCCCAATCGTCGTCGTAAAAAGGAAAAGAAAATATGTGAATGAAGCAAATATAGAGCATAATATCTCCCACCAACTTATTTTTACTTTTGTTCTCCCAACTCGTGTATGCGTCTAGGGCATCATGTTGGATCGACATTTCTATTGTCAAAAAAGTTTATGTTCAGCAATATGTGTATTTTCTTTGTTGTCCGTCTAATATTTGGGATCCACGGTGTAATGACCGGAAATGTTTACGTACAATTACTATGGTTTTGATGGGTTTCAGTACACTTATGAGAATTATCGGTTGTGATGTTTTTAGGATCAGTTATGAAGTTCCATTCGACTTGATATGTCTAGGTACAACTATGAAAACCTATCGATTCTGATATGCATGGGTACAATTATGATGTAATATCAATTGTGACGTGTAGGGTTGCTACTATTATGTGCTGCTGGCTTTCATATTTCTTAGAAACACCTATAAGGATTATGGTATACTGAGAAAAACATGTTCTCATATTGATGCTTGGATGAGATGAATTTCATGAAAATCTCTAGAACTTATTTTTCTTTGCAATCTAATAATTCATTCTAGTTAAGTTATACCTATCAGGTCTTCCGATAAAAATAACGTCCACTATATTGACGAACGGATATTTTACATTTTTTAGAAGAATTTATTGCACATCTCTCTTTTTTACCAGAGATTAATGTATATTATTGATAGATGTTTGAATATATAACAAATATTTGTTTATCAAAATATTTGTTGTTTGGCTTCTTTCCAATTTTTTATAAAACAAATTGTCGTTTTAAAAGAAGAATAAAGGCCATGTAGAGTCAGTGGGAATATTTCCATGAGTTTTTCTTGAGACCTTTTAGACTTTCGATTTTCTTGATTTCAACCACTGAGACGGAAGAAAACCTCATTAATCGGGTTTACATCGCACCAGCAAGTGAACATGAAAGAAGCGTCCACGAGTTCAAACAACGACATAGGTGACTGCACCGGTAACTGGTGAACGTGCGAGATATCATTCATACTTCCTCCCAATTTTTGTAGCTTCCCATTCTTTTGTTTTTTCGATTCAGCTTGATCAGGTGTTTTTCCTTTGTAGCAATGGAATAAGTACGCACGTGAATTAATAGAAATATATACCTAAAACATAGCACATCCGGGCAGTTTAGATCGTAAATCGGCAATGCGATATGAGGAGCATGACGTGTGTGAGTTGGCAGCGAATTTATGTGTGCATGCTTATGGTGACCAAATATGGTGCATTCACGCATCTTACGATGAAATTAGATATATTATTTGTGGTTTATGGATAACGTTGGTTCCACTACCGTATTAAGCTTGGACTCTTTACCCATTTCTTTTCATAAAACACCACGAACTGAATGCTACTTCGACGTAACGAATATGTACGTAACAGCTGAGTATCAACTAAGGATCCTATCCGTTAATTTTGATTGTCCAAATAATTAAGATGATGTGGATCACTATGGTGCCTCCTTTTCTTAACACCCATATTGTGTTTTTAGTATATAATCGATAATAGATAGATAGTTAGATAATAGATGATTGAAGCTTGGTGGTAATACCTTTTGGAGTATAATGAATCCCACACCATATCCGGGCGCCACTTCAGAATCAGATATCCTTATCCATAAGATTTTCAAAAATTAGATGTGGATTTTTTAAATGGACTCGGGTGAAAATTATGCTATCCATTTACCCCCTAGATTTGACTATTCTAAATAATACGCTATTCCTTTTACTTGATGTTTATCAGCACATGTACTAACTCTCAAAAAAAAAATCAGCACATGTACTTTATTTTTTAGTGCTTTATTAATTTAACAATTGAAGCTTGGCGGCAATTCTTTTTGCAAATAAAATAGCTAAACTCATATATTGGTGGCTTCTCATAAAGACAACCCAAAGGCTAGTGAGGCAACAACGATTAAGTGCGAGCCTGCGAGGTCAAAGATCATCTACCGAGCTAACAGCCAGAGAACCGAAAAACTCGTCGGTAGGTGAAGCAAACTCATCAGTAGTCACTGTCGCGAGGAGAGGACACCAGGACAAAACAAGGAGCTTGGAACCATGGAAGTGACCTCGCTTCGGGTTCCGCCGCTCGGTTTTCCCCAACGATGCCATCTGCCTTGAAGTCAGTAAACTATCCCGGAGCCAACGGACGACGGCAATTTGGACACTGTTGACCTCTGGACGAAACTACAACACAAAATGAACCTCCCGCGAAACTATTTCACGCATCTAACCCTTTTGGGTAGCGCCTCACGATCGGGCGCTACCCTTACACAGTGTAAAGCCTTACGATCAGGCGCTACACTGCGCTATACAGTGTAGCGCCTTACCGTAAGGCGCTACACTGTGTAAGTGTAGCGCCCAATCGTGAGGCGCTACACAAAAGGGTCAGAAGCGTGAAATAGTTTCGCGGGAGGTTTATTTTGTGTTAAAGTTTCGTCCAGAGGTCAACAGTGTCGATTTTGCCACGGACGACAGCAACGGTGTCGGTAAGCGTGATTAGTTACTGTCGCGCCGCGGACAGAACAGCGAGATCTTGGAGCCATGGAACAGATGAGATGTGATGGCAGCAGCAGCTCACCCGGCTCAGGTCACTTCTGATGGATAGGCTCCCAAGTCTCTCCTGCCCTTTTTCTCTTTGCCAGAGAAGCTAGCCTTCCACGTATAACACGTCGTGTCTTCGTCGCGTGTTAGGCTTTCGTTGTCGCCCCGCCGGTCAACCCCACCACCATTTCAACCTTTGCCCTGTTCAACGACAAGAAAGGTAGTGCTCGGTCACGCAGTTCTTCTGCCATTTGCCTCGTCTCGCCCTGCGGTATAAGAACCATCCCGATTGAAAAGATTTGATTGTTAGTCGTAGAAAGCACCCACCGAGAGAGGGACGGAGGGAAGAAGAGGTCAGGGCGAACATGAAGCCTAACAGAAATCTGTCGAGGGCGGAGGGGAGGAGGCTGGGGAATGCGGCGCTGATAGCCTTCATGCTGGGATCCCTCCTCCTGCTCTCCGTCATCCGGGCAAGGTTCTCCCCCATCGGTACGCCTGGATCTTGCTCGTGTTATTTTTTTATTTATGTTTTTGGTTCTGAAATGGTGAGCGGCGATTTGACCTTTTCGTTCGCTTGCTGCTGCAGGCAAGACAGGGGATGCCATCAAAGCAGAGGAAGAGGAACATCAGGGGATGGTGAGCAAGGAAAGTGTCAAGACCACCGATGAAGCTGCAGCTTCAACTGGTAAGCTACTCTTGCTTCCTGTAACATGTATTTGCTAGCTCTTGAATGGACTTTGTGGAGATCAGCACCGGATCTGATGTTGAGCTGAATTTGCAATCTGCAGCAGAGGAGGAGGAAGAAGAAACTCGGCCCAAACCCGCCGACACTTCCGGCGGCAGCGGTGGCGCAAGTGCAAGCACCACGACCGTCACCGGCACGGACCGCGTGAGCAAGCCGGTGTGCTACGAGACGAGCCGGCGGTCGGACACGTGCGAGGCCGCCGGCGACGTCCGCGTGCAAGGCCGCAGCCAGACCATCCACGTCAGCCCGCTGGATCATGAGTGGAAGCTGAGGCCGTATTGCCGGAAGCACGACGCATTCGCGCAGTCGCACGTCAAGGAGTGGACCCTCCGGCCCCTCTCCTCCGGCGCCGGCTCGGCGACTCCTCCACCGCAGTGCACGGTGAACAACTCCGCAGCGACGACGGCTTTCGTGATGTCCACCGGCGGGTTCACAGGCAACCTGTTCCACGACTACACGGACGTGCTCATCCCGGCGTTCATCACCGCGCACCGGTTCGCCGGCGAGGTCCAGTTCCTGGTGAGCAGCTTCAAGTCGTGGTGGACGAACCGGTACCTGCAGATCTTCCAGCAGTTGAGCAAGTACGAGGTGATCGACATCGATAACGACGACGAGGTCCGGTGCTACGCGAACGTGGTAGTCGGGCCGACGTTCCACAAGGAGCTCGGCATAGACGCGACGAAGACGCCGTCGGGGAAGACCATGGTGGACTTCCGCGCGATGCTGCGTGGCGCGTTCGGGCTGGAGCGCGCCGCGGCCGAGCCGAGCGGCGACCGGTGGGACATCCGGCGGCGGCCGCGGCTCCTGATCATCGCCCGCCGTAACTCGCGCGCGTTCCTGAACGAGCGCGCCATGGCGGACATGGCCATGAGCCTGGGGTTCGACGTGCGGGTCGGGGAGCCGGACATCAGCACGGACGTGTCCAAATTCTCCCGGCTGGTGAACTCGGCGGACGTGATGGTGGGCGTGCATGGGGCCGGGCTGACGAACATGGTGTTCCTCCCCGCCGGCGCCGTGCTGATCCAGGTGGTGCCCTACGGCGGGCTGGAGTGGCTCGCCCGCGGCACCTTCAAGGAGCCGTCGGCGGACATGCAGATCCACTACATGGAGTACATGATCCAGCTCGACGAGACGACGCTGAGCGAGCAGTACCCCAAGGACCACCCCGTGCTCAAGGACCCGGCATCCATCCACAAGCAAGGCTGGGACGCGCTTAAGACGGTGTACCTCGACAAGCAGAACGTGAGGCCGCACCTGGGCAGGCTCAAGATCACCTTCATGGAGGCCCTCAAGCTGCTGCCCCATGGACGACAGGACACCAACAACTGATACGGCGTCATCACGTGTACATTGCGCGACCGATTCGATGATGATCTGATCTTGTGGATTATAGGTAGAAGAAACATAGATGGTGGCTTCGTTTGTTTGTTCAGTTTTTTTGGTTGTTTGAATGCTACGTTCAGCAGCTAGCTGTATACAAATGCATCCGGTTTGTAGGATGTCCTACTGCAAAATGTAGTAGTAAGATTGAAACAAGCATGTGGAATCTAATACAAAGCGAAGGATTTAAGACCTGGTTCTTCCAGCTCTTAGTTAGTCGAATCGAATGAGCATTCTAATCACTCTGTCTTGTAAGAGCATCTCCACTCGCGGCGCCCAAAGGTTGTCTGGACAGGCCTTTTGGGCGCCGTCCGGACTACCTTGACCATTTGGGCGCCGTCGCTCCCCACTCGCGGCGCCCAATTTTTTTTTGTAAACTTAAACTTCGGCGATTTTCATTCAGACTTTAGAAAATTTTACAGATTCGAATGAAATTTAAAAAAACTAAACCTAATCTACTGGCCCCGGTAGCGGCGCCTGAAGGCGTAGTAGGGGTCCTCCTCCTCCTCCTCCTTCACCTCCTCCTTCACGCCGCCGCTGCTCCCTGCGCCGCCGTTGCTCCACGTGCCGCCGTCGTCCTCCTCCTTGACGCGGCTCGGTCCTGGGCCGTCGTCGACGGTGAGGTCGAAGAAAGGCACGCCCTTCTCCTTGGCGATCTCGCGCGCCGACCAGGCGCACGCCGAGGGGCCGTCGAGCGGCGGCACGTCGTCCATCGACGCGGCCTCGACGGCCGCCGCAATGGCGTCGTCGTCCGTCCCCGCCTGCGCCGCTATGAGCTCCGCCATGAACGGCGAGAGCTCCGGCTCCGCCTTCACCTTCATCTGCTCCGGCTTCGGCGTTAGCAGAGAGGAGGCGCGGGAGCGGGATGAGGACGAGCGCGAGGACGGCGCCCGCTACGAGGACGCCGTGGAGCGCGACGAGGACGGCGTCGCGCGCGGCGCCCACTGGTTGGCCGGAGGTGGCGGTGCCCAGGCGGCCGGAGCAGGGGCGGGCTCCGCCGTCAGGAGCGAGCCGCCGTTCGGGATGTGGTTCATCACGAACTGGAGCGTGCGCCCGGGCACGCTCCAGAACGCCTCGCGCCCGGCGACGTTCTTCTCCGTCGGCGCCGGGCCGGGGCCGTCCCAGCGGTTGAATTCCTCCTCGTAGGCGCGCTGGAACGCCGCCTCGTACCGGCCATGGTTGGCCGGGTTCCACGGATCCCAGTGCGGGTCCTGACGCCGCTCCGACGTCAGGTCACGTCAGTAGTGCGTGTTAACCACGGCGGTGAAGCCGCGGTTTGCCCGCGTCAGGGGCTTCATCACCGGCACGCCGTTGACGCCGATGACGAACCCTTGGCAAACACGCATATCCAGCAGCACCGGATAGCCGTTGTCGCGCAGCGTCTCCGTCTGCTCCTTGAGAAGGGTGCGCGGCGCGAAGCCGTTGGCCGCGGCGCCGCCGGTGCGCCTCCAGGTGCCGGCCATGGAGAAGGAGAGCGGCGGCGGTTTTCGAGTGGAGAAGGAGCGGCGAGGTGAGGGAGAGAGAACAGCGAGGGCGAGAGTGGCGATGAGTGGAGGCCGGCGCGCGCCTTTTATGGCGGCCGGAGAGCGGTGGCATTAACGTCGCTCGCCTCGAAAAGGCGCGCCGCATTCACTCCGGCGAGCAGAGGACGCGACGGCTCACTGGCCGCCCGCCGGCCGTGAAAACGAGGAGTCGCCACGCGGCACGCGCCTTTGACGACGCCTTTGACCACGGCGGGGCGTGGCCGTGTCACTGCTAGGCGTGGCCCGCGCGTCGGAGGCGTGCGTTTCCTTCCGTCCGGGGCCGCCCCAAGCCTCCCCAAGTTGAGGGCGTGGGCTGGGCGTGCCGGACACAAAACTGGACCGCGCCGGACCGAATTCGCGTTTGGGCGCCGCGAGCGGGCGCGATTTTGTGTCCGGCACGCCCCTAAACGGCTTTGGACGGCCGTTTGGGCGCCCCGAGTGGAGATGCTCTAAGATTTAGGATGTGTTTTGTTTTTGGTTGAGGTGGAATGGAATGGAACCATTCCATTCCACTCCATTCCAGTGTAATGGAACCGTGACATTCACGTGTTTGGTTTGGACCAAAGATGTGGAATGGAATCGTGAACTTAATTTGACAGACCGAACTTAATTTTTTCTTAAACACTCAATTAATTTGATCCCAAAAAACTTAATTTTCCCCTAAAATTCGGAGTTGAGAAATTCCTCTTCCGTGGAGGTCGCCGGGAGGCCGCCGCCGCCGCGCTAGCCTGGCGGCCGCTCGCTTGGATGCCGCCCTCGCCGGGAGGCCACCGCCGCCGCGCTCGCCGGGAGGCCGCTCGCTTTGAGGCCGTCGCCGCGCTCGCCTGGAGGCCGCTCGCTTTGAGGCCGTCGCCGCGCTCGCGTGGAGGTCGCCGTCGCCTGGAGACCGCCGCCGCCGCGCTCGCCTGGAGGTCGCCGGGAGGCCGCCGTCGCCTGGAGGCCGCATCACGCCGGCGGGGGAGGCGCTGAGGAGGCCGCCTCGCTTGCCTGGAGGTCGCCGCGGCCATCGCCTAGAGGCCACCGTGCTCGCCGGAGGCCAGCGCGACCGGTCGCCTGGAGGCCGCCGCGGCCGTTCGCCGTCGCCTGGAGGCCGCCGTCCCCGCTCGCCTGGAAGCCGCCGTCGCCGGTCGTGGGAGAGGGCTTCGGTCGTGGGAGAGAGAGACAAGCGACATGGCTAATTTTTTCTTTATCGCTATGGTTAGCCACGGTTCCACCTCGTTCCACCGATTTGGTGGAATCTGGGTATTCCGGATCTAAGGGGTATATTCCCTTTGGTGGAACCACCTAATTCCATTCCACCTAAAAACCAAACGCAAGAATCAGGTCCAGGTGCGGAACCGTTCCATTCCATTCCACCTCAACCAAAAACAAAACACATCCTTAAAGTATTGGCATGTTCATCGGAAACAACCTTCTCCAAAAAAAGAAGGTTCAGAAGTAAGCTATAAGCCACATCATCCTTTACCAACTTGACTATAACTGCAGTAGTTCGTATCTGAGATGTCGCTAACGATCGACTAGCTCTCCCAACTGTACAGCACATAAAGATAAAGCTCAAAACGACGTGACAGCCCTCAGACGTTAGCGGCAATCCGGCGATGCTAGGCGGCAGCCGTTCGTTTATAGCTCGCGTGATCGGCCAAGCAAGTCAAAACTGGATACGACGGAAAACGCCACCGATTCCTCGCTGCCGCTTCTGCATAATTGTCTCGCACCGAAACAAAAAGAAATGCTTCACA
The DNA here is from genome assembly GCA_947311845.1 of Poa pratensis. NCBI lineage: Eukaryota > Viridiplantae > Streptophyta > Magnoliopsida > Poales > Poaceae > Poa > Poa pratensis. The sequence goes on along the minus strand of CAMZMU010000034.1, from coordinate 65,896,855 downwards.
GCCAAGACGTTCGAGAAGGATCTTTTCTTGCAAAGCTGCAATCATGGCTGAGTGTTACTGCTAAATACTCTGTATTTTCTTTCTACTGTAATTCAGAATGCCAATGAAACAAGCGAACACCTGCAGTCCTGCACTCAGATGGTAGAAAGAAACTGAGGATGCCGTGTGGACTCGTTCCCCGTTTTAGGACGTTTCTAATTCAGAATGCCAATGAAACAAGCGAACACCTGCAGTCCTGCACTCAGATGGTAGAAAGAAACTGAGGATGCCGTGTGGACTCGTTCCCCGTTTTAGGATGATGATGGAGACATGGGGACATTGTCGCATGCATACATATACAGGGATTGTGCAAAGGCACCCACCATTGCCGCTGCAAAATCCAGAAAGAGACAAGCGTCAAAGCAAAAGCTTGGGCATACATTGTGCTGCGTGCTTCAAGGATCTGGTAGCTTGCCGTAACGAAAGCACGCAAGGCGCCAAGGCATCGTTGTAACTAGCACTGTGGAAACGGAAAAGAAATTGCTAGAATCCTACCCGACACTTTTCAATCCAATCTCTGCTCCCTTCAGTCTCCGGCCACTGCTACGATGGCGTGGAGCAGAGGAGAGGGGATTCATGTTTCTCATCCGATGTGGGATAACTTTTTTGTTTTTTCTTTGGGGGGGGGGGGGGGGGGGGGGGGTCAGAAAACCCGTTGCTGCATTATATTGAAACACGTGCCAGGTACAAGCACGTAGGCCCTTTGCATCTATTGCCTAGAAAAACATAGAATTCGAAGATAAGGCCAGTGTTTTTACAAAAAAAGAACCCAGAACTAGAAGATACAAAGCAATAAATCCTGGGGCACCACCGATCGCCGGCGACCAGCAGGTGCGTAAAGCACCGCGATCAGAGAGGGGAACGCCCGGAAGCTCTCCTCCGGCGATGAACCTCTGCCGCCGGCTAGCCTGAAGTAACCAGGGACGAACCACTTGGGTACCTCGAGGTGCTGAGCTCCGGCGCAGGATTCGACAGGCCTCCAGCTCGGAGGTTGAAGAAAGGCCACCATCTTAGCCATAGATCACGGCGGCAAGCAAGGCCACCGCGTGTGGTGCTCTGGGATGCAGCGAGAACACGAACCACTTCACAGAAGTTGGGGAAGACCAGCAGCTGCTCTTCCGCTCCTCGCCTCCACGGCCGGCCAGAGGAAGAAACAACCATTGCACCCCACCTGCTGTAGAGTGGACACCGCCGGCCACCAGAACCAGAAGCCGACCTTCGAGCTTATGAGAGAAGGAGGATGCAGTGTTCTGACCTTCTGTATGCTTCTCCGACCACCGAAGCTTCGCCAGGAGGAGAAGAAACGCCACCATCCAACAGATGATGCTCAGACTCATCTGCAAGCAATTCCCCATCGGCAGGACGCCATTCAGAGGCCTCTTGAGGCAGGGGCGCTTATTGAAGGGGAGGGTTGCCGCAGATCCGCTCCTGCCGTCCATCCCCCACCTTAGAGACATGACGGAGAGCATCACCACGACGTGCTTGGCGCCGCGCTGATACGCCAAATCAACATACCCTCGAGAAACAGCCTTATTAGCGGAGATCTCCGAGGTCTTCTCACCCTCCAGCAGCTGCTCGTGCGTGAGCAGCGCAACAAGGGAGACGGCCAGCAGGACACACAGGATCTGGCCGATGAGATCCAGTGGCCTACCCACAGACGCCATGGAGGACAAAGCTCCCAACTCTAGACTCGACCTAGACCAAGCCCTACTATCTACAAAGCTACCCAAGCCTCCCCTCCCATCCTCACTCGCAGCGACAGAGCCGCCGGAGGAGAAGGAGAGGGGTGCCGGGCGGAGGCAGGAGACGCACGCGGAGGAGAGCAAAGAGGGAGGAGAGAGAAAATAGATCTAAGGGACACCCCCATAGCTGTGGTAGCCCCCAACTTTTTTGTTTGGTTTTGGTGTCCCTGCGAACATGTTCGGAGTATGATGGTGGTGGCTACAATTTCATTTCATGGACCGTTAGAGCATCTTCATCAGCGCGCCCAATATAGCGTCCGGCAAATGGTGCCTGACATGTGCTATTGGGAGCGCCGCCACACGTTGCCGCCCTATTGGAAGCGGGTCGCCCCACTGGTCGCTCCCAATAGCTAGGTTTATTTCCAAAAAATATTAAAACTTGAATATGGATGAATCGGCGATATTTCATTAAATTTGAAAGACATTTAACAAAGTTAAACGAAATTTGACAAACGACATTTAACAAATTTAAACGAAATTTTACTAAATTTAAACTAAACACTAGACCCTAAATCTAGCGCGGCCGCCGCGAGTTAAGGAGGCATATCCCGGCGGCGGCGAAACCCACTACACGACAGCGTTAAGTAAGATGACTCTCCCGGCGGCGGTGGCATCGAGAAACTTGCATGCCTCAATGATCTGCCGCCGCCGAGGAGGAAGTGTCATATGCTGCCGCCGTTGCTTAGGCTTCTGGTTTCCCCAGCGTTTGTTGCGGCCTAGAGGAACTTCTCCGGGTCACCGCCGTCGACGAGTGTGATGGGGCTTGATCTAGCGGCGGCGGAGGGAGGCCTCGATGGCAGCCTGCATTCCCTCCCACTCCGGCTCTAGCCAGTGGTCGCCGCCGTCCTCCTCTGGTGCCGGTGCCGGTGGTGGGCCAGGTTCCTGTGCCCCCTCCTCCGGTGCCCGTGACGATGTTGCCGCTGGCAAGGGGAGGTCGGGCAGCTCATCGTCGGATGACGAGCGGGCCCGCTCATCATCCGAGTGGAACCACTCTGGCGGTGGCTCCCGCATGCCGCCGAGGAGGAAGAAGGAGTCGCGGGGCGCCTCGTACTCCGCATCTATCACGGCGTGCCAGTGCAGCGCCGAGATGGAGTAGGAGGGCCGACACACTGCTTCCACGGCAAGTCCCTCCACCGCCGCATGATGTACTCGAGGCGGGCCTTGCCGCCGAGCCTCGACGCCACCGGCACCTTGATGGCGTTCAGCACCTTCCCTCCGGTAGATGAAATCCGTCTGGCACCGGTATGTTTTGGCGGCGGTACTCCTCCGCCTCCTCGGCCAACAACGTCGTAGGAGGCAGCACGCGGAAGGAGCTGGCCACACCTGCAAGAAAACCATGCGACGGTAGAGGGTATGCCGGTGGCGCTCAGGACAAGCTGCTCGGGGCGGTGCACGAGGGCCTCCGCCTCGAGCTGCTCCAGGCGGCGGCCCTCTCTCGGCGCTCCTGGGCTGCGGGCCACTCCTTCTCCTCGCGCTGCATCTCACGGGCAAACGCCTGGCCCATCATCCACTCCTCGTTTTGGATGTCCATCTATTGTGTTTTGGCTTACTTGCCTCCTTGTATACTACTCGAAAACATGGGTGCCCTCAACGTGCCAAGCCTCCTATGCTTTCTACTGCCCTGGTAAATATTTTCTAAGAAACCAACCCAAAGAAGATTCACTTCCTTAATGCATGGTCTATATATACACATGCTAGTCATATGTGAAATTATACTCCATTACTTACCTTCCTTTCTTGTTTCACTTGAGAACATTTTAGGATCTATATGCGTCCTGGATCATATTTTGATTTTATTTTGTAGGTTTGGAAGCCAAGACTTGCACAAAGCTCAGTAGGACATATACCCTTTTTTTATGTAATTCGGATGAATGTGTTGAGGCTTGCCACAAGGAGGGATTTAACGAACGGAAGTGTGAAATTGCCAGCTTCAGACCCGTTGTTCAGATACTTTGTTTCTGCAATAAAGAGTGTTGAAGTAAATTGTGTTGGAATTGTCATAGGATGTGATGTAATATGTAACAAGATCGTGTAGCAAGGCGTTATAATAAATCCCGATTCAAATGGTTACTCAAGTTTTTATTAAAGTACGACACAAATATCAAACACTTGTCACCATGCCATGTTACATGCTACGAATATTACACTCACGAGTCGATGGATCCTAATTTTCCAGCATCAAATGGTATGTGTTGCGAACTAGATGCGTTTTAAGTTCTCGACATATATACATCTCTTTATATCTAGAATTAGTGTATGTTGAGTCATCTTTGTCCGGTGCCTTAATTCATATCATCGTTGTGGATCAATGGCATGCTAATTTTACACGAATTGGAGCTTTTGTTTTTATCAACACCATTCAACCAATTTCTGAACATATTCATGACACTGGTCAGAAGGGGTAGATTAAAAATGAAATGAACTATCCTCCATATAAAACAAGTAAAAGGACAAACGATAGAGGGTGAATAGATTCGTCATAATCGCAAAAACTACATTTCTCGCAATCATTCCATTTTTGCTTCGCATGATATTCTTTAGTTTGAAGGAATTTATATAAGAATCACATCAGCATTCTAAAATCTAATGGTACCTTAAGATTCTAAATATATTTACGGAGAAAATTAGTATGTGCATTCAACATGTCGGCATTCATAGATTGTCAACTTCCACACAAAGAATCGGACTCATGGAATAATTATACAACGATCAGCCGTTGAACAAAGTATAACTATGTATTTCATCGTTACCTTGTTGAATGCATTGCATGGAGATTGTTCACACCTACTCACAAGGATGAAACACATGATCTGGCCTTGCTGTCCGGATCCGGCAACGGTAATGCTTATGTGTCATTCTCTTCCTGAAGGCGTTTCTGTTGGAGGACGTGTCTCGCAACCTTTGTACTGTTATGGGTGGTGGTTGATGTCGCTTCGGCTTGACACTTGGGTGCTGCTTTTTTCTATTAATTTTTTCCTCTTCTTTAATAATTTGTCCATGTGCACTCTTTATGTCTTGGCTGCTCTTGATATTGAGTTGGTGCAGAGGCTAGATATAATTTATATTTTCTTGATATTAATACATTGCCCTTTATCGATAAATATGTATTTCACCAGTTCACGGTTAAGTTCTATCTAAAACCTATGCTCCCGGAGTTTTGGATAAAACATTTGCAACAAAAACATCATTACATTGTACAATGTTAATAATGGGATGGGTAATGTTCAGCTAACGGTGTATCTCTTAAGCAATTGTCTTCTCGGAATCACATTAATTGTTATGTTGATGTGTTCCAAATTCTGAAATTTCTAGGATGTTGTTCCCGGGACTATGCCCGGGAACGTGGCCACACCAAGAGACGTCGCACCAGATCAGGACGAGGGTCTCACATGACATTGCCACATGGAGGGCCACATGAGGAGCTCTCGCACCGGATCCCAAGAGTGGATCCATTGGAGACTTGCCTTCAGGAAAGTTTTGTTCCTTGCACAATAAGCATAGTTACCGACCTGGATTAGGTCAAGACCATTATAAATACATCTTGTAAGCCGCCGATTGGGATAAGTCGCATATTGTAAATCCCGTCGTTTGTAACCTCACCCGATCATATTGAAGATTTGCTGACTGGCCCAGTGGTTTTTTCTCTTCCAATCTCCCGTAACCCCACCCGATCATAGTGAAGATTTGCTGGCTGGCTCCAGTGATTTTTTCTCTTCTATTGTTGGAAGAGTTTTCCACGTTAAACCTCTTGTTGCTTTTGTTCATCGTTTATTTGCCTATCGTATAACATTAATGCAATCCAACAAAATCGTCCAATCTTCTACTCATTGTCTCTTAATGCAATCCAACGTGACCCAACTACTGGTTTTCAAGTGCGAAAACTCGAACCCCGCCCCAGCCACCAGGCTAAAGCCTTGGTCCATGCGATCCAACACAACACATAAATCATTAGCCGGAAATTTTAGACTAACCACAATTCATTTTTCACAAACTCACAATCCCGCTACCTTCCGGATCTCAATTCTTCTCCGTTCAGAAATAGAATGCCCCCGCCATCTATTTCTTCACAAAGCGCAAGCTGTACAAGACCACAATCTCTATATCTTCACTAGCTCTGCCATCTGTGCAACACATCAAAAGCTCAAAATGTTGCCACGGCCGGGCGATGGTAGATGGCAGCCATCTGTTATAGCTCGCGTGATCGGCGAAGCAAGTCAAAAGTGCGTACGTGAGGGTTCGGTTTCGTGGCCGAGAAAAACGGCCACCGATCCGCGTCCTGTCCACGCTCACTGCCTGCGGTGCATCGTTGTCTCGCACCAGAAGAGAAGGAAACGTTTGACAGCGAGCGAGGAGGATGGAGTCCGCGGCGTGGCAGGGACGAAACGCACGGACGGGGACCGGTCAATTGACGAACCAGCGTTCTCTCTTCTTACTCTCTTCGTATCAAAATATAAGATTTTTTTCGATAAAGATCAAAATATAAGATGTTTGCACTAAAACATTTCTAGTTACATTTAGGCCCCAAACATGTTAAAGCATCTTATATTTTAATACGGAGGGAGTACTAGTGTCACATTTTATCTCTTCGAAATAACGAAGCCTACTCCAGCAATCGAGACCCGGTTTCGCTAAGCTGTCCCAATCACGTTGTCATGTCCACGGCACATCCTTGCTAAAATTGTTTGGCTTGCATGACCAATAAAATGCAATTTAATTTATTTTTGAGAAAGATGCATGAACCACACAACTATACAAGTATCCCACACGACAACCAACTTCAACTTGTATCGGAGGATCTCAAAATGGCACAACTAGTAGTAGTACACTTCATGACATCACGTGGAGTACGATACTATGAAAAATCTCAAGCTCCAACCTTAGCAGCCGGAAGAGAATGTTGAGAATCTAATCTAATATAAAAAATATAATCGAATAATTGTACAAACTACAAATCATCTATGCAAATAATGGACAGTCGCGATAAACAAACCAGAGAATCAGAGTCCCAGTAAGAGAAATGTCCCCAAAGAGGCAGTGCTGATGAGATGTCGACCCCGGAACAAAAGGTGAGTACATGAAATCTCGATGCCGAATTTACTTAGGTGAGGGGTTTCATTTATTTTGCTTGGGAGGGTGGAGAGCGACCAGAGTCCACGGGTGCTGTCAGTATCAGCTACTACCAGCGTACCAACAACAGCCAACGAAATACATAGCATAACAAGCAGAGTACCAACCTCGAAAGGATACGATTTCATTGTTCTACTAAAGCCTACATACATATTATAACTGCATTAGTAAGAGACCCCTACAGCAGTAGCACTAATACAATGGCTGCCAATACCCTGACCTCGTTTTTTTCGAATGAGATTGGTTACAAGAGGTATCGAACCAACATGCCCCAAATGAGTAGCCAAAAATTTCCTAGTTGTTGCCCCAAATAGTGACGAATATACAGCAGTACCTAATATAGGAAGATAGTTTTTAGCGAGGCACCGTTGGATTTTCACCTTGTTACCAAGCCCAATGGTTTTGCCGTTCCAGATAACTTAGGGATGGACAGACAGTACAGGTAACCTTAGTGTCTTGCATTAATCACAGTATGCTCACACCGACGGGAAGAACTTGTTAAGGTTGAATGGCAGGGAGTAGAACTCCTCGCTCCTTGTGTCGGTCCGGTATGACCGGAACTTATCCCACCAGTGATATCCCCGGTCTTTCCTGACGGACGCCTCGTGCCTGTGGAGAGTGTTGTCCAGCACGTATGCAACAAGTCCACCAACAAAAGCCTTTGACGAGAACAGCACGTTCACCATGTCATTGAACTGTACACGTAGAGGAAACAGATGGTAAGTATCTCTATCTCTTCACATAAAGTTTGAGAACGGTTATATTGCCACATTACCCATCTTGCACGTGTGTGGACGGGGCCAAAACCAGCGACCGATGTGTACTCGTTGAAGTACTGAGGAATTGAAAGGCCCAAGAACAGTGAGAACCCTAGGATGAACTTGGTTCTGAAGCTATTGAGATTGCAGAACTGAAGGAAACCAAGCCCAGCAGAACCTGTTAACAGATTACACCAGAGCTCAGTTATAAATTGTCCCTCATAAGTGAGAAAACTTGGAATTAAGAAGAATCTGCAACATATGTAATGTGAAGCTTTCCACCCACCAACATAAGCAAAGAACACGCAGTAGAGAGCTGCAAAGATTGGTGCCGGTATTGATGCAAAGACAGCTCCAAATTTCCCTGGGAAGACACAAGCAGCAATTAACTATTGTACATATCACTGTATCAGAAATCTTAAGGCGGGACCTAGTTTATCTGCAATGCATAATGCTTTAAACAGCCACCAATTCGAAATGTAAAGCAACAATGGATCATTGTAAATATCACATCTGTTATTGTGTTAACCATTATTACCAACGTAATAATAGTGGAATACATAAGTGAAAAGAGGCACATCTTCACCCTCTCTTCCCCAACTTCCACACAATATACACAGAAATTCTTCTAAACATACACAGCCAACAAAATACCCTGATGCAATGTATGTATTTAGAAATGGCCATGATACAAGAGCAATTTAACCAATTTTGGGTAGAATTTAATAAATATCAGTAATTTTACTGTTATTTTACATTTACTTTATTTCATATCTATGTATTCAAATCTTTTGAGAACCTGGCACCAAAGACAGTGCCTACTACACATATGCAAATTTGGCAGACTAAGGTAATGATTTTCAGTTATAAATGCACCAACATAGACATTTCAACAGCAAAACAAGCAGGAGCCAATCGAGCATATAAACATCAGAGTCATGTGACAGCACCTACTTGTTGCTAATTCATTCAAATAGGACACAAGTGATCCCTACAAATAGGCAACTTCTCCATTAGGAAAGTGACACTCAGGGTTATTGGAAAAGTGATCCCTACAAATAGGCAACTTCTCCATTAGAAAAGTGACACCTACTGTTAAACATTTTTCCCTAAATCGGTCCCTCGGCACAAGCTACCAATTGACTTACAAGAGTAAACGAAGGGTACAGAGGCAGTTTAGCACCACCAACGGTTCCACTAAATGTTGATTAAAAACTAACATTCAGAAGTTAAGGACCCATCAACTAATATCTAAATAAGCCAGTACCCAGGGTTATTGGATTAAAACAGTTCCGTTTACTCGGCAAACTATTGTGTTACTGCAAATTTGTAATGTCTACATCCCGAAAAGACTTGCTTCAAGGACATCAAGTGCGACATGAAATTTCCATGGAGAGAACATCAGTATATTTATGTTCCAATACAGCCTTGAGACAATCACAAAACAGTAAGCAGGAAGCTCAAGCAAACAGAAGGCCATTACATACATAGTGACACACAGACAAAACCTCATCTCTCGTGTGGGTGCGTATTGATAGTTGACACACACATTCAGTCATTCACACAGACAAATGAACATACACAGATTAATTTTACTCCTCTTGTTAATTACTAAATTAAGTACACAATCTGTTTAGATGTGCTACATCCAATGACCAACAAAAGAATCAAAATATGGGATTTGAGGTAAGCAAACTTACCAAGAATAGAGAAGAATATCATAAAACCAGCTGATATTTGCACTACCCTTCGGCTACCAACACGTGTCAAGGCTAGCAACCCGGCATTTTCACTGCAGAAAAGAAGCATAATTGTGGTACAATGATTGGAATTAGATGTATTCCATAATAAGAATAGTGTTGTGTAAGAATGGAAATAAGATGCATTCCTTAAAGAGATAGCACTATCAACTATATAATGCTTACATTGATACAGAAGATCCATTTCCAGTCCCAAATAGCCCATCCAGAAGAATACCAACACCCTGTAGCAAGAAGATTTACATACGCTTAGCATGAATTCAAATTTGCAGATTTATCTAGTCAAGCTTGGCATGTGACGGATTTAAACTTAGCACCTACCTGCCAACCAATACCACGGCTAAGTACAGAGGGCGGGAGAGGTGTGGCACTTGCAAATCTTGAAACAGCAATGAAGGAACCAGTAGACTACAAATATAGGAGTTAGGATAATGATGTCTCATTATTTTAGAATCTCATGTGACTGCAAACAAAGAGTGAAAACTGATAATCCCAAGAGCATGGGGTCAAACCTCCACAAGAGCAACAAATGATGCAGCCATCATTGCAAAAGCTTCACCAGCATCAAAAGTTGGAGCACCCCACTGAAAGGGATATGGAACTCTTATCCTGTCATTGTAACAGAAAGAACGTAAGTGTTCATGTTACTAAAACAGCAATGTTGGCACCAATTGAACAAGCATATTTCAAAAGTTCACAGCAATACCAGGGAGCACCACCAATTAGTCCAGAACGGTCAGTACGGCAATGAAACTGGGTCTTCGGTGGTGCATTCCTGTATGCTCCTCCAACCGTCAGCAGATAAGCATAGAGCCACACTATGGGAATAGTGAATAGAACAGCGAATCGGTCAAAGATGGACTTCATCATGTGTATAGCATTTGGCAGGTACTGCAAAATTGAAGAGGGGAAAAGGTAAAGGTGCAGCCGGAGCACATATAGATGCTAGGTAACAAAGGGTCAAAACAATCGCATGCATATAAATTAATCGAACCATTGCAAAGACCACCAAGAGGATTAGTTCAGGCAGACCAATCTCAACACACTTAGCAACCTGCACATTTGCAGTTCAGACATAAGGAGCATGTATGCATACACACATATCTAGTAAAGACAAAATGCTCAAAATCTTACCGATGGAAAACCCAGCTCATAAAGTCCAAAGCCAACCAGCGCTATCAAAGGAGCAGCTGACAATGGACTCAGATACCTGAAACAAAAGCAGTAAATATAACTTCGTGAGAGATTGCAGGTTAAATGCACTATTTCTGCTAGATCCTTTTTGCTTCAGTAACTATGGAGCAGCTACTGAATTGAGAAATAAGAATTACCCATTGTTCATCTTCCTACCTGGCAACATTACGCCAAAGGCCGCTGAAACCAACTATGATCTGTAGTGCAGAAGCAACAATCAAAGCACCTTGTGTTCCACGCATGATTCGGAGGAATTTCTTCAAAAAATACCACATGATTTTTAGCAGGTCTAATATAGGAAAAGAATACTTGGAAGTACATAGAGTTATCCTTATTTTCAACATACAGTGTGTGGATCTGGTTCATTGGCATAACGTCCCGCGAGTATGATTGAGATGGTAGGCAAAACAAATGTGAATGATCCACCAATCACTGCAGGCAACCGGGTACCAAAGAAGCTCTGCAGAAGGGTGTTAATTCCGGCCACAAACAGCAATGTTTGGATGACCACTGCCTTGTCCTCCTAACAAAGGAAGAAACACCATTAATCTTCGACCAACGGATTTGTCCAAAGCAACAGAACTGAGTAGACTTGCAGTCTTACATTGTTTCCTCCCATCTGCGGAACGAGTGCAGTTGGTATGATGACAGTAGTTCCCAGCATGACCAAATAGTGTTGAAACCCAAGGAGAATGGCCTCCGCTGCATTATGAAGCATTTCATACAGTCAAATTTCAGATTCAAGTTTCTTACTGAACACATAAAAAGATCAGTAAGTTGTGCAGAGTATACTGGAAGTGTATAGATAGACTATCTGTATAGCAGAATTATCCTGCTTTCGATAGACATACTTCACAGTACTAGCAACAAGATGAAGTTAATGGAGGCAAACATATGGAGTTGATCAACCTTGGAAGGAATGCGTCAAAAATATAATTGTCAATATGACCATATCATTCAGTTAGTATTCTGAACACAGAGTTGTTATTGTCCATCATTTCTCCATATGGAAAATTCAAGCTTGCACCTTCTCCCATGTAAACTTCCGTGTAAGGAACTAAGGATCACTAATCAGTATGAATGTCTCGAGTCTTAGAACTTGAGGTTTAGGAGCAAAAAGTCAAGATAGGAAGATGAACTACAATATGGCATGCAAGGATTGTAATTAACAAGACGGGGCCCTCCTGCTGAGTACATAACTCAGGGAGAACAACTGAGTGTACCTCTATGATGCGCACCCTTCATTTATAGTGCTAGTCTTACAAAGTGGAACATATGAACATCTTATTACTGTTACTGTTGCACTACTTGTACGGGAGCGCCAATACACACAGCAAGGCAACGATATGACCATGCAGAAGGTGGGAAATTAGAATGAAAACCACCCACCCAATCACATGAGAATGAATGCAACTGAATGTGACAACGATGTGTGGATATGGACCTCTGGTTTGGAACCACCTACCGACATTGCAAAACATAGATGTATGCACAAAATGGAACACGCGAACTAAGTATAGATCGGCAACGAGATACAGCTGTAACAAAAAAAGTGGTGAAGCCGAAATTAGTCAACGCAAGAGTTCATTAAACCCAAGATTACCCTACGAAATCGCCAGTGCATCACCAGATTCCCCTGAATCCTCCATCCCGCGTGGCTGAGAATCGAAGTGCGAAATCATGTTGACAGTGACATAGGTCAAGGCGACAGCGAGAGTGGATCGCAGATTCAGAGCCAGTCTGCAACTTGAGCATCAGAGTTAACCCCCAAAAAAACCCATCCGACAACAATGCAAATCCCCTTTCGAATGAATGAATGTCGAACCTGCCAGTATCCTAGTAGTACTAGCATCAACACGGGTCAAACCCGTGCAGCAGCATCAGGGGATAAACTAGCTGAGAGGGGATATTCAACGCAGAAGCTCATTAAAAGCGCATTAATAAACAAACTAGTTCGGGGGACAAAACGAAAAGGCAATCCACTTTTATTTGTTTTGTTTGGAATATCCCGAGATAGCAACCGGGAAGGGAAAAGCCCAGGCAGATCTGGGCGGGCAGTTCCCCCTCGCCGCGCAGCACAAGCTGGAGCGGCGAGCGGAAGCGGGGTTCACCAACCACCGCGGCCGCTGCCACGAATCCATCCACTGCCGAAAACGACGCGAGAAACCGCAAAGCTCGTGGCAACGCGTCGGCATCGCAGGAAGAGAAAACGCAAACGGACATTCGAAAAACTCTGCGGCGGGAGCGGCAGCTAGAACCGACGGGGAAACATGGAGGCGAGAGCGGAGGGAGGGAGGGAGTGGAGGGAAGGGGGATACTCACGCCATGGCGGAGGGCTGGTGATGCAGTAGGAGACCCCCGGGAGCTGGTCCTTGACGGGGTGCGGCGCGAGGTCGTCCTGCTTCTGGCCCCCGCCTCCTCCTCCCCCACCTCCGGCCATCTCGCCGCGCCGCGTCTCCTCTCCGGCCCACGCCGACGCAGCACCCTCAGATCACGCGCGCTCCTCCGGCGAAGAAGGCGGCCACAATGCGAGCGAGGCCGAGGCGTAGTGGAGTGGAGCGGGGAGTGGTGGTGGTGGTAGAGTAGGAGTGGGCAAAGTGGTGTACTGCTAGCCAGGGGTACAGCGGCAGTAGTACTAGCGTGTAGCGTACCCTGGTGGTGGGTAGAGCGGGGAGGCAGAAGCGGTCAAAAAAGGCGCTCGCTTGCCCTACGCCAGCACGGCCGCTGCGGTGCAGACTGCAGAGGTGGTGGCAGGGCGGGAGGAAGCGGTTGTTTTCTTGTGCTCCTCCGCGTCCTCTCTCTCTTGGTTCACGCCACCGCGCACGCAGAGTGCAGACGCAGCGGTCCAAAACCGCATTTAAGCCCGCCTTGTCCTGCGTGTGCGACCCCTTGCGCCCCACCGCGAATCTCCCTGCTCTCTTTGTTCGATGCGGCGCGGTGGTGGGGTTTTCTCCGTGTGGATGAGCTTTGGAGCGAAATGTCCAATGTGGGGATGTGCATTTTGGGTTCGTATATTGCATACATTCGGGTTCTGTTTTGGAGTGAAATGTTACGAATTTGGGTCTCCGTTTGTTCGTTCGGTTGTTGGCTCTGGCTCTTGGTTTTTGCTCCGGTTTTTCCGGTTCGCGACGTGACGTTACCGTGGGAGGGTTCTGGGGGAAGATGAACCTGGGCACCTGGCCATGGATTGTGCGTGAAGAAAGAGGTTCTCCAACTCCCCATCCCACGGCAACGCGCCACAGTGGTCTTCCTTCCTTGGCATTGCCAGAGAGATAAACATGGTAAATAAAGGAAACCAAGCCGTGTGTATGAGATAGACTGTGCGGCCTGTGACTGAATTATTGTGGCTGTATGTACCGGCAGCAAACGACTAGAGGCCTGTTCTGTGGGGGACGGGAATCCGTAGTACGAACAGGATGGACGGAGCGATGGCCGCTCTCTTTTCACTTTCCCGTGTCTCTTTCTGAGGGGATATGTGAAAAAAGATCGAGCAGGACAGAGGCAGACAGAGATGCTTTTGACCTGTAAGCCAAAGCAGGACCGCCGTACCGTCCCCTATCATTGTGCTCTTCCCCTCCCCCATTCACTGTTACTGCAGCATTTCGTCGTCTTTATCCTGCTAGGCCTCCGGCGACCATGATTGGATTGGTCATTGGATCCGTCACGGACGGACGGGCTCACAGAAAATCCACGGCATGCAAGTGAATCTCATACTTTAACTTTCAGCGTGCAAATCTTCAGTCTACAGAGAGCACATGCTGTCTGCTGCAGATAATCGAACTAATCTCATACTTACAATTAGTTAAAGTATGAGATTAGACTAATCACAGAAAATCCACGGCATGTAAGTTATTAGTCTATCGATTTATTATTCCAACATCAGCGTGCAAATCTTCAGTCTACAGAGAGCACATGCTGTCTGCTGCAGATAATCGAACTAGTTGTCGGGCCATTGGAGATCCTCTACCGGCTTGCCGTCAGCGTTGTTCGTCTTCATGGCGAGGGTGCTCGCGGATCCATCCAGCACCGAGATCTGGGCGACACGGCTTCCGGTGAAAACCGCGCCGGCTGCGGACTTGGCGGACGATGGCGGCGTCTCTAACGTCGTTCCCCTCTCGAGGCATCGTCGTTGCAGGCCGTGTAACCAAGATCGGGATGTTCCGGGGGAAACCCTAGATCTGGGTCTCCCGGATTGGACGATGACGGCCTTTTCAGGGTCGTTCTCCCTCCTGGGGGCATTGTTTTGGAGCAGCTGCTGGTTGGGACGAGCAAGAGGAGGTGGCGTGTTGAGCCATCTAGCACGTCGACGACGGCGAGTGTTGGCGGCGCAGCGCAGTCTCGGCGCTGGACGTGTGATGATGGTAACGCGCAGATCGGATATGTTGTCTGGCGTCGTGGCGACATCGACGACATGCCTGACAAGGTTGATACTTGGTCCCTGTCCTGAAGATGATGGTGGGTTTTGAGGAAGACGGTGGCGGCGACTTCTGTAGCAGGTGCATCGGTGCCGCTGAGCGTCTGCTGGACTGGTTGTGCCCCTTGGTCGCTATCGGGCGGCTTGGTGTGGCCTTCGGTTTTTTGATGATGTGGGTTGGTGTGTGTCACCCCCTTCATCCGGGTTGTAGGTGTAGCGAGCTGTCCCTAGTTTGGTGGTTCACTTCGGGTTGATCCTTGTATTCCTCTTGTAAGGTTTGATTGAATAATTGCGGATGGCTGTGTGCATCACTCGATGCAGAGGCCGGGATCCGCACCTCCTTTTCTAAAAAAAAAAAGTTGTCCTTACCTTGAGCAAAGCTTTTTTTTTGAACAAGACCTTGAGCAAAGTGCACGTCTCGTTTGGCAAGACGATGGATACTTGACCACTTTCTTGTGGTTGTTAAGAGTAATTTATTTATTAGTACTAGGACTACTCCTGCATTGATTAGGGAAAGTACTCCTGCATGGAGATCTCGGCCATGCGAATGAATGATTCATCTGAAGCCATCATGATGACAGTTCGGCGTGTCTTTTTTTTTTTTGAGATTTTCTGCATTCATATCATGAAATAATACAAAGTTGTTGACCCTTACAACCACGCTGTAACACAATCACAGAGGACCATGAACACCTAGAACACCCTAAGAGCAAGCAGTCAGCAGGCTATAAGGATTTAAATAGTATATTTATGCTTACATGGAGAAGAGATAGTAGGAGACAGTAGAAGCGGGCTCTCATGTAAGAGCTAGCTGCAGCACGTGCTCCTAGGCACTTTGTGAGAGTGAAAAGTGGGCCAACTATAAATAAATTAGTCCATACTTATAGCCAACTATTATACTTGTTAACTATTAGATTGGCTATAGATGACATGGCACCATCTTATAGCCAACACCGGCTATACTATTGTACTTGATCTAAGACAACCATAACACAAGAAAATCTCCGGAGATCTGTGTCATCATCCCAGAATCTTGAGAGAAGACCCCTGCAGCAGAAAGATCTGCAACCAAGCGCAAGCAGGTCATCATCTTCGACCACGGTACAATTGCCGCCACGCTGCTTCCTCCTTCCTTGACACCAGCGCCGAGAGGGCATGGACACCAATCCAACACACCTGCAACAGCTGTCGCCATCTTTGGCTTTGAGTACCGCGAAAAGTGTCCCTCCCGGATGGAAGAGAACTCGAGTCAACCGACCGGTCCAGCACCGCGGCCCGGCAATCCGCCCGGGCAAAGCAGGATCTCTCGCCAGCATCAGCGCAGAGGAAGGAGAAGAACAGCAGCAGCAAATCATACCGACAAGGAGGAAGAAGGGTCTTCGTCTCCATGCATCCATCGCCCATCTGAGGACCCAACGGCCAGTGCCGATGGACCTCCAGACACCATAGCCCGCGACCTCGACGAGATCCGGGGATCCCCCACCCCGCTGGATCCTAGACGAAGGCAGAAGCCTCGCCTGGCCGCGAACGGAGCCCGGAGAGATTTATTCCGACGCGACACCACCGCAACGGTCTCGGCAGCGAGTCCCTCAACCCTAACCCTACCACGCACCGGCCTAGCGGACAGACCCGAGGTTCCCCCTCCCTCCCGCCGCCGGAGCGGCCGACGGAGAGAGAGGGTACCAGCGGCGTCGCCGGCGGCACGCAAGGGAAACCCTCGTCGCCTCCTTGATCGCCTCGTGCGATCCGACTTTCCCGGGAGCGAAACGGGACACAGCAGGAAGCCTGGAAACTGGGATTAGTTTTTTCCCGCATTCATGTGGAAGGGGTCGATCGTTCTTCGATAGTGTACAGGGGAAGCAAAATGGGACAAGCGATTGAGACGTAACTGTTCTGAAGGAAGTAAATGCAGTGGATTGAGTTGAAGGGTGTCACGCCAAACTTTTTTTTCCGCATTCATGACTGTTTACCGAATTGATTGATTACGCGGCGGCGAGATGATCGCTTCTTCTCTTCTTCACGGTCGCAAGTATTTCGTGCACAGCAAATGACCGGAGTAGAAGCAAACGGGTACGGTGTGGGTTCTCTCGCCTACGTGTTCCTCCTCATGGCATCGCAAATCTGAATAGCTCATTTTTTTTAAGCTAGTTACCAAGTAGAGAAAAGGGAAGGAAAATCCTATACGACCTGGGTCGTATGCCCTGATTGCTGGACCAACTCGGGAGGCCGACACCTGGCGGAACGAATCTCAAAGCAACGTGGCATCCAATCCCCAATTTCTTCCAAGTCCCGTCTCCAGCAACCCACGCTCATGTCTGCTGGCTCCGCCGCCGCAATAGTTCTGGTCGTCGTGTCGCAAATCCACCGGCGTTAGCTGCTCTCCCCGCCATGTACGGAAACGCTCCTTGACGCCCTGGCGGCGCAACTCTCTTTCCTCGACTGTGCGGCCTGTGACTGAATTATTGTGGCTGTATGTACCGGCAGGAAACGAACAACTACAGGCCTGTTCTGTGGGGCACGGCACGCCGTACCACGAACCGGATGGACGGAGCGATGGCCGCTCTCTTTTCACTTTCCCGTGTCTCGTTCTGAGGGGATATGTGAAAAAAGATCAGGCAGGGCAGGCAGAGGCAGACAGAGATGCTTTTGACCTGTACGCAAAGCAGGGCCGCCCTATCATTGTGCTCCTCCCCCGTTTACTGTTGTTACTGCAACATTTTGTTTGTTTCTTTTCCGCTGGGCCTCTCTCGTCCCGGCGACCATGATTGGATTGGACGGACGGGCTCACAGAAAATCCACAGCTAGCCCCACGGCATGTAAAACTGAATCTCATAAATTATTATTTCCATCTCTCTATCGATTTATTATTCGAACATCAGCGTGCAAATCCACTGTCTACAGAGAGCACATGCTGCTGCTTGCTGCAGATAATCCAACTGGTTGTCCTTTACCTGGAGCAAAGTGCACGTCTAGTTTGTTTGGCAAGACGATGGATACTTGACCACTTTCTTGCATGGGCGGACGCAGAGGATGGGCAGGGTGGGCAGTGGCCCACCCAGAATTTTGAGATTTTTTTGAACCCCCAAGATAATGAAGCAGACTTGACCCATTTTGGTTCTTCCGCTACTCATTTTGTTTCCATCGTTTTACTCCTTCGCGGACGAGGCGAACCACTCGTTCCCTCTATTCTGTCTTCTATGTACGCGCGACCATGGCGACCTAGTTGCTCTGCTGCTGCGTGCTACGCCGCCGTCGGATCCCTTCGACGGCTCGACCCTCCGGCGGTCCGGAACTCCCGTCCCCGACCCCCTCGCTGCCCCGCCCACCACGCTCTGGGTCTCCTCGCCGTTGGCCGCCGCCCGCTCGGCGAGGGCCAGCCCCGGCCCCTGACGCGGTCGCCCGATTTGTCGAGCTCCTTTATTTCTCGGAAGATATAATCCATTGCCACTTTGCCAGCATCTGCCTTTCACTATCAACCGAACTGAACCGAATTTGTGATGGATTTTGCATTTTTGCTAATGGATTTGCCCCCAAGTCCCCAACTGAACTGAACCGAATAATCCACAATTTGCTATGTATTGTGTAAATTGACAATTTCTTGTCTCCAAATAGCAACCAATATATTCTATGTGTTGTTTATACGTTTTTCTTGTAGTTGTAGGCTTAATATGGAGTTGATTATTTGCATGTCGGCTTTGAGTACATTGAATTCATTTGCTTTTATTGATCTAAAAAAAATCATTTGCTTTTTATGATGCCATAGTTGAAAACTTCATGGGAATGCGAGACCGTAGAGGTACAAAAAAAATCATAGTGATGTAATTTTCTATTCATGCTATATTTTATCATGTAATGTGTTTGAACTATTTTGCATTGGGATCACGCAAATTTGAAATATGTATTGACCTACAATGTCATGAATCAATTTGCTGTTCATATTGTCATTTGCCAACTTTCTTTTTGAGTGTGCCCACCCTTCAATTTCCATAGACCGCCGGTTACTGGATCTAGTCCTCCGCGAAAAGTCAGAAATTCTGCGTACTTGGACCAATTTAAGGTGAAAAAGGGGTTACTCCTTCGGCAAAACTAGGATAAAGTTGAGCCAAAAGGTCCCGATTCAAGATAAATTCATGAGGAAGTGGTATCTCTTTAGGATCAACCCCGACGTCAAGAAATTGGTTAATTGGTAAAGATACATGGATTTGGTGTCCCGCCCAAGAAAAAGACCCAAGTCCTAATAATCCCGCTAAGTGGTGATTCAACATGGATTCTACGTCTTGGAACCAGGCCAATTTGGGAGTCCGCCACTGCTTTCTTGTGGTTGTTAACAGCAATTTATTTATTAGTAGTACTAGGACTAGTACCGCATCGTTGCATTGATTAGGAAAAGTACTCCCGCATGGAGATCTCGGCCACGCGAATGAATGATTCATCTGAAGCCATCCATCATGACAGTGGGCAGTTCGGCATGCGGAAGGAGTCGGTTCGTTCTTCTTCGATGGGCACAGTACAGGGGAAGCAAAATGGGACAAGCGATCGAGCCGCAACTGTTCGGAACCTCAAGGAGTAAATGCAGCGGATGGATTGAAGGATGTCACGCCAAACTTTGTTTGCGCATTCACGACGGTTCACCGAATTGATTCAAAACGTTACGCTGCTGCTGCTGTGATCCCGGGCAGCGTGATTCTCGCGCAAAAGGCCATTTCGTGCAAAGAGACATTTCAATGCAACGATGTGTGCACAACAAATGACTGGAGTAAAAGCAAAAGGGTACGGTGCGAGTTCCCTCGCGTACGTGCTGCTCCTCATGGCGTCGCAAATTCTCAATAGCTCATTTTTTAGCTACTCTATCCGTTTTTTAATACTCCCTCCGTCCTAAAATAACTGTCTTAGATTTGTTAAAAAGTAAATGTATCTAGACATGAAACAAGTATAGATACATTCACTTTTGAACAACTTTGAGACACTTATTTTGAAACAGAGGGAGTATAAGATGTTTTAGGTAGTACACATGTTGTCTATATGTACACTAAAATGAATGAACATGCACACAAAAATGTGTCTACATACATTTATGTGCATGTGCATGTGCACAAAAGGTAAAACTTCTTATATTAAAAAACGGAGTGGAACAAGTAGAGAAAAAATATCGTTTTTATGCAATGAAATAATACTCACACAAAAATATATGTAATGAAATAATTACTCTAATACTTCCTCTGTTCCCAGATTGAACTGTCAAAACGTTTTATATCAAAGAAGAAAGAACTGAGATAATACTAGTTTTTTTACACTAAGACTATACTTGTCTATGCCTGTAAGCATGTT
This sequence comes from Poa pratensis, assembly GCA_947311845.1. Taxonomy (NCBI): domain Eukaryota; kingdom Viridiplantae; phylum Streptophyta; class Magnoliopsida; order Poales; family Poaceae; genus Poa; species Poa pratensis. The sequence goes on along the minus strand of CAMZMU010000034.1, from coordinate 65,876,493 downwards.
TCATATTTATTGGACCTTAGATTTGTGAGCAAAAAAAGCTAAAACAATAAATCTTTCAAAATTGACTTACAAAACATATGAAATCGGGTTTTAGCTTTAGGAAACACTAAAAAAATGAAAGATTTCTCATCCAAATGGTGCAAATAGGTTTAGAAGTTTGTGTATAGTGGTCCCGTGGTAGTGTAAACATCAAGGTAACAAAATGATGTTCCATACAACTATTATCAAACATGTTGACAACGTGCCGCATAATGATCTCAATTATCTAGTCTGAAGATTGATTTGCTCTATGTTGTCGAGACATTGGAAGCTAAAAAGGAGCATGCCAAAACAATATTATTGTCAATGCGGCTAATTTCCAATCAGGTGCCTTGTGATTCCGATTCACCGTGGAAGCCTTCTAAATGGAGATTGCATGCAAGCAAGTGAAAGAGAGATTAAACAAAATAGGTGACTAGTTGGAAAGTGAAGCTTTTATTATCTAGTGGTGTGTTGTGAAGTCTTGACTATTGTAAGTCTAGATTTTTTTTTTGTCAAAGTGATAATGAGAAAAAATATATATTGTTTTGCCAAATGGAATGTCTTGTGTTGTTTGATACGTCTCAAACGTATCTATAATTTTTGTTGTTTCATGCTTATTTTATACCTATTGCTACATGTTTTATATACACTTGATATCATTTTTATGCATTTTCTGGGAATAACCTATTAACAAGATGCCACAGTGTCAGTTCATGTTTTTTGTTTTTCCGTTTCAGAAAAGCTAGTCGGGAAATATTCTCGGAATTGGACGAAAATCAACGGACATCAGTTTTTCACCGACACGTACATGGAGTCCAAAGGGCGCACGGAGAGGCGACCCAGGGCCGCCACGCCATACTAGGGCGCGGTCCCCATGCCTGGCGCGCCCAGGTATGGCGTGGCGCCCTCGGGTGCCTCCCGACGCCGCCCTTTCGCCTACTTATTCCTTCCGTCCCAAAAACCCTAAACACCCGATCAATTATCCACGAAAAGTTCCGTCGTCGTCGCCGTCGCAAACCCTAGTTCGGGAGGGTTCTGAAGCTCTTCCCGGCACCCTGCCGGAGGGGAGATCATCACCGGAGGGCTCTACATCGCCATGCCTGCCTCCGGAGTGATGCGTGAGTAGTTCATCCTTGGACTACGGGTCCATAGCAGTAGCTAGATGGTTGTCTCTCCACTTTGTGCTATCATGTTTAGATCTTGTGAGCTGCCTATCATGATCAAGATCATCTTATTGTAATATGTTGTGTTTGCTGGGATCCGATGAATAGTGATATTATGATCAAGTTGTTTATCAATCTATATACTTGTGTTATTTATGATCTTGCATGCTCTCCGTTACTAGTAGATGCTCTGTCCAAGTAGATGCTTGTAACTCCAAGAGGGAGTATTTATGCTAGATAGTGGGTTCATGTCTCCAGTAACCTGGGATCGAATGACAGAAACGACTAAGTTTGTGGATGTGCTATTGCCACTAGGGAGAACACAATGATGCTATGTCTACGTGTCATTTGCATTGTTTACATTACACACTTTGCTTAATGCAGTTATCCGTTGCTTGCAACTTAATACCAACGGGGAACACGGATGTTAACCTGGCGGTGGATTATTAGTCATAGATTAGCTGGATAGCGGTCTATGTATTATGATGTAATGCCCAAATAAATTCTACAGTAAACTATCTTGTCATATACTGCATTGTTGTGCCCTTACTATTTGTCAATTACCCAGCTGTAATTTGTTTACCCAACATGCTTATTATCTTTTATGGAGAGACACCACTAGTGAACTGTGGACCCCGGTCTATTCTTTTACACTAATAAAAACACCAACTGCAATCATCTGTTCTCTGTTATTTTCTGCATTTATTACTATTCTCCACATCGTACGTTTAATCCGTTGTTTTCAGCAAGCCAGGAAGACTGACAATCTTCCTGTTTTGTTGGGGCAAAATAGTTTTATTGTGTCGTGTGCAGGTCCACGTCAACAACCACATTTTCTGGTGTTGCGTCGTGCCATATTTCTGGTGCTGTTGACACCTTCTGAAGCTCTTTTGATTCCTACTGGTTTGATAACCTTGTTAGAATTACAAGGGAAAATTGCTGCTGCACTACATCATACCTTTCTCTTGGGGTCTTCCAACGAACGTGTGTTTTCACGTCATCATTGTTCAAAGGACCGAGATGGGTAAATAATTTAAAATATCGAGGTAAAAAATATTTCTCTTCTTTGTAAATGGTTATATAAACTTCTTACCGAGGATGTAGTGTGCCAAAATATGCGATGGAGTAAATGCATAGGTACCAAAGCGCTTTCACGGCTTCAATGTAAAACTTGAGATTTCCACTTCTAGGACAATTTGATGAAAGTTTAGTGTATTTTTTATAGCTTTAGTAGATTCACTAATGAATGGTAGCAACGTTACTATTAATTGATGAATTTGTCATTTTCATAGCTCCTAAACAATTTTGAGTTTCAACTTGCAAATTTGCATGTCTATAGAACTATACCTTCCCACGAAATACATTTTTGTTTAATTTTTTTAGAACTTTTAAACATGATTTGTTTCGTGATTTCACTGGTTTCCACTGAAAATTGGTTTCCACCGTATATTCTCTCGGTGGAGCAAGCGTCTAAGGAGGTGTTTACCCCATTTGGATGGCGGTGTACTCTATCGGTCGACCATCCATCACTTAGGCAGTTTCTACCTTTTATCAACCATGGTTTTGTGTTTGTTTTCCTTTTGGTTTGGTGTAGCTTGGTCTATGGACTTGGTCCATGAGGTGAAGGAATGGTCCATAAGACGTTGTGGAAAATCCCTTTGCTTGTGGAAAGAATGGTCCATGTGTTTCGCTACTAGGTCTCTTGTGGAAAATCCCTTTCCTAATGTCTACTAGACTCATCTTGAACATTTTAACTTTCTATTTCCTTGAATTCTTTATTTTCTAATGTCTAGGATGTACATTCCATACAATTAGATAGCCGATTTTACCCCACGTGTGGAGCACTCCTGATACTCCAAATTTAGAAACTGCAGGTTAGACGTTATGAAAAAAATACAAGAATTGTAGCATGGGTACAATATATATCAACCGTGTCAGAATTCGATTCCAATTTCAAAACACAGATCTAGAAACAAAAAATGCAAATATGTCTGCCATATATGGGTGCTGTTAAAAAATGGATCATCAAACCATGAAGCCTAGTTAGTTTTATAGTAAAGCAAAATAAACTGCAGTTGTGGATCATCAAACCGTGAAACCTAGTTACAGTAGTTTTTTAGTAAAGCAAAATAAACTACAGTTGTGATTGCTGGCTTCTACTGGTTTTTTACACCCCATACATACAGGTGTGTCCTCTGCAGCGTGCATGATTTTGCATGACGTGGTAATCATGGACAGCAACCCAATTTCCCTTCTCGGCACACCTATCATTTGCGTCTCTGTTTGAAGAACGAACAGAGTATGGAACTGGGCGTCGACCAGTTGGTCAGCGGAGCACGGTTCGCCACGAGCGCTGCCCACGACCCACGTTCGAGCCCCAGGCTCTGCCGGTTGTGCCTACAGTTTCTTCTTAATTAAAATCCACAGGGGGTCTTCCCTCTGCTGGACTCGTTTTTTATTTAAGAAAACAGAGTGATCCAGATCATATAACGTGCCGACGCATCAACAGAATCTGAATCACTGGACTGCTACTTTATGCATTCTATCACACAACCATGAACGAAATAATGCCATAACATTTAAGTTAAAAACAAGCTTGGCACTCCTACGAAAGAATAATCACCGTAATAATACATGAGTTCACTTTCAAGTCCAATACATTATACTCCCTCCGTTCCAAATTAGATGAATTCCATTTGTCTACATACAGATGTATCTAGATGTGTAACATGTCTAAATACATCCGTATCTAGACAAATGGAAGTCATCTATTTTGTAACGGATGGAGTATATTGGAAAGAAAGGACTGAAACTTTTATTCCATCAGCAGGAGTAATACAAAAGTCTCAGAGAGTAATTCAAGTTTTGCCTTAGCTCCACATCTTTTCCTAGTTACTCATTCTTTCAGTGCCACCAATCGATTTTATTTCCTTAGTTTGTCTCGGCCACACACCTTTTACTATCAGCAATAGAATTGACAACAGTGTGCTGTAATTATCCAGCGCACAAATGACATCTATCAGTGTACAAACTAGCTATAGTTGGTGTGGTAATTTGTAAGAACAAGAACATGCTGGAACATATTTTAGAAAATTCAAGAGATGAGACAAAATAAACAAGGTAAGTTTTACAGACATAGCACAGCGGGAATTGAGGTGAAAAATTGTCAAGTCGAATAGGTTAGAATTGGCCAGGTACACGCACATGTTGTCTTTTCCTTTCAAAGTCCACCTGCACGAAACACAAATGAAAACAAGGGTAAAAATGGTTAGGTCGTTTTCCTGGTTCAGACGTTTAAAAATATACAAACATTCAAATAGAAGCATTACCACTTTCTTCACCCGTTCATTAGCAGCAGATGTTCCAGCGCTGACATTTTCAGGCAGGTATGGACTGCATACACGAACTTCCTTCATTACAACAATGTCAGTCTTGTCCCAATGAACTGGAAGCCTGGTGGAGCAATAGACTCGTTATTTGCCGGTATAAGAACTAGAGATAGAAGTTAAATCTCCTTAGATTTTCCACACACCAAACATTCGCAACAACGATGCAACACATGAGCACCCTAACTAATACAGAAACACTCGGCGCCTCGAACATAGTTTCAAAATGTAGAGATACTCCATAATCATCGTAAACCAATACAATATTTGTCGTGGACAAATCGTAGCAAACCGCATACAGTGAAACCAATTTGTTCAGAGCAAACCACATCCAAACCAAATGACTGTACAGCAAAACAAATGTAAGGCATTGCAACCTTGACTGAAGTACAGAAAGTTTCAGCAATTCATGGTGTTATCTAATAACACATCTCTTACCACTCGAGGCCAAGGTTGATGCTGATTCTAGTCATACCTCAAAACAGGCAAAATGTGTAATTTCTATATTTGCATTTTATACGACACAAGCAAAATCTTTCTCTGCTTTTTAGAAAAGCCTCCACCAAGTCAAGCAAGACGAGTTTAACATAACAAGGAAAACAAACAGGAAATCAAACAACATATTGTGACAGCAGCTTCACAATGACCGCCCCAAAAGACCCTCAAAACCAAGTATACCTCTGTGTGGCACATCTGTAAGTAGCATGAATTCACCCCTAAACAACAAGTTGACACACATGCCAGCAAGGTTTTTCAAATGATGTTCTTCCAGCCTTTGAGAACAGGCCACAACCAGAAGATTCCGCAATAAAATACAAACTACAGGCTTGTATATTTGCTTCATCTTTTGGCAAATACAACAAGAAAGTTGACTTGAGAATGTATTTGTTTAGTAAGTCTGTGGGTGTAGAGCGAAAAAACAGCAGTTTATTAAATAGAGTTAGAGAGAGGGTGGGAATCCCATGTTACTAAAGAGGACTAATATAATGTTAACAAATGTGTAAAAAAGCTACTCCCTCTGCTTCACTTGTTATGGATCGGAGGGAGTAAAGAGATTTAAGGAGCGTATAGACAAAAATCGCGTTCCTATTTACTGAAAATCAAATGTGGAGACTACAAAAATAAATGCTGATTCATAGCAAAATGGCCACAAAACATGGATATCCTTGAAATACATAATGACAGTTCAAACTTACGTCTTGGACAGTGCATCAAATAATCTTTGAGCTTCTGGGGTGACACCAACACCAATTCTCTCTGCTTCAATCTCAGCTTGCCTGAACATCATCACATGTAGTGTGAGAACCAAGAAGTCACAGTGAGAAGCCAACAACATGCAAGCTAATTGTCAGCTTTTATAAAGTAACATTAAGCTTTATAAAATGTATCACCATAAATAATAGAACCACGAAATACCAAAAGCAAGGCTATGGGTGATGAATCCTTACTGACAAATGTAATAAGCAAAATCACCTAGTTAAATAAAGCAAAATCATAGATCAACAATAGCTAGCTCTTCAGCACAAATCCAAATGGCATAGAGAGACATCTCTGTGATCATACACATCATTAGTCAACAGTACGACCTGTTGAGCTATTACAGTTATATATACTATAAAGCGAATCACCACAATATTATATTATCCACACAAATCGTAGATTTTTCATCAACTCGCAAAGACAACCCAAAGGCTAGTCACATAACATTGAGTCTGAAGTCAAAGATTATCTATCAAGTTAATAACCGGATAACCTAAAAGACTCTTCAGTGGCTGTAGCAAGGGGGCATATTGGGTGTATGTGCACTAGCACCTTAGTACAGTAGACCACTAGTTTAACATTAAGAAATCTTCAAAAAATGTAAAAAAAAAACATTCATACAAGATGTCATAAATTTATAGATCGAAATTCGACAACTCAAGAAATAGTAAGGAAAAATCCGTCTCTGAATAGTAACAGCGGGATAATTCAGTCCATATTTGAATTTGGTACTACTCATATCCTGATTTGTCTATGAACTTGTGAGTCAAATTTGGTATGATTTTTTGTGGCGTAGATGTGTATTATTGCTACGCCATAAATTAATTTCAAAAGGACGTATTATTTATGGCCTAGTGCACCAGTATTAAGGATGCAATGCGTTTATATGCCCCCTGAAGCAAACACTTTCCTAGCTTTCTTATTTAGGACAGCTTAACAGTTCTCGTAAGATCACATAAACAAAATAGATTAAACTATATGTTATGAGCTTACAGGGGTCAATCGATGCTAATGAACAGTGTCAGACTCCAACGCAAGCACCAGTCATCTCCAACATATAAGATGGGACGGGCTAATTTTGAACCATTATTTTGTCAAGTAAGTGAATAATGCAAGATCAGCAGTGTTATGTGCATGTATATTTCCGCAGAGGATACTATCCTTGATCAACTCAGGAACTAAATTGCCCAGACCATTTGTAACAATGATCAACTCAGCACCTAATTCTAAAACGGGGTATACCATACTGTGTCAGGACAGCACGGCTCTGATCATTTCAATTATCAGAGAGACAGAAGACCACAACTGAATTTCCAATCAAATAGCAAATTGATTTCTATATTCTGATCAAGATATACAGTACAAGTACTAGTTCCAAATTCTTTCATTTCTCCTTAGTTTACACACCCAATCTAAGTCCTTCAGACCATCGAAACAACACAATTCATCATCAAGGTTGCCTAATTGGGCTATGCTATTAACAGCCAAATAACAGGTAAATTGTAGGAAAATTATGAGAGTCGCCACAAGTACCATCTAGCTAAGTGGGATATATTTCGTTACGCCTCACCCAACAAAATTTGAGAGATCGTAATCTCTGTTTATTAGCCTCCTGGATCAAGAGATATAGGGCGGATGTCAAGTAATATTGGAAACCAGTTGTCAATTCAACATCAGAACCTCAAATGTCGGTCTGTGCTGCTAGTCATACTTTCCCAAAAAGGTGTTATTGGGCTAGTAAAGCTGCTTATTTTGGTAACCGGTGAGTGGCACGAAAAGGTAACATTCATAAAATCTGGAAGGACAACTGATTCGGAAAATCCAACCTGGCTACCATGTTTTGCGATATTGTATGTGCTGACGTGTTGGTGAATGAGACAAATGCAGTCATTTCTGGCACGAATGGTTAATCTATAAATCAATCTAATGTGATATGTGTGTCCAAGGAGTATGAACATGCCTGTTGTGGTTGTTCAGATTGCTTTTTCCGCTTATTTTTCTGCAGATGAAGATTCTAATTTGGAAGTTTAATGCTTCTGGTGACCACAGTACCCAATCTACTTATGCAGTGATCAATTCTAGAGCGATCTCGCCTGTTTATGTATCTTCTATTTGGAAACTGCCCATTACATTACGCATTCATATTTTCCTTTAGCTGATGTCACTAACAAGCTTTTAACTAGACATGGTCTTCCTAAAAAACAATATGTTACTGATAAATCTTATGTTCTTTGCACTAAGAGTGGGTACAAAACCTTTTCTCCGACCGTGTGGAGATTCACTCTATTAAAGTGTCATACATATGTGGCAGGCAGTAAGGTCAAATATCGAAATGGATAACATGCTCATTTCTGCTGCCTTGTGGAGTAATTTCTAAATGAGAAATTATGTACATTGCAGAATGTTTGCAGGAGTTTCACGCAGATGTTTTGAGGAAACTGGTACGAACACTAAGGAACTAGCACTTGCTGTGCCAGGACTCAAAAGTTGCACAAAATTCATCGCTTTATGGGATTTTGGAGCGCCAAACATTGCAACACAGTGAATGTACTGGTTCTGAAGAGACTGGAGACTGCAAGAGATAGAGTTGCAACTTGATGTTGTGAACTTGACTCCATTGAGGTAGAAGCTGGTCAAACAGCGTGGCTAAAGAGGATGAGCTTTAGAGGAAAGAATGCATGATAGATCAAGATGGTGAACTTTAGATATGAGAGACTTTGGGGTAAAGTTTAGATCTAAAGCAATAAGTTTATAGCCTAGCCTGGCAAAGTTTTGTGATTGGAACAAGTGGAGAATCCTAGCTTTTAGGACAAAAATAGAGCGACAAGAGCTGAATTGGCTAGCTCTCATACACAAGAATGGTACGCACAAAAGCAACTTTTCTGTCATATGTGCCCTGCCTTCTCTCGTCAAAGTGACCGACCTCGAAATATTTAGGCTTCTTTGCATTAGAACCAAAGAAGGTGCATTCAAACACGACATAACCAAATGTGTGGCAATGTGCAAGTGCCGTTCAACCAAACATGGCTAGTTTGCTTGTTCAAGCTATAGATCAGGTCAGCTATATCAGCATCAACTTTATTTCCTAGTTGCTACTCCACCTTTTTGTCCAGATCCTATGTATGTATCACCTTTACCAACTAGAATAGTCAGGCCCGGTTCTGGAACTAAGATATCGGCCAAATAGGGGTTGTGAGAAATAATGATCTTATTATTATTTCCACGAACATGAATTACACATTTACAGTAACTACTAACTAAATTCCGAAAAAGAATGTTGTTGTCTTCATGTTTTCCAAGTTGACCGCTAGAATCATGACCGCATCTCAAATCCAAGGAAGATAAAAATAAAATCACATGCATAGCTAGCAAATAACTACTCCTTAAAAGGAGTAGTACGTACCCAAAACCAAAAGGCTCGGGATGCAGTAAGTATGACGGACCTGAGGGCGGCCTCCTCCCTAGCGTGGATGGCGGCAAGGTCGAGCACGCAGCCGGCCGGGTCGAGCGGGTCGTCGTACTTGCCGACGACTGAGAACTCCTGGATGTAGTTGGCCTTGAGCACCCTCACGTTCCGGCGCTCGCCCCTCTCCGCCCTGCCCACGCCCTCCTGTGATCTACGCCGTCATGGAAACAAAGCACCGAACAGAAACAGAGCTGGAGGCAGAAGTAAAACGGCAGCCGGGGAGGAGCAAAGGGAGATTTGGGGAAGGATATGGATGACGAGGAGGTTGCTGGGGCGGTCGAAGGAGACGATCTGGCCCTCGAACTCCTCCCCGAGGGTGGTCTTGGCGGAGATCACCACGCCGACCGCGAACTCCTCGCCGCCGACCTCCATGGGTGGGGTGGGGTGGGGGGAGAGGGCGGACCGGAGCTGTGTCTGCGTGCGTGGGGTTTCGGCAGATTCTGCGGGGCGATGCGCGTGCCAGTGAAAAGGGGCTCTCGTGGAGGAAGACTACGGCCGCTTCGCGCTTGCAGTGTTTTCCCCTTTTGATTCCGTGTACACGGCCTGGTTCTATGAGGCCTGCTCGTCAAGCCCGGATGGCTTTAGGGCATCTCCAGCCGTTCGGCCTCCAGGTTTTGGTGCGGCGCCTTTTTGCGTTTGCGCCGGCGCTATTTAGACCTGGGGGCGAAGTTTTCACTCGTTTTGGTCCCAGAAAACACAAATCAATATAATTTCAAAGTTCTCATTCCCGCCCCCAAAAACGGCCCGAGTTCGGCGATCGAAACAGCCACAGTTGGGCGATCATACAAAAAAGCATATAGTTCGGCGAATGGATCAAGCCACAGTTCGCGATCTGGTGAAATGGCCACATTCGGCATGCTGCTGCGCAGATCAGATCAGATGGTCGCCGGCGACACCTCGGCAACCTCGGCATCCTCGTCGAGATCGATGGGCGTGGTCGTCGGAGCAGGGGCAGAGGTCGGAGTGGCGGTAGGCTAGGCGGTAGGCTCGGCGTGATCGTGGCCGAGCTCGTTTCGCCTGGAGTGGCCGAGCTCGTGTCGTCCGCCGTCGCAGTGCCGTTGCAGTCGGGGTCGGGGCGGGGGCGATCTGGCTGAGAATCACGCGCCGCTGCGCCATGAACCACGCCCTGACCTCGGGGTCCATCGCTCCGGGTTGCCTCCCATGAGGAAGGTGAGGTCGTTGTTCCTCTTCTTCGCCGCGGTGTTGGTCTTGAGGAGGTCGAGCTTGATGCCCTGGTTGGCCATGAGCGCCTTCCACCTCGCCTCGTTCTTCTCCTCTCTCGCCGCGGCGTGGGTTTGAGTGTCGGCGATGCAGGTGTCGATGGACGCTTGGAGCTTCGCGGCTGCTGGCGCCGCGTCTCTCGCCGCCTTGGCTTTCTTGTGGCCATCAGGGCGCCCATCTGCCGCACCGGCCGCCGGCGCGTCCGGGACATACGCCTTGCCCTTGCCGAGAGAATGACGCACTTGCGCCCACTTATCGCACCCCTCGATGACGATGAAGACGTGAAGGAACTTGAAGTCCGCCTTCTCGTCGTTGCAGTACATGTCGAACATCCGGACCATCTACATGTGAAACCGACCGAATGAGCAAACCGGCGAAGTCAAAAGGGAAATGACGGCGGGAAAGAGCTCACCTCCATCTCGTAGTTGTTGCCGCTCTTCGGCCGATTGGCGACCTCCTCTTGAATGTCATGCCATTTGTTGCAAGCGTGCTGGATGTTTGACCAATGGTTGGCCATGGCCTTCTCGCCGCGCGGAGTGACGCACAAGGAGAACTCGGGGTCGATCATCCGGCGCTCATCGTATGCCGACTTGACCCTCTTCCAGTAGTTGTCCACGTTCTGGTTGGCGCCGACGATCGGGTCGAGGCTGACCGTCTTCCATGCTTCGGCGAGAAGAACATCTTCCTTCGCCGTACACTTGATGCACGGCTCGACGGGAGGCTTCGGCACCTTCTTGGGCCGATGGCCGCCGGCTTCGTCCCCCTTGGCCGGTGCCCCTCCTTCGTCCACGACCGCCGGATCGTCCGCCGCGCCTTCCTCAGCCGCCTCGCCGCCACCAGAGCCGCCGGGCTCCTCGCCGCTTTGTGAGAAAAATTCCCCACCTTGCGAGAGAAAGCCCGGGCATGCCGCCGTCGCCATCGAGCCGGTGGTGATGATCTCCTCCATGAAGGAGTCGGCGTGCATTCCGCCGAACAGGAGGCGGGGGTCCTGCTGAGGGGCGAAAGGGAGCGCGCGGCGAAGCGACGGCGAGGTCGAGTAGCCCGGCGAAGCGTACATCGCCGGAGGAGGGTGGGGAAAGGCGACATTGGGGTTGAAGCCACCATGGGGGTCTGCATCGGCATACCCAGGGGAGGAGTAGCGGTGTGGGGACACGCTCCAGCGCGGCGACGGGGATGGAGAGTAGCCGGTCGGCGACACGACGCTGGCTTGGCTGGCCCATCCGGCGAACTGGGGATGAGGAGGGAGGCCGATCCTCAGCTTGGCCGGCGGCGCCGGAGCCGCAGCAGCAGCCGGTTCCTCCACCGCCATCGCCGCCTCCTCTTCCTCTTCTTCTTCGGCGGCAGCCTCGGCCAGGCCCTCGGCCAAGAGCTTTTCACGCTGCCTTTTCTCCCTCGCCCGACGCTAGGCGTTGTCGGACTTCCGGCGCGCTTCGTCGGTGATCCACCTGGCGTTGGTCCAGCCTGGCGGCCTCTCCCTCGGCACCCTTGGCTTCATCGGCTGCGTCTTCACCTCCAAGGCGGTGGAGGGTGCGGCGACGGCGGCGACGCGGGGGCCGGTGAATTTGCTGGGAGCCATGGCGGGCAGATCTGAGGGAAATGGCGGGATCGACCGGCGGGGGAGGGTGTATGTGGGGGCGAAAATGGAGGGAAAGAGCAAAATTATGGTGGGAAGGGCAAAATATGGAGGGAAAACCGCCGTTGCTCGCCGACAGGTCTGGCCCACGGACGCCTTTTGCCCCCCAAGCGAGCCCCGCGCGCTGGGTTTGGCTTGGGTGCGCCGGCGCAAAACGGCGCTAAAAACGGCGCAAAGCGGCGCTAAATGAGGTTCTGGGGGGGCGACTGGTAGAAAACGACGCAAAGCGGCGCTAAAAAGGCCTCCTGGGGGTGCTGGGGGACGGCTGGAGATGCCCTTAGAGCAACGCTAACAGTTACCGGATAAAGTATGCAAAAGCTACAGGCCTATTTCTTGCCTATGGATAGAGAGGTGATTCTCAATATCCCATTGAGCACGAGGAGACAGGCTGATTTTTGGGCCTGGCATTATGAAAAATCCGGAACCTTTTCAGTTAGGTCGGCATACGGGATGCTGGTGACTACTCGCGAGAAGAGGACAGCATGGCTGGAAGAACGAGCTGGTTCTTCAGGTATAAAGAAACAAGAAAAGGAGTGGTCTGAAATCTGGAAAGTACAAGTGCCGTCTAAAATCCGGGTATTCTTTTGGAGACTTGCAAAACAGTCTCTTCCGACTATGGATGTTTTGCATCATAGGAACATTGCGACACAGCGGGCATGCACGATTTGTGGAGCTCCAGATTCGTGTAAACACTCTCTCTTGGAGTGCAACATGGCACGTTGTGTGTGGGCGTTGGCACCGGAAGAAATAACTGACTTGATCGCGAACATACAGGAGACCGAAGCCAAGGCGTGGCTGGCAGTAGTGTTCAGCGCGTTATCGCATGTGGACTTGACGAGGACAGTGGTGACCCTTTGGGCTCTGTGGCATGCGCGGCGGAAAGCAATTCATGAAGGAATCTATCAGAGCCCGCTGTCAACGCATTGCTTTGTCGAGAAGTTCTTAGCAGATCTCGAGCTGGTCGCTCCGGCGGTTGCTGCACGGCGATCACGGACGGCTCAAGGGCCAGCATGGATTCCACCTCCGGAAGGCATGGCGAAAATCAATGTGGACGCTGCTATCTCAAAGAACTCGAACATCGCAGCCTTTTCAGCGGTTGCTCGAAGTTTTGATGGGCAGTTCCAGGGTGCTTCTTCGGTTGTAGTGGAAGGGATCATGGACTCTGAAGCCCTGGAAGCAATGGCATTGGCCCTGGAGAAACGGTCGAATCGGCTATTCCCAGCGAGCCAAATTTTTGGGTGCTTTAATGATTGTACCGTGCAGCAGATACAGTTTGAAGTCCAGACAACCAAACGGGACATTTTTGTATCGCCACAACCTGCATGGAGGCTTTGCGAGCAATCAAACAGCCCCTAGACAAATCTATGTGTGCATTTTTACTTTCCTTCATTTACATGCTTTCCTGGCGAACCAACATGTGGTTGAACGGTTAGGAAGGTGGTTCAGAGTTTAAACTCTAGATTTGACACCCATGTGTCGCATAAAGGCGGAATATTCTTTGAGTGGGAGGCGACAATCCCACTGGTAGTGGACGCTTGTGGTGAGTTCGTCACTTCAGGACCCGACTCGTGGGCTCAGTTTGCCGAATGAGGGTGTGCGTGCCTGCATTTATAGCCTTGCGTGCATACGCATAGAATAACAATCCCATGGCGCAATCGTCATCCTAGTGTGGAAATCACGAAAGCATGTGATGCTTCGTTCTTGTAAATCGTCGGTTTTATCTGCTAGTTAATTCTCTAGCACTTCTCATGGTCTTAGACGGTAGTGGCAGCATTGGTAGTGTCAGGTTTGGTTGTGCGGTGGCTCTCATTTTTTGGTCTTTTGTGGCTGCGAACTTTTTATGTCAAAAAAGTTTGATGATGAATCAACGGTTTTACTTTCCCTGCCCTTTTAGCGACCTTAAGTTCTCACCCGTTGGCTTGAGCAACTTGAGGGCTCTTGAATTTTTTTATTTTATTCCCTGCTGTGCAAGTTTGGTCTTGTGTTTTAAATTTATGTCGAGATGCAAAAGAAGAGATAAAGAAGACAAGTTTGAAAATCTTCGATGTAACTTTGAGTTTCTTGAGGTTATTTGTATGTGATTTTATTTAGTTGATGTGATATATTTTTGGCTGCTTAATCAATGAAGTCAGTTTGCTTGTTAAAATATGGATAAACCACATAATAAAATGTTATGTATATTGAATTCCATACGAGTTCAATACTATTTACCGGTAGCATTGAAAAGTGTTTGACATGCTATCTAGAAAGGGAGAGGAATAAATCGTAAAAGAGCTTTGAGTTGACGAAAATATTCATTCACACAGACTGAGCCAACATAAGAATAATTTATAAGGAAAAAATCTTGGAGAAATCATACAAAAATTAAAAAGGCATAAATATATGTGGTTGTCAATATCGTGGAGTAAACCACCGCTAAAGATAATGTGAACACAACGAGGTGAGGAGTGCTATTTTATGAAAATGTGACATAGTAGGGAGGTGGTTTCTATTTTTACGAATGTTTTCATATAACTCGTTGTCGTTTCTAACTCTAAAAAAAAGCAAAGAAGAATATCAAAATTATCAAACACAGAGATGAAAGGTGGAAGCAAGAACAAAACCTTTAAAGCACCAGGGAACTAAAGGTTTCATTGGGCTTGATGCATCTAAGCTAATTTAACAACTATATCTATTTATACTACTGGACCCGATTTTGGCGAGAGTCAGTCCATCCTTATTTTGTGTAAACCCACTATGCGACCGTAAGCAGGCCATGTGCCACACTAGGTCTTGTGGGCCGTCTCTCTTGTCACCTTCACACCCGAACCTTCAAGATCCTCAACGTTGATCGCAAGCCGAGAAGTTCGAACCTTAGATGATGGTGGCACCATAGTAAGCACACTTGTCACAACATTTTTGTCAAAACTCAAAACCCTTCAAGTCATCCTCATCGCATAGTGGTGCTATCAAAAAATCGACTGCCTTTGGGCACATATGCGCATCACAAACAACATTGGAGCATATAAAAAAGCCAATCAAAAGATATGAATGTCTAATTTGCTATATCTCAAGTTCCCATCAATACTCGCTAGTATCAATGGTTTGGTTTGGTTGGTAGGATCTCTTACTAAACCAGTCACATGTTGTACCAATCCTTTCCATATGGTGTAATTATTTTTAAGTGTTTCCCACCTATTTTTCATCTGCTTCTCGTAATTTCTCTTTGTGTGCTTGTTGAAGTCCTTAACCAAATTGGCATATCCAATTGTAATCAACAAATTAAAACTTGGGTCATGCGATTATTTGTGGCCCTTCTTCTTTGCACACATCAAGAAAAGCACAGTGAGCAATCAGCAATGACATCCCAATTTGCTTTTTCACATTTCACCTTTCCCATGTACATGTATTACAACATAATTGCCATGATCCAACAATGAGCAGATTGAAAGGGCATGTGTTGCCCCCATGCGTGGTTTTGGTAATTAATGACAATCTTATGGACTAATGTTTGCATTGAGATATACTTGTAGATCTTGTCCATAGGAAAAGATTGAAGTTCATGTGTTGGACTCTAGAAGATTTCGTGATGACCAAGGTTTCATCCAAGGGTTTATATGAAGAATGGTCATGTGAAGAGTTGAGCTTATTGCAAGCATGGCTTGGAAAAGAAGATTGAGTGAACTTCATGTTTATCTCCAAGCCATCATCTATATCAAGATAAGAAGATGAAGTGCAAGTGGATTCATGAAGACGGAGTTTAGCAAGGCTCTCCCATAATGGTGTATGGGGGAGTATTTGGAGAAGTCTTCATCAAGCATGTGCTAGCAAGCACAATCAAGAAAGGTGTTCCAACTTGAGAGAGTCAAGATCGTCATCATCGAGCTCAAATGGAATGCGCAAGGCAAAGGTATGATCTTAATCGGTTTTCTATTTTACCGGTCTCGTGGTGTTAGTGGGAGACCGGGTTATAGGATAGACGGCGTACTATCAAGAGGGGTTCTCAATTGAGTAACTTGATCGCACCTTTGTGGAGAGCTCAAACCTTTGCATATTTGGCATATCATCTTTCTTGGTTCTTATTTGGCTTTTATTCATGTGAGAATTTAGAGCTTGTGTTCATCTCCATACCAAGCTCTAGTTTATCAAAAACGGATTTCATTTGGATATCTTGTGATGTTTTTGATGTTGGAGGTTTTACCGGTTCGTCTCTTGTAGAGAGGTCAATCTCTCCTCTTGTGTTATCCTCCTCACATGATGGACTATGCTGTGTATATGCATGATCTTGTAGTGCTTGTGATTATCTTCGGAGCAAGCCCAAGATCATTGAAAACGGAGTCCGGATGGAAAACTTGTTGCGTTCTCGGTGTTGGAAATATTACCGGTCCTCCTCGAGATAAGATCCATACCTCCCATGTTGTTATCTTTCCAACAAAGTTGGTTTCATCGCATTTGGATTTTTATTGAAAAAGATATGGTTTCTAGAATGTTTTTTTCTGTGCAGGCCGGCCCAGGCCGAGCTCCTGGCCGGGCGGATCGGGTAGCAGGCCGGCTCCCTGGCCGGCCCAGGCCGGGCTCCAGGACGGGCGGCTCGGGTAGCAGGCCGGCTCTCTGGCACAGCTCGCGAAAAAACAGCCCAACGGCCATTTTTTCTAGTGGACTATTTAAAGGGGTTTTCTTCCCCATTGTTTGATACATCTCTTGAGCAAGTTTTTCTCCCTCTCTCCTCCATTGTTGTCCTTTGGAAAAAGCTTGCCTTCCTCTCATTCCCTCCCATGATTCTTGCATATCTTTGAGGGAAATTGAGAGGAGATCTAGATCTACATATTCATCCATTCCATCTCTCCTCTAAGTGAGGGGAACCTAGTAGATCTTGATCTTGGAGTTCTTGGTGCATCTCCTTTTTGTTCTTCCTCTCTTATTCCCCCATAAGCATTTGTTACTTAGTTGGAATTTGAGAGTGAAGCATTTGAGCACTTGTGCTCTTGCCTTTTGCATTTGGTGCATCGGTGTGCTCTTCACGAGGATTCGTGGAAGTTGAAAGCTTGTGAACTTGTTACTCTTGGGTCTTTGG
The DNA here is from genome assembly GCA_947311845.1 of Poa pratensis. NCBI lineage: Eukaryota > Viridiplantae > Streptophyta > Magnoliopsida > Poales > Poaceae > Poa > Poa pratensis. The sequence continues at coordinate 65,859,290 of CAMZMU010000034.1, read as the reverse complement.
ACCCTAGACGCCCGTGTGGTGGTTGAGACCCTCGTGTGGTCACTTGTAGCTGTTCGGGAGCCCCCAATCCCGTTGTGGGTTGTGCCCCGGATCGTTGTTGAAAGGCTCCGGATTTCCGTCTCGAAGGATTCCGATAGTGGAAGGTGAACCAAACCTTTGTGGTGCGGTTCATCGGAGAAGAAAGTGAAACCTTTGTGGTTGTTGAACCATTATGTTGGTTCACACCTCTCCAACGAGACGTACTCCCTTAACAAGGAGGAACTCGGGAATACATCCTCGTCTCCGCGTGCCTCGGTTATTTCTATACCCGAGCTTTTTACTTATGCACTTTACATTGTGATAGCCTTCGTGCTTGAAGTATTCTATATTGCTATCACCTTGTTGCTTGTCTTGCTTAGCATAAGTTGTTGGTGCACATAGGTGAGCCTAGTTTATTTAGGTTGTTGGCTTGTTAATTTAAACTCATAGTTTTATTCCGCAATTATCAAGCCTAATCCGGAAAAGTTTTAATCGCCTATTCACCCCCTCTAGGCGACATCCTTGTCCTTTCACACATGCTAAAAGACTATGACTGCGAGCTTACTTTATAAGAAGATATATACTAAGAGCCTGATTCTCGATAAAAAGTAGGCCACATTTTTTCAAGAAGAGAGACGAGGCTCACTAGTGATAGGCCTGAATGTACAGTTACCTCTATGGTACACGACCGCGAGTAAACATGTCAAAGAGGTTGTATACGCGCGCGCGCGTGTGTGTAGGGGGGGGAGGGGGTGGGGGGTTGTGATTGGGAATGAGGTTGGATGCGACCGACGATGGTGCTTGAAACTCTCGAGTAAGGTGATATTGTGAGGAGATACCAACGCCAAGAGGAGAAGGGTGGCGATGACGAGAGAGGAGAGATAAAGTCGTGTGCATGGTCCATTTTAAGTCGAGAAGCTCGAAAAACACCAGCGACCGACGTTGTCAGTTTGCCCTGCCGAAACAGGCTGCGTGAAAATAAGCTGTGAAAAACGACCTAGGTAGTACGTACAAGTAGCTGAGCTGCTTACGACACTTTATCTGGACCAGAGGGAGATTTTTTTTTTGGCTCAGTAGATACGGCCCTGAACGTACCCTCCGCGCCGCCGCGAGCAACACGGCAGCAGGAGCCCGTCTGAAGCGCTGACACCCACCGAGAGCACGGCCCATTTCCACTCCTGGCGAAACAACAACAAACCTCCACGTGACGTGAGAGTGAGACGAGCCCTTTTACGTCGGGAAACGCATGGGACCCAACACCCAGACAGTGTCCCACCAAACAGCGAGACGCGTTCGTGGCACCTCGGTCACCCGCCCCGCCTTGCACGGCGCGTCGCAACCCGTCCTCACCCACCCGCCTCAATGCCACGTGGGATCCACCGGCCCGGAGCAGCACCGTCAGTGGCACATCAGCCACCCCGCAGGTACGGTTCGGACCACTCGCCCAGTCCACCCACCGCGTCCACGTCATCTCCCGCTGGAAAACCGCTACGGCCACCCTGCCCTCGTCAACACCTGTCCCACCGCGCAGCGACCTGCTCTCTCGAGACGCGACCGCGCGTAGCACGCAACAGGTGGCGTCGGGCTCTCGCGGCGGCCCGCTCACACTGCACTGCACAGGGGATCTTCGTGCGGGCGGCGGAAATGTCGGGAATGCCCCCTGCCTCTTTCCTCACGCTCGCGACGACGGCCCTCCTCTCTTCCCATCCATCTCCCATCTCCGTCTCTGCCGTGCTCCATATAACCATCCTCTCCAAATCTCGCCCCAAATCGCCATTTCTTCCCCCCCCTCCCGACCACCCGCCCCACCATAGATCGAGGCCGACCCCGCGCGCCCGCCCGCCGGCCCCGCTTCTCCGGCCGACCCCCAAAATCCCCGATCAAATCTCCCCGCCGCGCCGCGCCGCGATTCGACCGAATTCGAGCCCCGATCTGCGGCCCTCGGACAGGCGGCCCTTCGGAATCGGCCGCGCCCGGGTCCAATTCGCGCGATCCGACCCCCAGGCGCATGGCGGGAGATCCGCGGCTCCGGAGCTAGGGTTCCCGCCGGCTGGCGATCTGGTGATGGTGCAGCGCGGCGCCCGAGGGATTGGCGGCTGGGAAGATGCGAGGCTATGCATGGGGGCGGTGAGGGTTGCGGCGACCGGCGTCCTCTCGTCCCGCACATGTGGCCAGCAGCAACACGCGTAGAGGCAGCTCCACCACCGCCAAAGGGACCAGCCTCTCCCCCTCCCCGCTCCTCTGTTGCTCCGCTCCGGACGACGGCCTGTTGTCCGCCCGCACCGACGACTCCCCCGCCAGCAGCAGCGGCCACAAGCAGGAGCGCCGGCTCCTGTCTCCCCGCCCGGCTTCGGCGGACTCCTTCCTAAAGGTGCCTACCGGTGGATAATCAATCACTCTGGGATTTGCTAAGCTCCATGTGTTGTGTGTTAGACCAAATCGAATACTATGATGGATTCGTTAAATGGTTACCATACTTCTGCTTCAAAAACGTTATCTATAGACACTAACTGGCCGGATTGAGAGGTTGGAGGTTACCGTAGTAGTCCGTCGTTGTAGGAATGATTCTGGCTGAGTAAACATATCTGTACCGGGTTGAGCTCAACGTGGTTCTCGTTTTGTGATTTCATGGATTCTGCCTCACTGTGGAAATTTTGGCGCCCCGCTTACAAGGCGTGTTGCGTGCGTGGTTATCGTTTGGGTATTGGATAGCGTGATGCTATGCTATTCGAATTCAAGGCGTGCATGGTGAGAATTGTTTGGATCATATCGATTGGCTATTGGATAGAGTGATGCTATAGTATTCGAATTTAAGTATTCGAATTTAAGGTGTTTCTACAAGCGGCGTGCACTCGGTATCCAGTGTTAGTTTTGGACCACGTAGCCCTACACGTGGTGCGAGTCGTGTTTCTTTGCGTGAGTCGTGTTTTCTTTTCTGCGCACATCAAGATAACGACTTTTGCCCATCATTTCTTATCCTTGTTTTCCTTTTCTTTTTGCTAATATACAAGGAGGCAGTAAGGATCTATCTGCCCTTTCAAACAAAGTAAATAGGAGAAATGAAAACAAACCCAAGACTTGGTTGCAAGGCATTATGCATTACCTATAAATCGTGGTAATTTAGTTTTGGACCCCATGTTCTACGTGTGGTGCACGTGTGTCTTTCTTCTTATGAACGTCATCAAGATACCGCATTTCCCCACCGTTTCTATATCCTTGGTATTTTTTTGCAAATATAATACAAGGACGAAGTAACGATTGATCTTCCATTAGAAATGAGGAAAATAGGAGAAATGAAAACATGACTTTGTTGTGAATCATTATACATTGGCTATAGATAGAGGAAATATTAGATTTTGTGTTCTAAGGGTTGTATATATTCCAGTAGCCCAAATTTACAGCGTGACAAGCGTTGCTGTTCTGCCGCGACTTGATTTTCAATGTTTACATGCTTGACACACATAAAGTACAAATTGGATATTAACATTAGAAACATGCCTCATTTTGAATGTCTTGTGACTTATGAGTTGCAACGGCTTTTTTTGGCAGCTGGCAGCTTAATGAAATGTACGTTGTTGCACGAACATTTGTTTGCTTTGCAACACGACAAAATGAGATATTACGCTACTTATTTTTAGCTGATTGGATATTATAGGGAGACTTTTCTCTATTTATTATGGTTGCAGTTATGCTGAACTGTGCCTCTAGCTTTGAAGTTAGTTCTCCTAGTATTATGCTTTTTCCTTCACTGTTATTTTTTTGGCGATGTGACCATGTTCTTTTTTCTTAAAGACTTAACAAAAGTATGTATCTATTTTGCAGGACGGACGGGAATTCCGAGTTGGAGATTGCGCACTTTTTCAGGCTGTTGATGTTCCTCCTTTCATCGGGTTGATACGTTGGATTGAGAAAAAGGAGGAAGGTTTTCCCAAGTTACGTGTAAGCTGGCTCTATAGATCTACTGACGTCAAGCTTAACAAGGCAATACAGCTTAACGCTGCACCAAACGAGATCTTCTATTCTTTCCACCAGGACGAGACATCGGCTGTCTCTCTGCTACATCCTTGCAAAGTTGCCTTTTTACGGAAAGGCGTTGAGCTGCCAACTGGATTTTCTTCATTTGTGTGTCGGCGTGTGTATGATATTGACAACAAGTGCTTATGGTGGCTTACTGACAAGGATTATATTAATGTAAGTTTACAAGATTCTTTCCATATTTTTTCCTGTGTTATATTCTGTTCTTATGTCTCGACTTACAATCAGGAACGGCAGGAAGAAGTAAATCGACTTCTGCATAGGACAAGGTTGGAAATGCATGCCGCAGTACAGTCAGGTGGACGTTCACCGAAGCGGCTAAACAGTCCATCGTCTACCCAGCAGAAGTCCGGTTCAGATGATGCGCAGAATTGTGGTTTATCTAAAGGAAAGAAGAGGGAGAGAGTCGAGCAAGAAATTGATCCAGCTACGCGAGACCGTGATCGTCCCCTTAAGGTTGAGGACGGTGAACTGGGAAACTTCAAAGTAGACAATATGAAGAATACAATCACGAAGTTCATGACAAAGTTTACAGACAAAGGTGGACTTCCTCATGATGAAGCAGTCGAGAAGCTTGTTCAGTTAATGCAACTTGATCGAACTGAACGGAAGATAGACCTTGGTGGTCGATTACTGCTTGCACATATTATCACAGCTACAGAAAGTCCTGACTGCCTCAGGAGATTTGTGCAACTAAGGGGCCTTCCCGTTTTGAATGAGTGGCTTCAAGAGACGCACAAAGGCAAATCTGGTGAAGGTGGTAGTCCTAAAGAAACTGATAAGCGTGTTGAAGAATTTCTGATGGCTCTGCTTCGTGCTCTCGCAAAATTGCCTATCAATTTGAATGCCTTGCAGAGTTGCAGTATCGGGAAATCTGTCAACCATCTGCGTAGCCATAAAAATGTGGAGATACAGAAGAGGGCGAAGTGTCTTGTTGAAAACTGGAAAAAACGTGTTGACGCTGAAATGAAGTCAAATGAGGCGAAGTGTCTTGTTGCAGAAGTTACTAATGGTGGAAACAGAAGAAGCGGCTCGAGTGAGTCCAGTCCCAAAAACCCAGCATCTCATCATTCTTCAAAGGTTCTGACTGCTAAACATGGTGCCTCTGATGCTGTTGCAAAATTGAGTCCTCTCACATCTGGCTCCTCAAAGTCGCAACACATGCAACCAGCAAATGTTGCAACCAACTTGAAGGATCCACCCTGCAAGTCAACTGGTGGTTCAGAGTTGCCAACAGTGAGAGAGGAGAAAAGCAGCAGTTCAAGCCAATCTCTGAACAACAGTCACTCATGTTCAAGTGATCATGTAAAAGCATTTGGTTCTTCTTGGAAGGACGACGCAAGAAGTTCTACTGCTGCCTCTGGCAATGCTAGTAAAACTTCCGGGAGCTCTTCACGTGTCCATCGAAGGGCAAAGAGTGCCCGTCTTGGTTCTGGTGTACAGAAAGAAGGTACCGTGGGAAGATCAACCTCACTCGATCGGTCCTCTTTCCAGGAAAAATCAGCACATTCTGGAATGGCATCCGAGAAAGGAGGCGACACACCGCATGATAACGGTAATAACCATAGATTGATAGTTCGCTTTCCAAATCCAAGCCGTAGTCCTGCTAGAAGTGTTAGTGGTGGCTCATTTGAGGACCCATCTGTCACTGGGAGTAGATCTTCATCTCCCGTGCTTGCCGATAAGCATGAACAGAATGGTCGGCGGGTGAAAATGAAGACTGAAAATTCCCAGCCTCAGTTAGCTTCTGATGCCAATGCCGAGTCTTGGCATAGCAATGAGATTAAAGGGGTTGCAGGTTCGGAGGAAGGTGATAAATCAGCATTCCTTGCATTGGAGAGCAACAGGACAACTGAAGAGGCTGGTAAGGATGCATGTGCATTGCGTGCTGCAAGTTCATTGCAAGTGAATGAGAAAGGCGTCTGCTCAAATGAAACCAGGGGAAACTCATTCAACCCTATGAATGCTTTAATTGAAATAAAATATTCTGAAGCTGGTCCCTCTTTGCAAGCTGGAGATGATACCGCGATGAATCTTCTTGCCAGTGTGGCTGGAGAAATGTCTAAATCTGAATTAGTTTCTCCATCAGCTTCACCAAGAAATACATCTGCAAATGACGTAGGCTGTGAAGGTGACAGCATTGAGAAGTTAAAAGTAGAATGTGACACGGTTCTGTCTGAGCGTCAAGGACCATCAGTTGTTCAGAAAGTCACTATTGAGAAGCAAGAGAAAGCTGATGCTTCTTTGATTGTAAAGGAGGAAGTGAATCGGAGGACCCACTTATCATTGCAAGACGACAATAAATGTACGACATCTATTGGCCCGTCAGCTAAAAATGGTGCAGATTGTAATGCCGTTGAATCGTCAGCGAAGACTGAAAACCAAGAAGAGGAGCGCACAAAGAATTGTTTTTCTGAACCCGGGGTTGATTCACAAGGTGATGGTGATCAAAACTCAAATATATCCAATTGTGCTTTTATTGAGATTTGTATAGAATCTAATATGCATTCTGTCTGCAGGTGAAGATCACAATGCATGTGCCAGCCGTGGGACAGTGGAAGATGGTCGCATAAGCAGCCCTGATGTTGTCGGTACTACTTTAGGTGGCCAATGTAATTCAGCTGTTTCTAATCGAAAGTCAGAATTACGCCCTCCTGCGGAGTTGCAATTGTGTGCTCTTGATAAACAAGCCCATGACTTGTCGAAGTCAACTAATCAAAAGCCAATTGCTGGTGGATTAGATCAGTCCGAAGCCTCCGATACATGTGGTAAATCAGATTCGAAGTCTTCAGTTTCTCCAGTGGCTGTTTCTTCGAAGAAAGGTGAAGAAGTTATTAGTACAGTGGTCAAAGGGGACGAAAAGGAGGAGCCTTCTTCCACTTCAGCTGATGTTAACAAGCTAGTTGTATTACCAGTTGATGTGGCAAATGGGATTAAAGAGTCAAAAGATAGTTCCAGTGAATCAAGTAGCCATGTAAAACTCCGAACTATCATATCTCAGGATACTAAGCACAGTCCAAAGAAACTGAGCGATGATATGGTTGGAAAAAAGGACCTTGTCTCATCAGATGAGGGTTCTATAGCTGCCAAGGCCAAGTCAAATGGTACCGCTAAGCTTGATTTTGATTTGAATGAACTGGGGGATGAAGGGAATCATTCGGAGCCACCTATCTCTCCTGTTATATGTTCTTCTGCAATTCATTTACCTGCTCTCTCTCCATTCGTATCACCTGTTTTAAGTGGTTTGCCTGCCCCAATAACAGTCGCTGCTCCAGCTAAAGGACCTTTTGTCCCTCCTGAGAACCTACTAAGAGTGAAGCCTGAGGCTGGGTGGAAAGGCTCAGCAGCTACAAGTGCATTTCGTCCTGCGGAACCACGAAAGGCTTTGGGGACGTTTCTCACCGCACCTGGTATCGTCGCAGCTGGTGCCGCGGGTAAGCAGTCTCGCCCAGCATTTGACATTGATCTTAATGTAGCAGATGACCAGATTCTCGAAGAAGATATCTCTCAGAGTTCTGCTCAGACAACTGGTTCTGAATCTGGCAACACTAGAAGTCGTGATGGTCCTGTACGAAGTGCTGGCATGGAACTTGACTTGAATCGGGCTGATGAAGTTGCAGAGAATAATCAATTTATGTCAAACTCTTCCCACAGAGTTGAAGTCACATTGTTGCCAGCAAGACCGTTGACAGGAGGTTTACCGAGGAATGATAGAAATAGCTCAAGAAACTTCTTTGATCTCAATAATGGACCCATCTTGAGGAAGCTAGTACAGAGCCTACACAGAGGAGCCTATCATCTAAAGGTGCTAGCAGCATACCGTTCTTACCTCAAGTTGCTGGCCTTAGAATGAATGGTACTGAAATCAATAACATGTCGCCATGGTTTGCTTCTGCCAACCCATATGCTCCTGTAGCTGTACAACCGTTTTTGCCAGCTAGAATAGAACAGCCTTACCCAATAGAAACAACACCTGGCACCCAGAGAATCATCGCGTCTGTGGCAGACAGTAGCCAATTAGGAATCGATTCCTGCAGGGCTCCAGTTATTTCGGCACCACCAGCCATGTTGTTTCACCCTCCTGCATATCAGTATGCAGGATTTCAATTCCCTCCCAGTGTTCAACTTCAAACAGCAGGATTTCCAATTGGACCGACATCATATCCCAGTTCTGCACCTGGAGGAGCTCAATACTTCCCAACCATTGCTCCGTCACTTGTTGGGTCAACAGGTGCATTACCTGCCCAACATCCGAGGCAATATGCCATAAACTATCCGGAAAGCAGCAGCAGTGATGGACATGACAATAATTGGAAATGGAGAAGACAAGGGTTTGATCTTAATTCTGGCCCTGGAGCTATAGATTTAGAAGGAAAAGATGAACGGGTACCTTTATCGGTTAGACAAAATTTGATCACACCGCCACAAGCTTTTGTGGATGATCAAACGAGAATGTACCAAATGCCTGGTGTAGGAATAAAGAGGAAAGAACCTGAAGGCAGCTGGGATGCCGAGAGGTCATCATACAAGCAATTGTCATGGCAGTAAAGAATTTGAAGGATATCTCGTGGCGACTTCAGTGTCTGGTAAGCTTGCTTGTACTAGAATTCGGGCTTAAGCCTTTATTCATATAATTTTCCTGTTAAATGAAGTAGTTGGTGCTTTTGTTTGCAGAGGCAACTGCATGTGGAAGTCAGGCGTTGTACTGCACCTATGTGACCCTGCTGGGATGTACGACTCCCACATGGATTCCATGTCAGTGATGACATGAATCGTGGGAGGAAATGAAACTTCGCTGTAATTGCTGTAAATGTTAACCATATTGATACTTCACTGGAAACAGTTTTCCTCAGCTTCAGCAGTTGCTTTGCTAGAGTTTTGTACCTGCCAGGCTTGCTTGCCAAGGAAGAGGGTATGGGTTTGGAGATGGGATGGTAATATGGTCCTTGGCATCTTCAAACACCTGGAGCCGCTGTAATTAGTTTTCGTTTTCTTTTTTGAAGTTTCTTATGATAAACCGTCTTGACATTGCTGAGCACATCTGCAGCTTAACATATGATTTAGCCGTGACATGTTTATGCGGGGAAGTGTTACATGAGTAGGTCAGGAAGTGATAATTTGCTGTGACTGACCCCTTATTCCTTGTTGGTCTCCACGTGATTCTTTGGTCATTCTGGAGGTTGTGTGCTGAGCAAATGCAAGATCTTGGCTGTGCCGTTTGTAATCTCATAATCTTGATCCATTCTGGTGGTTGAAAGATGCGGGGAAGGGTATCTGTTTTTCTTACAGGAACCTTTATTTTAACTGGCGTTGTCAGTTGCATCAGTAAATCTTGATCGCTGGTGAAGGATGGTGAGTGTTCCTATTCCTTGGTGCTGATGAGTTCCTTGCGTAGACACCTCGGTGACGCAAACCATTTACACTTGCCATGTTTTGATGTTTCTGCAGTGTCAGACACGGGGTGGGCAAGCGGCCCGGCTTTGAAAGCCAGGAAAGAGGGAGCAGGGGGGAACGGCTGGGAGGAGGACATGTCTCCAGCTCCAGCTGCTCGCACGCACGCACGCACGGGACGGACGGACGATCTGATCTCGCCGTTCACGGGCGTGACGCGACGGGGGGCTCCACTTCACCGGACCGGAGGAAGGAGGACAGGGTGCCCCTTTTACCACGTAAACTACTGCAGCCACGAGGCAGCGGTGGTGGGGAAAAAGGAGGAAGTCGACAGGCCGACAGAGAGGGGGAGGGCGATGCGAGACAGTCGCGGTCAGTGGTGTGGCCCGTGACGCCCTGTCCCTGTCTCTCTGCTCCCCCATCTTTCCCTTCCCTTCCACTACCTTCCTTGCTTCTCCCGCTAGCCTCTCTTTCCCCGCCCGGGCATTTGCCCGTCTCCATCTCACCATCTGTGAAGAGCGGTAGCACCACGTACTGTAGGTGCGTGTGTGTGTCTAGTCTCCCGTCGCTTTCCTCAGCTGCCTGTCTTGTTAGACTTGGGCTCCATCACCTCTGCACCACGTACTGTAGGTGCGTGTGTGTGTCTAGTCTCCCGTCGCTTTCCTCAGCTGCCTGTCTTGTTAGACTTGGGCTCCATCACCTCTTCACTCAATTTAATATACACGTCCTCTCCTGTCAGCGGCTGCTGATTGATACTAGTAGTTACCTCCCGGTCAAGAACAGCCAGCTAATGAACGTCGACCCAGTCTCTATCTGCATCACCCACCCCGTTTGCATTTTTTCTCGTGGCAGGTAGAATTCCGGTTTCCATTTTAATTCTCCTGTACTAGCTTCGTTCCTAGAAACAAGAGGACTGTCAATTTTTCCGAAGCAAAACATTGTAAAACGTGACCAAGTTTTTAGTAAAATCATCAACATCTACAATACCAATATGACTGGGTATATGATAAAATGTATATTTTTTATATGGTATACGTTGGGATATTATACTAAATCTAAACACATAAGATAAAAATAATAATTATCTAGCAGATCTGCATATGGATCGAATAATAGTGCAAACAGAGAGAAGTAGCGTCCCAGCACAACGTTGTTGCCATCGGCCATGGCGGTGAACAGGAAGCAGAGTCGACAGTCGAACGAAACCGAGCAGTCGCGTCAAGATGCTCCCAAAACCTTATCGGCCATCTCCTGGTGCAGACTCTCAAGGGATGGAGTTCCGGAGGTCTGCTCTCCCGGTCGACCTTGCAACGCCGGGATGGAGAAATCTAGAACCAGCGCAGCAAAAAAAAAAGGCAGTCGAGAGTATACGAGTCCATGGGCAGTACAGACTAGATGGCCCGACCCTACCCTACCCAAAATCATGGTCCGGTCCGGGCTTGGGCCTGAATTTTGAGCCCGACGGTCGAGCCGGGCTCAGGTTACCAAAAACATGATTTTACCCATGATCAGGTTGAGGCCGGCCTGTCAGGCCTAGTCGGGCTTTTTCGAGCTCGGGTCTAATTTCTGCGGCCTGACGATCGGGCCGAGCTGGACTCGTGCCTGGATTTTTTTTGTTGGGCTTTTTTCAGCCCTGCCCAAAAGTCCGGCCAGGATCAAGAAATGGACAAGTATAGTGGAGGGACATTAAGTGATTGACACTTTTTGATCCATCTGTTATGTTCTATATAGACCGGAGAGGGGGAGAACATAAGCTCTATGCGGTGGAAAAAGGAGGGCACGTGTCAAGCATTGCATGCCTGTTGACACGTACACACAGATGGTGCACCATGCGTGCGAGGTGTGGCGAGGCGGATGACAGAGGAGGAGTGCGCTTGAACTACTCATGTTCTCACTCACTTAACGAGAGTAGAAGAGTTCACCATATAAACAAGTCCAACTCTTTCTCAACTAGCAAGTCTCGCTTTCACTTCCTATACATAACATGCACCAAACCAAAATGTATATTTGAGATTTTCAAAATTGGGCTAATTGGGCCAAACCCATATAAAATCCAGCAATATATATATAATTCTTATGAATGGAACTGGGTAGGTGGCCAAGGTGCATTGGCGGAGCTCAGTGACGGCCGAACTGGGCCACGGCCCGCCCAGGTTTTTTGCAAAAATAAAATCAACTAGTAGTATTTAGCAAAAGATGTCCAGCCCATCAGCGCACTAACGCAGTCCCGAAAGCTAGCCCAACTACCCTAGCCCACTAAGCACTAACGCACCCATCCCATGCCACACACACGAGTACACGATGCACAGATCAATCCATCTCTCTCTACCTTATCTCCCAGTACAGAACAGATCGATCCACCCTCGCACGTACCTCTCCGACTCTCCTTCTTCCTCCTGTCGTCGACCAAGCCAGCGCCCTCGCGGCCCTCTCCTTCTTACTCCCGCCGCCGACTAAGCCAGGGCCCTCGCGTCGCCGCCGCTCCCTTCCTCTGCCGCCGCCGCCGCTCATCTTGCGCCGTCGGCCGTCGTCACCGCCGCCGCTCATCTTGCGCTGCATCTAGCGCGACGGCTAGCAGGCCCAACATCCTCACCGCCTCCGGCGACGGCCAGCAGAGGCGGGTGCCATCCGGACTCACAAGTCAATACAGAACCACGGCCATGGAGGAAGATGGTTAGGTTTAGCAATTTCGACACGAATTAGACAAGAAAAGAAGGAGAATAGGGGGGAATCGGTGGAGGACAAGCTGCAAGCAGCAGCGCCGCCCGCAGCCTGGGGGCGGCTAGGCATGGCCTCACGGGCAGGGCACCGGCCGGAGGTCCAGCAGCCCGCAAGTGAAGCCGTGACCGAATCGAGCCCCATTATTCTCCAATTTCCCTGCTCAGGTACTTCTCCTTTGTTTTCCCAAATTTTTGGACAGCAATTTGATGGCATGGTGCCAGTGCACAGTTGATTGTTCACTGATTTTGTTGTTCAATTTTGCAGCCATGGGAAAGGCAATTGAGAGAAGAATTGATTTTATTTTGAAAAGAAAAAGAGATGACATTAGTGAAGCTGAAAATGATCCGGTAGCACCAGCAGATGATCCATTGCCCTTGCTTGAATTGGAACAACGGCAAAAAATCTTTCTGCTCATTTTTTTGTGCTTTCTTACAGCTTGGCCCGCCCATGATTTTTTCTCGAGCTCCGCCACTGCCAAGGTGGTTTGTTGTTCGTTGGGTTACTGTCAATCTTGTACTAGTACGACGTGCATATAGAACTGCATCGACGTGGAGCACGCTCGCAAGCATGCTTGGACACAGTTTTATGCCCCGCGTATGTCGTCTTCCTCCCACATGGGCGTAAAGCGATGCTCGTTGGGCCCTCGGACCTTGGCCTCCTCAAATTAGAAAGGCAGGCTTTCTTTTCTCGGGTGGGGTGTCCAAGTCCAATCCCACTCGCGTTGCCACCAGCTGAAGCCGATGTGAGATGGACGCTCGCTGGCGAATTAAATCACGAAAGCTAGACCAGATTACTCACATCAACGGCGTTTCTGGAAAGAGGCCATCTCCGGCACCGGGCCATGCGCGGGGACTATTGGACGGCACCCACCGGCGACGAGTACTGCAAACGAGCGTCCCACGGCGTGCCCGTCCCCATGCAAGAGTGGGGGTACGAGATGGAGTACTGGTAGTACGATGATGAACCCCCACCCCACATGGCCAGCCAGGAGCAGCGAGATCCATCGATCGATCGATCGGGATCTACCCTGCCTTCTAGCGCGGGAATAATGTTTGTCCTCGATCGGACGCGTAAGTTTCGTAAAGAGGAGCACGGAAAGGAGGCTAGAGGGAAACACGCGGAAAAGCAGAGTGGTCGCCTTCCTTCCTCCTAGGACTCCCTTTGGCCGGCCATGATTTCCTCCCGCTTTTCTTCCAAAAGGAACTGTATGTACTTGCCGGCGGGCGCCTACTTTGCGCTGCAGGTTGGCTCTGCCGCGTCGCGACGAATGCTGGGGGCTAGCATAAAACCCCTAAATTTATTTATTTTCAGAAGTCGGGGGTAGCGGGGTTACTTTTTAACCGTGTTGCAACATCTTCGTAAACTTCATCTTCATGTAGAGGATAAAATTTAGATTAAAATAAAGACTTGAGCTCCTTCCATCCCAATAAGTGAGAATTATCCAGTAGTATATAACATTCCAGTACTTTTCATTCCAGTGATAAAATTCCTCTTAATCTCATTTCTTGGCATACCTGAAAGTTTAAAAATCCACATGATTCTCTCATATTAAGCAAGTGAGAATCAAGATGGGCAGTTTTCATCTCCTGCATAGCGGTTATTCATAACAAGCTCCAATATTCCAATAGGTATTTTAAAATGGACACTTTTAATAGGTGGAGATTCCTCCCTTACCATGTGAATGGTGGGGAGTTCCCTCCTAAACAGAGAATTTAGAGATAGACTTTCCATAACGAACTAAAGTAACAAACACAAATAATAAACAACACGCATGATAAAGGTTATACTTACCAAATCCACTTATCAAAAGCACTACACTCCCCGACAACGGCGTCAGAAAAGAGTCTTAAGGACCCACGAGTGTAGCGAATCTAGTGCAATCCTCTCGATAAGTGAGAGTGTCGAACCCAACGAGAAGCAGAAGGTGTTGACAAGCGGATTTCGGCAAGGTTTCACTGTAAATGTAAGAAGACAATTTTATATATGTTTATAGTAAAAAGGATTTTATAACAAGTAAATAAAAGCAACAAAGTAAAAGTTCAACAAGTAGCCCTTGATCATTTATGCTCCTAGCTTCTTCACTTGCCATCACCACCTCAGTTGTGGCCATGTATACAAATTTCTCTTTTATCATTATCGTTTGAAGAACTTCAAACTCCTTCCTCATGATTTGCTCAAAGCAAACTATGCTGTAGTTTTCGACATAGTCTGCATTTTTCCTTGAACTTTCCATCCCCCTTCGTTGCATCTAGTGTCTTCTAACAAGATAGCTGAAGTTACTTTGGTTGTGATATTTGGACCACACCTGGACGAGGCCGGTATATCTTTTCTTTTATCCCAACGACAGCGAACATGTCACATTGATGGGGGTAACAGAAATGACGGGGGTAACAGAATGAAGATGCATGTGATGTAACCAACATGGTGGCCATGTTGAGTAAGCACGGCGCCGACGGCAGTGGCATAGGCGTGAGTCGTAATTGCGTCTCAAATATATTTTTACATCTTTATAACTCATTCAGTCAACATAGGCGCTTAACTAGCTTATATATGCTTATATAATTATTACAAAAAGTAACCATATAATAATATTGTTAATTATCAAGGTTAAATGTTCTTATTATACGATTGTAATTTATAATTCTTAATAGAATTATTTCTTTTATACCACATTTCCCAATCAAATTTACACTATTCGAGGTCAAAATGACCTAGGTGTCCACTCGTAAATATTTCACTATTTCAAATATATTGAACAACCTCTGATGTAAGCTCTATTTTTCTTTTTAGAAAACACCGCCTATAAATAACCCTTGTCCAATCAAATTTCCCTGACCAGGGAAAATTAATGTGAAAATGCATGCATTCACCTATTTATATTTGACATGTAGATTAACTAGTGTTTATATGTATCTGTTTAGGTATTTTATTATCCTTATGTATATTATCGAAGAGTTTTAAAGTATGTAGTCTAACAAATATCTTGTATGTAGGTATACAGTGTGTTCCTGTTTTAGATGTAAGTAACATTAATAATCTAGAATGCGTGGGGATTCGACGAGATTTGTTTTTGGACAAAATTTCATTAAAAGCACGTGAAACCGCGTAGATGACTTTCCAAGTTGGCGATTGATTTTGCAAAAAAAATGTTGTAGTTAGTATAGTGATAAATTAAAATATAAATCATAAGCCAAAAATATGTACTCCGACGGACCCGCACTTGTGGGTGATAGATGATCAACCATTAGGGGATGTAAATGGATAGGATAATTTCCACGCCAAATCTTATTGTGAAACTGTTTTAAAAAATCCATATCCGATTTGAAGGAATTCGATTGATAAGGATATCCGGTTCCAAATTTTACACGCGGATATGATATAGGATATTGATACCTTCGATCCGGATTATCGGATTGTAGTACGTAGCTTTGTCCCCTATGAGATCCAGGATTTATCGAACCGGGAAGTAGGTGCTTGATAAGATTAGTCAACAAGTTTAAGAAAGTCTAAATTAATTCTCATTTTACCGGACCAACTTGTCCTATAAAAGGATTGTGTTCAATGGATTAAAATAGGCCAGGGCTTAAAGTTTCACCTGCGGCAGTGCATTAGTATCATGGGAAAAATAAGATAAGATGTAAACTATTAGTGATAATTAATTCATATGCTATATTCTATATGTAGGCAATGAGTCCGTAAGTCACTATGGCCCAGAGCACTGGTTACCATAGAGTATTCATGCAACGGCTGGCCCTATTCCGTCGCGCAGGGTTGCCTTGGTATTTAATAATAAACAGACAAAAGCATTAAGCATCGTGACATCATTGTAATTCCTAAGAGAATTGTTTTCAGCTGCTGTACTTCTCCCACTGTCACAGAGTTTCGCGATCAGCCTTCCGCGCATCTCTCATCATACCGTTACCTTGATCACCCTTCGGGGTCTTACGTACCTGACAAGTCCTAGGAGCGAGGCACAGATACAAAAGCACACATATATAACATAATGGACTCATTAAACTAATATTGCATGAATAAGATGGTGCACATAGCTGCGAGGTTAGGCCCCAGCCCTTAGCCCGAGTGGACTACTCACACATCGCAATCATATCATCAATGGAAAACATTATTGTAAATAGTACTTGTATTGAAAGATTGATAGTTCCTACAATGTTGCCAATCGCGATGAGATCAAGATTACAAAGTAGTATGGCTATGACTATGGTGGTGGTGATGGTGGTGAGTGGTGATGGCGGCAGCACTTCGTGGCGGTGAAGAACGGTCGACGGCGGTGTTGGTGGTGTGTGGGGCGGCTCTTCTGGAGGTTGTTTCCTCTCCCTTTTATAATGGCAGCAAACAAAATTAGCTTTTCGGACGCCTTCCTTCACGAATTAGCTCTGAGCCCTTTGATGACTTTAGGTCGGTTTGATCTGACGGTCGCGATGGCGCGTGGTACAGTGGCTGGTACGGTCGCGATGGCGCGTGGTACAGTGGCTGGTACGATCGCACGCCACCGTACTCATGCTCGTTACGCTTGCTACGGAGGCAACATGACTTAGCATTTACTCCTTTGATCTTTTCCTTCCTTTTAGTCCTGATATTCATTGATTTCCACATCCAAAACTATAGGTAAAATATGACGAGGAGATTTGCAATTGATTTGCTCATTAGTGATTAGTGGCAGGTACAGAGTTAATATCTCGTCAAATAAATGATAAAGATACGGTTTAAACATGAATAAAGATGCGCATATTTTACACGCATCAACATCCCCAAGCTTAAACCTTGATCGTCCCGAGCAAGTAAAAAAATCACAAGGAACTCAGTGTTTAAACCGAAATAACGAGAAGTTTAGTTCACTTACGATTAGTAGTCTGATGGCTCACCCTTTGTTCACCTGAACACTTAGTACAAATAGCGTGACAACAAGATATTATAAGAGTTCCGGTAAGCCAAGACAAATAAGGCAAAACTTATATTAACAAGGACATTTAGAATTGCATCAATTATTCTTCTTCTTGTATAAAACACTTGCCTGTCAAGGAACATTTAGGAAGATTGTACTTATCATATTAAGAATGCAAGAGCATGTTTAAACAAGAATATTTTCAGGGTAACTCATTAAAACACCCATTGAGATAAATTAAAGACTCTATAATGCACTCTTCTTTTTCATTGACTTTCAAGAACAATTAGTTATAACAGTAGTGAGACCATGCCAAAGATCGTATATGTTTTATCAATAATGCAAAGGCTAGGTTGGGCTGCACAATAATGTCACAACTGCGATGCACTCATGACAGATGTATGGGGTTTCCCTCTAATTTTTTGATTGCTCAAGAGTCTGAGGAGTGCCCAACCTGCTTAGTAAAGACACCCACGAGAGTATAGGTAATTTCACCCATCATAGCATTGGTGTTACAAATGTTTAAATCAACTCATTGCCGATATCCGAGAGTTATCTCTGGTAGATTGTTCATAGGCCAGCGGAGTTATAAAAGCATTGAACTTTCAAAAAGTGGGAGTCACAAGACATACCTTTCGTCAATGAAATATTCCTCTCTTCCTTAGGACGTGTTACTTTAAAAACTCGGAGTTGATCACTCTTCTGCAAAATGATTATAGTAGAAACATCTAGAGAGTAATGATAAAAGGAAAATCTTATTGTGGTTTTCTCGAAAGGTTTTTTAGAATAGAAGATTGGCGACAGAAGTAAAGCTTATCGAAAAAACTAAAAGATAAAACAAAAGCAAAACATTGGAGGCTACTCCAATGCAAGTGCTAAAAACACAACCTCAAAATAAAAGCAAATAAAAAGATAACTTGTCACCACCTCTTGATTTGGAAGTGTTAACAACTTCCCCAAGCTTAAACTTTGAACACATGGGACATCATTGTGGTGGTGGCTGTAAACTGTTTGGTGCCCATCCATTGCCCAGTAATGAAAATGTTGTGCTAAATCGAAAGAAGTGTTACGGAGATTGTTGGTGAGGTTGTTTATGCCAGTGATGTGTTCTCCGAGCTCGTTTAAGTCTTCATATGTGGCATATGGTGGTGGTACGTACGCCTCCTCCTCAGGCTCCCCTGCTTCCATGTTGGTGTCCTCAGGCATTTCGGATCGGGCTCAACTTCCTCTTCTACACCCTGTATATCATAGTGTAGTTGTCCATTCTCGATAGAGAACAAGTTATGCATAGGAGTGGGAACAAGTGCCCCACTCCGTATATCCGAATATAAATTCTACCATGACTAGAAGTAATCATACATGCGGCTCTCGGTGTGGTAAGAGCGACAAACATCTCGCCGGTGAGTTGGGCAAGGCCACCCAAATCATGTCCAAGTGCGATGGCGAGTATGGTGATGACTCATCCATAGGTGATGAGTCCATGGTGATGGTGTGCTTGACGGTGAAGATGTAACACAAGCATGGTTCCTAAATTTGGCGTCATTGTTGTCTGTAATTGTGCGGCTTTGGCTAGGATGAGAATCTCATCCTCATTGACACATGTAAATTCGTTGCGTGCCTGCAAAGTGTTAGCAATAACATAGAAAAAATAACGAATAGCAAGACACTCTATATTTCCTCCTTTGGGAACATTACTTGGAATACTCATGTTAGTAAAATATTCATGTGCTTGTGGGTTCAGCAAGCAGTTACTTGTGTGAGTGTGTCCGTCATCATTGGCGAAACCAAAGCGTTTGCACTACTCGTTATAAAACATATCATATGATCTGTTCATCAGCACAGTAGAAGTTTTCCCTTGATTGCAAAATCAAGGTTATCGAACCAGTAACATGGGTAACATGGGTAAAACCACACATCAGCTGTATAGAATCATGCAAAGCAATAAATAAAAATGATGAATGACAACAAGTCATGTAATGCATGATGGAAGTTGCATGTCAATATATCTCGGAACAGCTATGAAAATGCTGTGGTAGGTAGGTATGGTGACTGTTTTGAGGAAGATGTATAGGCTTATGTGTAGTAGAACAAGAGGAAGTTCTCCCACGGGGTTTGGATGTACTGGCGAAGTATGCAACAACTATCGATGTGAGAAGAAGGCAATGCACAACGCCGAAGAGGCTAGCAAAATTTGGATGGTGGAAGTGCCAAAAACCGTAGCTCAACATTAGTCAAAAAGAACTCACAGGTTTATTGCAAACAACTAGCAGGTTCAATATTAAGAGCATGATTAAAATTTACTCCAAGGAGGGCCGTTCACGGCGGCACAAGTACCCCGTTAGATCCCTCGACCTTAGCACACAACTATGTTATTACGAATTACTTTCAGACAAGAACAGCTATCAATACCAACTACACCTTCAACAATTAGTAGAGTTTGTAGTACGGAACAAGCTTTAATGGCAACAACCACTAATAAACTTTAACTTAAGTAACCAGCAAGCTATAACATCTATTTATTTAATATCTCAAAACATTTGTAAGGAATCAAGTTATCATAGTTCAATGATCTACAAGACTATGCAAGTTTTTTCATTATACCACTACCACATGCATAACATTTTCTGTTCCAACCAAACACCAATCAACTTATTTGAACAACTTTCCAAAAAAATATAAGTGAAGAAAGAGAGTACTTTCTACAAAAGAAACTAATAGCTCTGAACAAGAGATACATGAAAAACAAGAGCTAGAAGCTAAGCAGAGCAAAAACAGAATACTCAACAAGTATAAGTGAAAAATAGGAATATTCTAGGAAAAAGCGGAGCGTGTCTCTCTCCCACACAAGAATGGGCATGCTCCAAGAACAACACTTAAAGTGTGAAGCAATAAAAATATAGTCTCACTACAGATGACCTGATAATTTGTCGATGAAGATGGGGATGCCTTGGGCATCCCCAAGCTTAGACGCTTGAGTATTCTTGAAATATGCAGAGGAGGTCCATGGGATCCTCCCAAATCTTGAGATTTTCTCTCTTCTTGATCTTCTTCTATCATCCTTCTCTCTTAATACTTGAAAACTTCCTTCACACAAAACTTCTCATAAACTTCATTTGAGGGTTAGTTCATCAAAACATTAATCCACTTGGTTCTGTAAAGACACATTGGAAGAACTCATTTTAAACATAAGCTATTGTTACTAGCCTTATGTGATGCTCTCCACCTTAGAGAACCTCACTCAACACTCGTAAAAGAGAGAATGCAAAATAAAGACAGAATATGTCAAAACCAGAACAGTCCGTAAATACGAATTTTTTCGAGGCACCTACGTTGCTCAAATCAGAAAATGATAAACTAACGAAAGATAGGTATAAAGCTGAGGCTTCTGCACAAAAATTTCAGATCAAGATCACGTTCTGTGATATTTTGGATTTTCGTACAGTGAAGAGCAGAAATCTGTTTCTGTACAGCAAGCTCAACTTTAACACTTTCTTGCTATTAGAGGCTTTTCTTGGCACAAAAACAAAAAAAATATAGAGGTGTTGTTACAGAAGTAACAACAACTTGACTCAAGAAAACCAAGAAAATAACAGAAAATAAAAATGGGTTGCCACCCATAAGCGTTTCTCTTGGCATAAAGCAAGAATCAAGTATTGTCAATAGTAGAAACATCAAAATCAAGCCTTTCAGCTCGATCATTCTTCTTAATAGGAAAGAAAAATCTACGATTAATTGAAGCATTGAATTTCATAAATACTTAACATTAATAAAGCATCCAACATCTTTCTGAAAGGATCTACCAAGAACTATGTTACTCAGAGATTTTGCTAGAACCACAAAGTCAATAGGGACTGTTTTATTTTGCATAGTAACTTGAACATTATTAATTCTCCCTAGACATTTTGAGATGGTCCTGTCCGCGTGGAAGTTAAAAACAGGGAAACCCATCATGTCAAATTTTAGAGCCTCATATCTCTTGACTACAAAACCAAGGTTATCGAACCAGTAGGAATTGGAAGAGCTGCAACACGGTGTCAACCAGGCGTCAGCAAGTTGACTTGGACCTGCACACAACACAATCAAGATAGTTTGTCCAATGAAACAGGAAGGTTGTCAATCTCCCTGGCTTGCTGAATACAAAGGATTAAACATATGGTGTGTAAAATAAATGTAAATGCAAAAGTGGACATCAAGCAAATGAATGTAGAACGTGGTGGAAACAGTGTTTTATCAGTGTAAAAGAAAGGACCGGGGTCCATAGTTCACTAGTGGTATCTCTCCATAAAACAGATAAACACATGTTGGGTAAACAAATTACAGCTGGACAATTGACAAATGGCAAAAGCATGACAATGTATATTATGACAAGATAATGTTCACAGTAGTATTTATTACACATTACAACAATATACATAGACCGCTTGTAGCTGCATCTATGACTAATAATCCACCTGTGAAATAACTTCCGTGTCTCCCACATGTATTAAGTTGCCAGCAACAGATTATTGCAATAAGCAAAATGTGTAAAGTAAACCATGCAAATGACATATAGAGATAGCAAAGTTGTTTTCTCCCTAATGGCAACAACACATTCACAGCCTTAGTCGTTTCTGTCAGCTCGAGCCCAGGCTACTGGAGACATGAACCCACTATCTAGCATAAATACCTCCTCTTGCAGACACTAGCATCTATTTGGCCAAAACATCTACTAGCATCCGAGAGCATGCAAGAACATAAATAAAACATATAGATAGATAGATGAACAAACTTGATCATAACTTCACAATTCATCGGATCCCAGCAAACACAACATGTAGCATTAGATAAAGATGATCTTGATCATGTAGAGTGATACGTCAATTTTGCATCACTATTTTGTATAATAATTTACTGTTATTCATTGATATATTTCATATTAGAATACAATACTTATGTTATTTTATCTTATTTTGCATGTTTGATGATTATTGGGGAATTAACTGCCGGAGCCTCGAATCAGCTGGAAAAAGCACCGTCAAGATACTATATTTCTGCAACTCCAAAAATTCCGAGAAAATTCAAGGGTTATTATTTTGCCAAAAGATTAGGGGAGCCAGAAGACGGAGCGGAGGGGAGCCACCAGGGCGCCAAACGCCCCCTGTGAAAGGACAAGGATGTCGCTGTCGCCTAGAGGGAAGGGGGGGGGATGAATAGGCGATTAAAACTTTTTCGGTTTGGGCTTGATAATTGCGGAATAAAACTAGGTGTTTAAATTAACAAGCCAACAATCTAAATACACTAGGCTCACCTATGTGCACCAACAACTTATGCTAAGCAAGACAAGCAACAAGGTGATAGCTATATAGAATACTTCAAGCATGAAGGCTATCACAATGTAAAGTGCATAAGTAAAGAGCTCGGGTATAGAAATAACCGAGGCACGCGGAGACGAGGATGTATTCCCGAGTTCCTCCTTTTTAGGGGAGTACGTCTCGTTGGAGAGGTGTGAGTCAACACAATGACTCAACAACCACAAAGGCTTCACCTTCTTCTCCGATGAACCGCACCACAAAGGTTTGGTTCACCTTCCACTATCAGAATCCTTCAAGGCGGAATCCGGAGTCTTTACAACAACGATCCGGGGCACACACACCCACAATCGAATTGGGGGCTCCCGAACAGCTACAAGTGACCACAAGAGGTCTCAACCACCACAAAGGCGTCTAGGGTCCAAAGACCCAAGAGTAACAAGCTCACAAATTTTCAACTTCCACGAATCCTCGTGGAGAGCACAAACCGATGCACAATGCAATGGCAAGAGCACATGCTCAAATCCTTCACTCCCAAATACCAACAAAAGCAACTAATGCTTATGGAGGGAGAAGAGAGGAAGAACAAAGGAGGAGAAACATCAAGAACTCCAAGATCAAGATCTACTAGGTTCCCCTCACTTAGAGGAGAGATTGATTGGTGGAATTGTAGATCTAGATCTTCTCTCACTTTTCCCTCAAAGATATGCAAGAATCATGGGAGGGATTAAGAGGGGGCAAGCCTTTCCAAGGTCAACAATGGAGGAGAGAGAGGGAAAAACGTGCTTAACTTGAGGTAGAAGAAGGGGAGGGGTATTTATAGCCCCTTCCAAAATATAACCGTTACAGCAGGAAAAACCGGATATTCCGGGTCAATTTGGACCGGAAAATCCGGTTTAGAAATTGACCAGAACGCGAAACCTTCTGGAGGGAGCCGGATATTTCCAACCAGATATTCCCAAAAGGACCGGAATATCCGGTTTTCAGAAAACTGAGAGAAACACCAAAATGAAAACTGCAATAACTTTTTCATCCGGACTCCGATTTTGATGATCTTGGACTCGTTGGAATCGCAACGAAGAGCTCTTCAAGATCATGCAGAGAAACATCTTAGTCCATAAAGGGAGGATAAAACTAAATGTAGAAAGGTAAGCCTCTCTAAAAAGGAACAGCCGGTAAATCCTCCAATATAAAAAACGCAACAAGATATTCATATGAAATCCGTTTTTGATGAACTAGAGCTTGGTATGGAGATGAACATAAGCTCTAAATTCACACATGGATAAAAGCCAAATAGGAACCAAGAAAGATGATATGCCAAGAATGCAAAGGTTTGAGCTCTCCACAAAGGTGCAATCTAGTTACTCACTTGAGAGCCCCTCTTGATAGTACGCCGTCTATCCTATAACCCGGTTTCCCACTAACACCTTGAGACTGGTAAAATAGAAACCCTATCAAGATCATACCTTTGCCTTGCGCATTCCACTTGAGCTAGATGATGACGATCTTGATCTCTTAAAGTGGACCACCTTTCTTGATTGCGCTTCGCTTGGTGAAGACTCACATATCGCTCCCCCATACACCAAGAAGGGAGAGTCTCTATAAGGCACATCTTCACTTAACCAATATCTCTAAATGGGTGACAAACTTCAAGCATAGGATTTCTTCGATATGCTTCTCTTGAACTTGCACTTCATCTTCTTCTCTTAATATATATGATGGCTTGGAGATAAACATGAATGTTCACTCAATCTTCTTTTCCAAGCCATACTTGCAATAAGCTCAATTCTAGATTACCATTTGTGTGGATCACACCTTGAATATTACTTTGGTCATCACTTTATCTTCTTCTTTCAATCTTGATACCAACGCATGGTGTTCAACCATTGCCAATGGACAAACCCTACAAGGATAGTTCAATGCAACCATCAGTCCATAGAGATTGTCATTAATTACCAAAACCACACATGAGGGCTCATGCACTTTAACCCCTGGCCGCGGTCCACCCTTGGACCGCGCTTGGGGACCACCTGGCGGCCCTGGGTCTCTTCCGGCTCCCCACTCTCGCGTATATCTTCCCTATGACCTAAAAATCCTGGGAGATGCTTCTCAAAAATATTCCGCCGCCGCCTTGGGGGCAGAAACCATAGAGAGAGAAAAGCTCTCCGACAGGGAGAAATCTGCCGGGGAAATTCCTTCCCGGAGGGGGAAAATCGTCGCCATCGTCATCGTCATCGCCACGGGCTTCATCGGGAACATCATCCACACCATCTTCACCGTCAGCACCATCATCACCGCCGCTCCACTTCATTCCGCTGAGACATCTAGGGTTTCTCCTTGTGTAGTTTATTGGGTTTACTTTACCGGTGTTGATTACTTGTCATAGTTGATGCTATTGAGTTTTATCGGTGAATTACTTTTGTGTCCAGATTGTTGTTCATCACTTTATCACCTCTGGTCATGTTCCAAATGATGTCTCGTGAGTAGTTCGTTTAGTTCTTGAGGACATGGGAGAAGTCTTGACACTAGTAGTGGAATTATGTTGAGTAGTATTTAATGGTTTGATATTTAAGTTGTGGTGTTATTCTTGTAGTGGTGTCGTGTGAACATCGACTACATGATACTTCACCTTTATGGGCCTAGGAGAATGCATTGTGTATTTAGTTTACTTATTGTGGGGTTGCCGGAGCGACAGAAACCTAAATCCCCTTCGGTAAGCTATTGCACAAGGGAGTGTAGGATCTCAGAGTTTAAAGCTGTGGTTAGTTAATACTTAAATAGTTTCTTGCATTTGCGGATGCTTGTGAGATGGTTTAATCACAAGTGTGTACTGGTTCAAGTAAGGGCGGTGCATTAACATAGGTTCACCCACACAACACTTATCAAAACATTGAAGACTAATCAGCGGTATGAAGCGAAAGTGACTAAACGAAATTCCCGTGTGTCCTCAGGAACTTGTTAGCCATCATAAGTAAAACAACCAGCTTGTCCTTTGTGCCAAAAAGGATTGGGCCACTTGCCGCAATTATTATTGCTCTCTTTTATTTACTTGCACTTTATTTATTTGCTATTATAAAAATCCATAAAAACTTGTCTGTTAGCATTTGCAGTGAAACCTTGCGCGAAACTACTTGCCAACACCTTCTGCTCCTCGTTGGGTTCGACACTCTTATTTATCGAAAGTATTACGATACACCCCTATACTTGTGGGTCATCATAGAGCAGCTCACAAGATCTAAACATGATAGCACAAAGTGGAGATACTACCATCTAGCTACTGCTATGGACCCGTAGTCCCGTGGGGATTTACTCACACATCACTCCGGATGCAGACATGGTGGTGTAGATGCCTCCGGTGACGATCTCCCCCTCCGGCAGGGTGTCGGGAAGAGCTTCAGAACCCTCCCGATCTAGGGTTGGCGACGGCGGCGGCCTCGGACGTATTTCTGGAAAAGTGATCGGGTCTCTATGGTTTTCGGGGACGAAGTAATTTATAGGCGAAAGGGTACGTCGGTGGAGCTCCAGGGGGCCAGGCGGGCAGAGGGCGTAGGCCCACCCTTGGCCACGCCTGGAGACCGCCTGCTCTCCTGGTGGGTCCCCTGGACCTCTCCTTCGGGCAGTGTCTTGGTTCCTTCATAAAAATAAATCCCGTAAATTTTCAGATCTTTTGGAGAATATTTCCCGACTAGTATTTCTGGAACAAAAAGACAACAGAAAACAGGAACAGACACTGTGGCATCTTGTGAATAGGTTAGTCCCAGAAAATGCATAAAAATGATATAAACTGTAAATAAAACATGAATCATTTAATATAAAACAAGCATGGAACATAAAAAAATATAGATACGTTTGAGACGTATCACGTATCAACGGTTGATAGTTGTAGGACAAGCCCACTTGGTTGTCCTCATTTCACGTTCATTAAGCATATTGAATCTGTGTTGGTAGGTTTTCCCTTGCAGTTTGATGCCCAAAAACTTCTTTTGGGGCTTTCTTGATGATTTGGCTAGATTAACTAGCACTAGTAGTTAGCATTAGCACGGGTTTGGCTTCTTGTGTTCATAACTTGCATACCGTGCATACAACATATGTGCACATGTTGGAGGAGAACGCAGTGAACATCATGAGTGCTCCACTTGATGCATTCAATTCCGGCATGGAACCTGAGGTTGAAGCGGAGAGGGAAGAAGGGGTTGCCGACAATGATGTTGACGAGATTGGGGAGGAGGTCTCTGATGGTAGCCAACCAAGATATGGAAAATGGAACACAACTACAATGATATGGAGTACCTCAACTTGATTGGAGCATGGGAGAGTGTGTCACTTGATGCGGTTGCCGACAAGTCAAACGAGGGTAAGATATTGGCAACGCATCGAGGACAAGTACCATAACCTGATGTCGATCCCACCCCCGTTCATTGAGATCACTCCAAGCATTTTTTTTTGAGAAGTCGCTGGGGGGATAAAATCCCCACCTGAATTTTATTTCAACAGCAGGTTACAAGGTCACGCACGGCGTGAGGAGAGGAACGTACACCACAAGTCGGCGTGTTCCTTTTGATCCGGTCTTTTGCACCGGTTAATCCAGAGAATCAAGTCTGAGACAATGTTACCAATGGTTACAGAGGCATCTTGGTCGATGGCCCTAAAAACTTTTGGCGTTCCGAGCGTCCCAAATCTTCCAGCAGATGGCGAGGGCGATGGAGGGCCAGACATCCCGAGGTAGGCCGTCCGGGAGGGGAGATGACCAGAGGTCAGTGAACTGTCAGAAGGAGGGGGCGATGGCCAGCCTGCCCCAGACAGCGTGATGTAGCCCGAGTCACGTCCATCACGATGTCAAACACTCCAACATATCACAAGGCGACATTGAGCTTAAAGGTGAACTCCTTCCTCTATGAGAACCCATTTCGCGCTCCTTCGGATGGTATTCTACTTGAGCATCTATCCCTTTGCTATGCTAGGTATCACATGACGAGTACGGCCATCCGGGAAGATGCCGAGGAAGCCAAAGAGTCAAGACCATCCAAGGCGTACGCATGGAAGAGGAGGAGAAAGCGTCAAGATGCAGAAGAAGTGCCTCGACGGTACTACCGCCCCGCCAGGCGGTACTACCGCGCCGGCGGTACTACCGTACCTATTGCCGCCGGAAACCCTCCTCTGCGCTCATGTGCGGTAGTGCAGGCGGTACTACCGCTCGCAACAGCGGTACTACCGCTCGGTCGAGCGGTACTACCGCCCGAGCAAAGTCAACGCAAGCTTTGGCCCGCACCAGCGGTACTACCGCCCCTACGAGCTGTACTACCGCTGCTGCGGGAACCAACCAGGGAATATTCCCTTGTAATCTCCACCTACCCCCACCTACCTTTCCCTTTTGCCTCTAGACTATAAATAGGAGTTTCCCATCTCAGATCTGGATAGACTATGTTTTCAGATTAGAGTAGAGCTGTGCTCCTTCACCTCAAAATGGTCTCCTTCCTCCCCTTGTGGAGATGGTTTCTCCCCTCGTGGAGAAGATCCCTCTAGTGGATTCAAGACGTCTACTTGTAGTTTGACTACTTGCCAATCTTTCATCCTCGGGTGACTTTATTGGAGCGGTTTGGTTGACCGTTGGAGAAACAACCATCCAAGATCCCTTCTTTATCTACTTGCCGATCTCCCACCCTCGTGTGGATTCTATTGGGTCGGTTGGACCAATCGGTAAGGGAAACGGTCCTTGTATCGTGTGTGTTCTTGTGTTCTTCGTGTTCTTGTGTGCGTTCGTCCATTCACGCCATCAATCCGTGAAGATCGGGCAACCCTAGAAGTCCTTACTTCATCATATGGTATCAGAGCATGGTTGCCACGGATTTAAAATGTGTTTCCACCCCAAATCCCCCTAATATTTCTTTGATTTTGAGAAATTCGAAAATTTCCACCAAAAATAGCCCCAAATTGCTTTTGGATCGATCTGTGAATCTTGTGCGTTTTTGCAAGTTTTGATCCGTGGATCTATTGCTATACTAGTTGATCTTGCTTCCTTTGCGTTCCCATGGCCTAATTCCATCAATTTCCCCTCCGATTTGAAGTTTTTGGGCAAGTTTTTCCGCCCAAATCGGTTAAAATCGCGTTTCGGGCAGGAATCTCCGTCCCGGAGCGGTACTACCGCTCCGTACAGCGGTACTACCGCCCGCGGTACCTCAAAAACGATCTTCTGGAGCGCATGTGCGGTACTATCGCCCCTAGGAGCGGTACTACCGCCCCTACCAAAAACTGAAATTTTCTGAAAAATTATTTTGGCCATATCTTTTGATTCCGGACTCCGTTTTTGGTGCTTTTCGGCTCGTTTCGAAGCTACGAACAATACCTTCATCACCATTGCGGAAGATCCATCATCCACCACCACCAAAATCCGTGGGAAAGCACGAAGCTTCTACAACAAAGGGTGAAGAACATCGATGAAAGGTATAACATCGCCAACCTTTACCCCTTGCCATTCCTTGCAAAGCCACACTATATCCTTGCGATTACCACGTACTATTGAGGCTAGCTCTTGATGATTGCTTGGGCTTGGCACATTTGCACCGTGTAGTTTCCGAGCAAAAGTTGTGCGCTAGTTCATATATCTTATTTCTTGTTGTGGCATCAAAAAAAGTGGTTGTGCAAAAGAGAAAAGAGTTGATACGTCTCAAACGTATCTATAATTTCTGATGTTCCATGTTGATATTATACCAATTGTTACATGTTTTATATACACTTCATAGCATTTTTATGCATTTTCTTGGACTAACCTATTAACAAGATGCCACAGTGCCAGTTCCTGTTTTCTGCTGTTTTTGTATTCCAGAAAAGCTAGTCTAGAAATATTCTCGGAATTGGACGAAACTTGGACAAAACCTCCTATTTTTCCAACACGTACACGGAGTCCAAAGGAGAGACGGAGGGGAGCCACGAACCAGCCACACCATGAGGCGGCGCAGCCCCCTCTGCCACGCCGTGGGGTGGTGTGGGCCCCACGGGCGTCTCCAGCCGCCGCCCTTTCGCCTATATAATCCTCCCGACGTGAAAACCCTAAATACCTGAGCCATTATCCACGAAAAGTTCCAGAGACACCGCCGCTGTCAACCCTAGCTCGGGAGGGTTCAGAAGCTCTTCCCGGCACCCTGCCGGAGAGGGGAATCATCACCGGAGGGCTCTACATCACCATGCCTGCCTCCGGAGTGATGTGTGAGTAGTTCATCCTTGGACTACGGGTCCATAGCAGTAGCTAGATGGTTGTCTCTCCACTTTATGCTATCATGTTTAGATTTTGTGAGCTGCCTATCATGATCAAGATCATCTTATTGTAATGCTACATGTTGTGTTTGCGGGATCCGATGAATATTGAATACTATGCCAAGTTGATTATCAATCTATTTTATATGTTATTTATGATCTTGCATGCTTTCCGTTACTAGTAGATGCTTTGGCCAAGTAGATGCTTGTAACTCCAAGAGTGAGTATTTATGCTAGATAGTGGGTTCATGCCTCCAGTAATCTGGGAGAGTGACAACAACTTCTAAGATTGTGGATGTGTTGTTGCCACTAGGGATAAAATAACCGATGCTTAGCTTAAGGGTGCGCCGTTAGGTCTAATGCATTTGTTTACATTACGCACATTACTCAATGCGATTATCCGTTGCTTGCAACTGAATACCAACGGGGAACTCGGATGACAACCTGGAGGTGGATTATTAGTCATAGACGCTGTTGGATAACGGTCTATGTATTTTGTCGTAATGCCCACATGAATATCATAGTAATCATCATGTCATATATATGCATTGTCATGCGCTCAATATTTTGTCAATTGCCTAGTTGTAATTTGTTCACCCAGCATGTTAGTTATCTTTTATGGAGAGACACCACTAGTGAACTGTGGACCCCGGTCCATTCTTTTACACTGATATACAACCAACTGCAAACATTGTTCCTTTTCATTCTCTGCAATTTACTACTGTTTTCCACACCATACGTTTAATCCTTTGTTTTCAGCAAGCCGGTGAGATTGACAACCTCACTGTTTCGTTGGGGCAAAGTAGTTTGATTGTGTTGTGTGCAGATTCCACTTTGGTGATCGAGTAAACGGCGCCACCAACAACCTTCAGAAGTGATTTCTTGCTCCTACTAGTTCGATTAAACCTTGTTTTCATACTGAGGGAAACTGCTGCTACACTGCTTCATACCTTCCTCTTGGGGTCTCCCAACGAACGTGCGATCCACGTCATCAAGCACTTTTTCTGGCGCCGTTGCCGGGGAGCAAGAGGATTTCTGCAAGGGGAGTTTCACGCTTCCAATCTCTTTACTTTGTTATTGTCTTGCTTAGTTTATTTTTATTTAGTCTTGTTTGCTTTATTTATCAAAAACACA
This sequence comes from Poa pratensis, assembly GCA_947311845.1. NCBI lineage: Eukaryota > Viridiplantae > Streptophyta > Magnoliopsida > Poales > Poaceae > Poa > Poa pratensis. Next base: position 65,828,549 of record CAMZMU010000034.1, on the reverse strand, counting down.
AAAAAATTAGTTGCTTAATTCGAATTGTTAATTTTCAGTCTTGTTATCATGTCTAGCCCTGTTCCTGTCATCATGTCGCCTGAGGAAGAGATCTTCACTTTGAAGCAAGGGAGTGAGGAGAGTTTTAAAGATGCTTGGTCTAGAATTTTTTAGTCTTATGCTAAAACTGAACCTAAAATGACTTTACGCCTGCTCCTTAGTAGCTTTTATTTTGGTCTTGTTCTTTACTACAGATATGCTTTAGATGCTGTTGGTAGGAGGAGATTTCCTTCGTTATGATGGGGATCAAGGTTTTAATGCTATAAAAAAATGATTACAATTTCTAGCCCTCCAATCAGTAAAATTGATTCGGCTTTGACAAGCATAAGTGATAGACTTAACACTCTTGAAACAAACATATCTGGTCTAAAAGAAGGTTATAATCAGATTCGTGAACACTATGATAATGTGCCAGTAAATTTTGAACCATCGGGATGGGTTCCCTCTGTAAAAGTTGTTATCAATGGTGAAACTTTTCATGCTCGCTGTGATATTATGTCTGAATTCTGTTTAATGACCAAGGATATTTTTGATTCCTTAAATCTTTGGGAGATTTCCAAATGCGAAGATTGAATAATTTTGGGTGATAATACTATTAAATTACCAAGAGGAGTAGCCAAAGGAGTATTTACAAAACTCCTGGGGATAACAATATCTATTGATTATCTTGTCATTGAATGTGCAGGAGTAGGACAAATTACGCTTGGAAGATCTCTGTTGAAACACTTTGGAGCAATAATAGATGTGGGCCAAGGCACTATGAATTTCGCCTCTTCACCTATGTGCAACCAAGTATTTCCTAAAGATAAGGGTAAAGGTAAGAGAGCTAAGCGTAAGATTGTTGATGCTTCTTCACTTGGAAACACTTGATTCTTACTTTCTGCGCCTAGCTGAAACGCGTTAAAAAAAAAGCGCTTATGGGAGACAACCCATTATTTTATTTCTGCAATTTTTCTTTTCTTTTTGAGTCAAGGAGTTGTTTACTTCTATAACAATTCCTTTGTATCTTTATTTTATCGCATTGTTGTGCCAAGTGGAGCCTCTAATAGGAAGATGATGCTAGATTTGGATTTCTGCGCAGGAACAGATTTCTGCTGTTCACCATTTTACTTCTGTAAAATCACAGAAAAATTATTTAAATCTGAATTTTTTTTTGCGTGATCCTCAGATATGTACGCATCTTTCGTTAGTTCAAAGTTTTTTGATCTGAGCAATGTTAGTGCCTCGAAAAAATTCGTCTTTACAGATTGTTCTGTTTAGATAGATTCTGTCTTTTATTTTTTCGCATTCTCTCTTTTACTAGTGTTGAGTGGAATTCTTTTTTAGGGTGAAGAGCTTCACATAACAGCAGTGGCAGTAGTTAATGTTAAAAGTAACGGTCATGTTTGTGTCCTTATAGAACATGTGAGTTTTTGATTGTGCACTAACCCTCTAATGAGAATTACTCTGAGTTTAGTGTGGCGGAAGTTTTCAAGGGTCAAGAGAGAAGGATGATATAATGTGATCAAGAAGAGTGAAGAGCTTAAGCTTGGGGATGCTCCCAAGGATCACCCCAACATATTTCAAGAAGACTCAAGCGTCTAAGCTTGGGGATTCGCAAGGCATCCCCTTCTTCATCAGCAACTTATCAGGTCATCTCTAGTGAAACTATATTTTAATTCTTTCACATCATATGTGCTTTATTTGGAGCGTCTGTGTGCTTTTATTTTTAGTATTTTATTTTTCTTATGGTCAACTTGATTGGACCCTAGCATTCTTGATTGGGCGAGAGACACGCTCCGCTTTTTCATATGAATACTCCTATTCTTCACTTATACTTGTTGAGTATTCTTATCTAGCTATTGCTATGCTTTTAGCTCCTGTTTTGCATGCATCTCTTATTCAGAGCTGTTAGTTCTTTTAAAGAAAGTACTCTCTTGCTTCACTTATAATTGTTTGGAGAGTTTATGTCGAAATAAATTGATTGGTGTTTGGTTGGAACAGAAAATGTTGCATGTGGTAGATGGTATAATGGAAAAGCTTACATATTGTTGTAGATCACTATATTGGATAATTTGATACTTGTCAATTGTTTTGAGTTAACAAGTAGTTCATATTTAAGCTTTTGTATCATGTAGTTAAAACCTATTAATGAAGAACTACCGTAAAGCTCGTTGAAATTTGGTTTGCATGATTGGTATCTCTAAGGTCTAGATATTTTCTAGTAAAAGGGTTTGGTTAACAAGGAAGACAGTGTAGAGTCTTATAATGCTTGCAATATGTTTTCATATAAGTCTTGCTGTGTCGGTTGATATCCTGTGTTTGCTTCAAATAACCTTGCTAGCCTAAACTCTGTACTGAGAGGGAATGCTTCTCGTGCATCCAAAACCTTGAGCCAAAATCCATGCCATCTGTGTCCACCATAACTATCTATATGTGGTATTTACTTGCCATTCCAAGTAAATTTTTCATGTGCTACCTTTAAGCTATTCAAAAAATTATTACTCCTATTTTGTGTCAATGTTTACCAAGCTCATGAGGACGGGGTGGATGTCTTTATGTCAACTGTCAAACAGACTTTACCACCGGACTAGCAGCATATACATCGCTTATCCATTAATTTTGCAAAAAGAGCTGGCAAACGGGGTGCTCAGTCCCAATTAATTACAACTTTAACCGCTTAATTCTCTTCACATTTTTCCCTGATTTATCAGTAAAGCAATGACAAACAGTGAAATATATGCATATGTAAACAAAAGAGAAGAGGGATGATCTGCCTTGCTGGTAGAAATAACATCCTTCATGGGAGCCGCTCTTAAAAGTCTGGTTGGCAGAGGTCATATTGTACTTTCCATTTTCTGATTCGTTGACAATTAACAAACACCTCCCAAAACTTATTTTTACTCTCTTTATGATTTCAAAAACTTAAAAAGCTCTAGCACATGATTTAATCCCTGCTTCCCTTTGCGAAGGGTCTTTCTTTTACTTTTATGTTGAGTCAGTTTTCCTACTTCTTTCTATCTTAGAAGCAAACACTAGTGTCAACTTTGGTGCAACAATTTTTATATGCTTGTATATTGCACTTATTATATTGCTTTGTGTTGACAAATATCCATGAGATATATATGTTGAAAGTTGAAAGCATTTGCTGAAGCTTAAATCTTCCTTTGTGTTGGTTAAATACCTTTTACTTAGAATCTATTGCTTTATGAGTTAACTCTTATGCAAAACTCTTTGATGCTTGTCTCGAAAGTACTATTTATGAAAAGTTTTTGCTTATATGATTCAGTTGTTTGCTCATTATCTACTTGCTAGCAAACTATAGACCATTGACTTGGATCACTTCATTCATAACATGTGCTTTACAATACTATTTGATCAAGATTATGATTGTACCATGTTGTGCGCTAGTTCATATATCTTATTTCTTGTTGTGGCATCAAAAAGAAGTGGTTGTGCAAAAGAGAAAAGAGTTGATACGTCTCAAACGTATCTATAATTTCTGATGTTCCATGTTGATATTATACGAATTGTTACATGTTTTTATACACTTCATAGCATTTTTATGCATTTTCGGGCAAGTTTTTCCGCCCAAATCGGTTAAAATCGCGTTTCGGGCAGGAATCTCCGTCCTGGAGCGGTACTACCGCTCCGTACAGCGGTACTACAGCCCGCGGTACCTCAAAAACGATCTTCTGGAGCGCATGTGCGGTACTATCGCCCTAGGAGCGGTACTACCGCCCCTACCAAAAACTGAAATTTTCTGAAAAATTATTTTGGCCATATTTTTTGATTCCGGACTCCGTTTTTGGTGTTTTTCGGCTCGTTTCGAAGCTACGAACAATACCTTCATCACCATTGCGGAAGATCCATCATCCACCACCACCAAAATCCGTGGGCAAGCACGAAGCTTCTACAACAAAGGGTGAAGAACATCGACGAAAGGTATAACATCGCCAACCCTTACCCTTGCCATTCCTTGGAAAGCCACACTATATCCTTGCGATTACCACGTACTATTGAGGCTAGCTCTTGATGATTGCTTGGGCTTGGCACATTTGCACCGTGTAGTTTCCGAGCAAAAGTTGTGCGCTAGTTCATATATCTTATTTCTTGTTGTGGCATCAAAAAGAAGTGGTTGTGCAAAAGAGAAAAGAGTTGATACGTCTCAAACGTATCTATAATTTCTGATGTTCCATGTTGATATTATACGAATTGTTACATGTTTTATATACACTTCATAGCATTTTTATGCATTTTCTGGGACTAACCTATTAACAAGATGCCACAGTGACAGTTCCTGTTTTCTGCTGTTTTTGTATTCCAGAAAAGCTAGTCTGGAAATATTCTCGGAATTGGCCGAAACTTGGACAGAACCTCCTATTTTTCCAACACGTACACGGAGTCCAAAGGAGAGACGGAGGGGAGCCACGAGCCAGCCACACCATGGGGCGGCGCGGTCCCCCCCTCTGCCGCGCCGTGGGGTGGTGTGGGCCCCACGGGCGTCTCCAGCCGCCGCCCTTTCACCTATATAATCCTCCCGACGTGAAAACCCTAAATACCCGAGCCATTATCCACGAAAAGTTCCAGAGACGCCGCCGCCGTCAACCCTAGCTCGGGAGGGTTCAGAAGCTCTTCACGGCACCCTGCCGGAGAGGGGAATCATCACCGGAGGGCTCTACATCACCATGCCTGCCTCCGGAGTGATGCGTGAGTAGTTCATCCTTGAACTACGGGTCCATAGCAGTAGCTAGATGGTTGTCTCTCCACTTTATGCTATCATGTTTAGATTTTGTGAGCTGCCTATCATGATCAAGATCATCTTATTGTAATGCTACATGTTGTGTTTGCGGGGATCCGATGAATATTGAATACTATGCCAAGTTGATTATCAATCTATTTTATATGTTATTTATGATCTTGCATGCTTTCCGTTACTAGTAGATGCTTTGGCCAAGTAGATGCTTGTAACTCCAAGAGTGAGTATTTATGCTAGATAGTGGGTTCATGCCTCCGGTAATCTGGGAGAGTGACAACAACTTCTAAGATTGTGGATGTGCTGTTGCCACTAGGGATAAAATAACCGATTCTTAGCTTATGGGTGCGCCGTTAGGTCTAATGCATTTGTTTACATTACGCACATTACTTAATGCGATTATCCGTTGCTTGCAACTTAATACCAACGGGGAACTCGGATGACAACCTGGAGGTGGATTATTAGTCATAGACGCTGTTGGATAATGGTCTATATATTTTGTCGTAATGCCCACATGAATATCATAGTAATCATCATGTCATATATATGCATTGTCATGCGCTCAATATTTTGTCAGTTGCCCAGCTGTAATTTGTTCATCCAGCATGTTAGTTATCTTTTATGGAGAGACACCACTAGTGAACTGTGGACCCCGGTCCATTCTTTTACACTGATAATACAACCAACTGCAAACATTGTTCCTTTTCATTCTCTGCAATTTACTACTGTTTTCCACACCATACGTTTAATCCTTTGTTTTCAGCAAGCCGGTGAGATTGACAACCTCACTGTTTCGTTGGGGCAAAGTAGTTTGATTGTGTTGTGTGCAGATTCCACGTTGGTGATCGAGTAAACGGCGCCACCAACAACCTTCAGAAGTGATTTCTTGCTCCTACTGGTTCGATTAAACCTTGGTTTCATACTGAGGGAAACTGCTGCTACACTGCTTCATACCTTCCTCTTGGGGTCTCCCAACGAACGTGCGATCCACGTCATCAAGTGTCAAAAGAGAAAAGACTCCAAAGAGACAACAAGCAAAAAGTGCCAAATCAAAAGAAAGAAAGAAACACCACTTGACATATCTTGTAGGAAGCGCGCAAGCTCGATGAAAATCTTGTAGGTGGTGCATTGTTGTGCAAATCTTGTAGCACACCAAATAAATTGCAATCGAGCTAGTGGCTCTCCTTGTACTTGTGCAACACGAGCTTATAGTCTTCGCTAGGATCATATGGTACTTTAGCTCACTTCTTGGTTGCATAAGTCCCATTTATCTCTCCGCGTGTGTGTTTCCTGGAACTACATTCCTATCTTTGAGATTAACTTGCTTTGGCTTTGTGATCATCATGGTTCTCTACTTGCTTTGACAATATCTTGGTTTCCGGTTGGTTCAATTTGCTTTCCACCTACCATACCTCCCTTTACACTTTTTAAGCCGTGTGTGTTTTGGAGTTTGCTTTGGATACTTGAACACAAGCACTTTACTTTGTGATCGTTCCCTTGGTTGTCCACGACGTCCAATACTATCTACAAAGGTGAAAGGTTGTGCTTTAGTTTCATTCCACTCCACATATATACACTTATCTTGTGAGTTAACATGTCTAGGGAAAGTGAATGCCACTATGAAGGCCAAGATGAGAATGAGTACACGATGAGTCACATGTACTATGATGCCTCAAACTTTGAGGACATGGGGGACTACTATGACTACACCGACAATGACCCCCATGACATGATGGAGCATCGCCAAGACTTCCGCTACGACTACTCCGACTACGACTCCACGAGCGTCCACGACATGGAGCGGCACCACGACTTCGAGCAACCTTCATCATATGGTATCGACTCCAAATACACACGAATCTACCACGACTCCGACTACACAAGCTCCAACGACAATGAGGCGCCAATGTCTTCACATGCCTCATCATATGGTACCAACTTCGACTACAACAACATGGTGGAGCGCCACTACTACGACTACAACTACGATGACATGGTGGAGAACGTCTACGACTACTACTCTTGTAGCATGTGCGGCGACATCGACAACATGCAAGAGGAGAGGACTCCCATCACCACCATGTTCAAGAGCCGCACCACCAAGCGTCATGACACAACCTACTATGGTTCAAGCTCAAGACGGTGCTCCGACAAGACCACCATGCACTCATCCAATGGAGCTCCATCTACTTCAAGAAGGCGCCATGAGAAGGACATCGCCGAGAGTGCCAAGCTTCGACATTATCCATCTACTTCAAGAAGGCGCCATGACAAGGACATCGCCAAGAGCGCCAAGCTTCGACATTCTACATCAACTTCAAGACGGCGCCCCAAGAAGTGCATCGACAAGGCCAAGCTAAGTCAAGGCCCATCTAGCTCATCAAGGCGCCACAAGAATGTTGCCAAACAGCCTCATGACATGGCAAAGCTTCAAGACGACATAGACACACTTGCCAAGCTTCAGAACATGTCACCAAGCTCTAGTGGAAGCTCCAAGGAAAGGTCGCCACGGCAACAAGCACGCCGACGTCAACATGAGGAGAGGCATCCGAACGACTTTCGGTGACACCCCTCCACTCAAGAGCGTCAACATCGACAAGAGAAGACGGCGACAAAAGCGCATCCTATGGTGTCCCTCGTGCTACCACTTCAAGTGCGCCAACAAGAGCTCCAAACTTCATCTTCGGTGATTCTTGTGTTGATGAGATCATGGCCGACTTCGATAACTTCGTCACGAAAAGCCTACGTCGACGCCGGAAGAAGCATGGTCACACATGTGAGGCCACAACCAAGACGGCACCCTTCTCAAGCACTTCTCTTGATATGACTTCTACACCAAGTGCCACCACCACATTGGTCCCCATATGGCAAGAAGAAGACCTTATATGTGACAATTGCCAAGGCCAAGACCATGATCCACGAGAATGTCCCAATCTCTTGTGCCCACTATGCAATAGACGAGGTCACTTGATGTGGGAATGCCAAGTTGGTGAACAAGACGGTGACCAAGGAGATGATAAGATGGTCGAGCATGGGATTTTCCCTTCGACCAAGGAGGCGTGCATGGAGAATGCTATCACCTTTCACCATGGGTCAAGTGATGATGATGCCGAGCATGGGATTTTCCCTTCGTCAAAGGAGTCGAGTGATGATGCCTACACTATGGCATTGGCCTTTGGAGGCGAGGTTGTTGAAGAGGTTGAGCATGGGAGTTTCCCTTCAACCTTAGAGGCGTATGGAGATGAGAACATTGAGCCTACCCTCATGTGTTTGACTTATGAGATGGTACCAAACCCATGTGAGAATGAGAGCCACTTAGCCCACTTGAGTGAGAGTGAGAGTGAGTTGAGTGCCTCCACCATATGTGAGTTTGAGTGTTTTCACTTTGAGGGAATGAGTGATACACCACTTGAGTTGAGAGAGGTAGTTGATAGGTCTTGTGAGACCATTTCGATTTCTAACAACTTAACCTCTACCTCTAGTGTGTTTTCTCATTGTGTGCTAGGTTCCATGGATGATGAGACGCCACCCCTCGACTTGACGATGCCTCAAATTGAGAAGATGTACATGGAGGATGATGATGCCACCCCATGTCTCATATAAAATGGACAAGTCGGTTACATGGAAGCCCCTACTACTTCAACACCTACTTCACATAAGCGGGACTACCAAGGTATGCGTGTTGATGTGACCATGTTCCCTCTTGTGGACATGATGAACTATGATTGCTTGCATGCTATGGATGATTCTTTTGAGGTCACATATGATTCGTTCTTATTCCCTTGTGATACTTTGTTTGAAACCAATGTTGATCATGTGGAGTTACTCATTTGTGATGATTTTGCCATGAGCATGCCTTGTTACGAATGTTTCCATTTTTCTCCCATTGTGGCATGCAACATGTTGAACAATTTCTCTTTCACATGTGTTGCTTGCAATAATGATGAAATGCATGATAATGAGATTGCCCCCATAGCTTTTTCAAATTTTGGAGATGATTCATTTTCTCTTATGGACCTTGTTCCATCCTTCACTTTGTATTGTGACCATCCACATATGTCATATTGCCCAATTGATTTTTGTGTGGTTGGTGATGTGCAAATGAAGAGACACTTCATGATGGATGATGTGTTTATATACCGTGCACATAACTTCTTCATATGGTGTCTTGTGTGTGCCGGTAACCGCATGATAATGTCAACCTCAATTGAGCATGAGTTGACAATAAGAGCTCTTGAGAGCATACATGTGAGTTGTGAAACAAATCCAACTCTAGAATCTTTCTCATGTTTTGCATCAAACAAGTTGACCAATTTCCCTTGCTTTTGGTTTGTTTGCAAACATGTTTGTGATATTGGTTGCCTCTATGGCAAGAATGTATCCTTCATCTTTCATATGAATGATTTATGTGTTGCACCGAGTATGATGAACAATTGTTCTTTCCAATGGCTTGTTTGCAACCATAATGACATTTTAAGCATGTCTTGTCACGAGTTTATTGGTTTCTACCAATTTGGTGTTGCAACAAATGTGAAGAAAACTTGCTCTTTCATGTGCTTTGTTTGCACCCATGATGATATTTTGAACATTCTTCATTGTGTGTTTTTGCCAAACTCTCCTCTTATTGCCTCAAGGATGTTGACAAATTTCTCTTTCCGATGCCTTGTGTGCAATGATAATCATATGGTTCAAGATGAGATACCTAGATGGCATCCTCATATTTTCATGGAGTTTTTGTGTTCCCACTTTTTGAAGATGTTCCATTGGATTGCTTACACTTTGACCTTGCATTTGCAATACATTTTCATATTTTTGTGTTGTGCTAACGGTGCTATGAGAAAGAATGGACATGTCATTGTTGATATGTTCCTCCTTCTTGCACACACATGGTTTGCTTGGTCTTTGGTGTTTGTAGGCATGGTGAATTCCAATTCTTCGACAACACATCTACCTCCTTTGCATGGTGATGAAGAGCAAGAGTCGAGGACGACTCTTTTTGAAGCGGAGGGAGATGATGTAGCCCGAGTCACGTCCATCACCATGTCAAACACTCCAACATATCACAAGGCGACATTGAGCTTAAAGGTGAACTCCTTCCTCTATGAGAAGTTGAGAACCCATTTCGCGCTCCTTTGGATGATATTCTACTTGAGCATCTACCCCTTTGCTATGCTAGGTATCACATGACGAGTACGGCCATCCGGGAAGATGCCGAGGAAGCTAAAGAGTCAAGACCATCCAAGGCGTACGCATGGAAGAGGAGGAGAAAGCGTCAAGACGCAGCAGAAGAAGTGCCTCGACGGTACTACCGCGCCGGCGGTACTACCGCACCTAGTGCCGCCAGAAACCCTCCTCTGCGCTCATGTGCGGCAGTACGGGCGGTACTACCGCCTGCACCAGCGGTACTACCGCCCGAGCAAAGTCAACGCAAGCTTTGGCCCGCACCAGCGGTACTACCGCCCCTACGAGCGGTACTACCGCTGCCGCGGGAACCAACCAGGGAATATTCCTGATGGGGGGATAATAACCCGGTAGGCCCATGAAGAGGAAAACATGACCCGCCAGGCAGGAGGCCCGGCGAGGCCAGTTAACCCTCAGCATAGGCCGGGTTATGGTGCTGGGCCGGTATCTTGGCGATGACCCGGCTATTCATGAAGAGTATTCCAGAAGGTTCAAGAGGCGGTTCTATACTTGGAATACACGAAGGATAAAGGAGTAGTAGTAGGACTCAGAGTTCGGGTAGAACCCGGCTTATCATGTACGCGACCAGGAGGCCCGGTATCTATATAAACCGGCTCCAGGCCCTTAGACAAGGAGGACCTTTTCGTAACCCCAAGCTTTAGGCGAGAGACATACAATCCTTGTAACCTAGATCGAGATCCGGCTCTGTTGTAGTAGCCGGGTTATCGAGACAGAGATCGAGATTAATAATAAGATAGCAGGAAGTAGGTCTTTATCTCCAATGGAGAGGCCGAACCTGGGTAAACCTTTGTCCCCTGCCGTGCTAAACAAACATCCAGACACCAGAGTCGCCTTGCCCAAAAGTTTAAGCTACCCTCAAGTAGCATCTGCCGTGTTTTCTACCCCACGACAGTTGGCGCCGTCTGTGGGAATCGCGTCCAAGGGTGTCACCATCATGGGTGAAGCAAGGCAAGGGGTCGAAAACTTCGTCTTTGGCCAGATCACAACCAATGAGCAAGGAGAGCTCATCGTTGATGATTTTGGCTGGGGACCGGATTCGGATCTACTAGAATCAGGTGATGTTATTCCAATTGGCAAAGTTAATGTTTTTGTGGGCATGATTACAACTAGATTGCTAGTGATGGAGATTATGAATCTGTGTCAGGAGCCGCCACAATTGTTCAATCTGATGGAGAGGAATCAGTTGGCACAGCTGAAGCTGATGGGGTCCTGAACACGCTGGAGGAACGGCTGGATGACCCGGCAGGAATCCCGGGCGACGCGGTGGAACGAGCCGGGTCGGAATCAATCTTGCCCCTGTTCGAAGGCCGGTTTGGGTATGATGTAGAAGAAGAGGATGATGAGGAACAAGAGTCAAGTCCAAGCCCGGTACGTAGGGTAGCGGTGTACACCGCGCCTTCGTCCAGCATGCAACCGTCACCATCAGCTGTTGTTCCACCGGCCTTCACCCCGGGTCAACAGCAGCTGCCCCCAATTCTGGAGTTGGCAGAACAGAGGGTTGATGGAGAGCCGGCTTCGGTCTCAGAGGAAAGCGAGGGTACGGCAAGATACAGAAACAGTTTTGGGTTCCTGCATAACCGGGCCCAAGGAGAGGAAAGAAGTAACATAGCAGCTGCCCCGGCCTTGTTTAACAATGGCCTGGTCTTAGATCCATCAGCACTTACAAGGTTGGTTACTCCAGAAAACGCAGCAGTTAGAGCAATGGAATTGGATACAGCACGCCGAGCGTTGGAGCAGATGCGCAGGGACGCCGAGGCAGAGAGGCAAGAAATAGAAGCGAGAAAGAAGCAAATAGAAGAAGAGGAAAATCGTCTCAACGAGGCAACCCGGGCACACCGGAGGAGGCATCAAAGCCGGCTGGGCCTTGGGGAAAATATAGCAAACCCAGTGCCTGTGGCAGCATTGTTCAGAACTCCAGAAGATCAGCCTATTGGCGCAACTCAGGTGGCACCAGTGGCTAGGGCAAGTACAGAGCAGAATAGAGGAACAGCAAGAATTGATGTAGCAGCAACAGCAGCGCCGGGTTTGCCCGCTGGAGGAGCCAGGGGAAATCCGGGTCTGCCGCCTAGAACACCGAGGTTTCACACGCCGGTGGGTCACTATTCAAATCCGGCGGATAACGTGTATGCAGCAACTCTGGCACTTGATCGTATTCCATTAGGAGATACACCAGCAGAGATTGAAGCCCGGCGTGCCATAGATATGTTACGTACTGCAGTAGTTCAGCAGACGCAGTATTCAAGAGAGAAAAGTGCGTTGCATTCTACAACGTATCGTAGTAGGAGCCGCAATGGAGGAAACCCGCCGTTGGCCGGGCCTGCAGCAGCACAGCAGCCAAACCCGCCCCAGCAGAATCAGAATCAAAACAATCAGCAGCATCAACCCGCCCCAGCAATTTCTATAGCACAGCAGATAGTTAATAGATCACGTGCAGGGAGAAGTGCAGGTAATGCAAACCCGGTAGTACCTGCAGCAGGAGTACCTCAAGGAGGACCGGGCCCTGCGCCAGCCGCGTCTGCAAGCTCGCCCGGTAATGTCAATGTTTCAGCAAGTTCTTCTAGTTTAGCCGGGCCAAAATGTCTTTCAGATTCCATCAGAGCAGAACCTTTCCCTGAGAAGTTCAAGGAGCCAAGCAAGATATCCAACTATGAACCTAGCATGGACCCAGCCAGTTGGTTGAGCAGTTATGAGATGGCAATGTGTATACGCAATGCCACGGAGAATGTTTGCGCCAAGTACATGTATTTGATGATGAGTGATGGAGCAGCAAAGTTGTGGTTTAAAAATCTACCAGAGAAGTCCATTAATTCCTGGGATGAGTTGAAGGCAGTTTTCACCAAGCATTTTCAAGGTACGTGCAAGCGTTTGTTTTCCATCGAGGATCTTGATCGTTGTATACAGAAAAAAGGCGAGTCAGCACGTCATTGGATGGGCCGGGTCACGGAAATCTTGCATTCCTCGTCTGGTATCGAGCCAAAGGACGCAATTTCATCAATGGAGAAAACTTGTAAGTATGCACCACTTGTCCAGAAGCTGGGTCGCATGAAGGAAGGGCACCGGGTTAAACCGGTCACCATGGCAGAGTTGATGGATGCTTGCAACAGGCATGCAGCCACAGACAAGACTCAGGATGAGCCTGAGGAGGAGAAGGGGAAAGGCACGGCAAATAATGGTGGAAGGAACAATAATGGCTCGGGTAACAACAATAACAGTAACCAGAATCAGCATAAGCGAGGTCACAATGATGGTAGTTCAGAGTTAGTGGCAAATACCAATGCCGGGTTTCAGAGGCAAAGGATGGATGGGAATTATCAGGAAAACAGAGGATATCAGGAAAACAGGGGTTATCAGGAAAACAGGGGTTCTCAAGGCAACAATTGGAATTACAACAGTGGAAATAATTACCAAGGATCGCGTCCAATGAGTAATGAGGAGGCCTTCAGGATGCCGTGTCCTCGTCATAGTAAGAACGGCAGAGCCGCCAATCATTCTTTGGCTCAGTGTGTGGATCTGAACAGGTGGAAAAACAATGAGGTGCAGAGAGCTTTGCAAGGAGCAAATAGAAGTGGAGGACCCGGCACGGGTGGTAACCCGGCCTCGGGACCTTTGACTGGAGCAAATGCGGTACCTACGGGAAATCCGGGTCAGAACCAAAATCAGAACACAAGTAACCAAGGTGGATTTTCACAGCAGCCAAGGCAACTTGGTCAGTATCATATATACACAAGTGGCACAACCAAGAGAGAGAGGAAAATAGTCAAGAGGGCAGTTAACACAGTGGCTGCAGGAGTTCCGAGATATTTGAGGTGGTCAGAGCATGCAGTTACTTGGAGTAGGGCGGATCATCCAGAGGTGGTGGAGCACCCGGGTCTTCTTGCGTTGGTTGTGGCTCCCCAAGTTCATGGTTTTGAGTTAAAGAAAGTGCTGATGGACGGTGGCAGTAGCATCAATATTTTGTACTGGGACACGTTTGTGCGCATGGGTTTGAAGGAGTCACAGTTGCAGAGAACGTCAACAATTTTTCATGGTATAGTTCCGGGAAAATCAGCCACACCAGAGGGTAAAATTTCATTGGAGGTAGCTTTTGGTGAGTCTATCCATAACTTCAGATCAGAGTGGCTCACGTTTGAGGTGGTAAAGTTTCCAAGTCCATATCATGCATTGTTGGGAAGGCCGGCCTATGCCAAGTTCATGGCAAGGCCGTGTTACGTGTATCTCCAGTTGAAAATACCGGGTCCTCATGGGATCATTACAGTGCATGGTAACAGAGATATTGCGGCAGAGTGTGATGAGGGGGATGCAGCCTTAGCAGAGCATGCTTGTGCTAAGGAGGAATTGAAAGCTTACAGAGCAAATCTTGACCCGCAGGATAACACAGCACTTAAAAGGCCAACAACAGAGGATGATAGGGCAAAGTTCAAAGCTGCCAGAGATACAAAGATGGTGGATTTTGTGCCTGGAGATTCTTCCAAGCAGTTCGCCATTGGGACCAACTTGACTGATAAATAGGAAAGCGCGCTCATCGAGTTCATCCGTGAGAATAGGGATGTTTTTGCATGGACACCTAGTGACATGCCAGGCATTCCAACTGAACTCGCTGAGCACAGCTTACATGTTGATCCTAAGGCAAAGCCGGTAAAACAGGGTATGAGGAAAATGAATGCAGAAAGAAGGAAAGCAATTGGAGAGGAGATAGCCCGGCTTTTGGAGGCCGGCTTTATCATGGAAGTGTTTCATCCAGAGTGGTTAGCTAACCCGGTTTTGGTTCTGAAAAAGAACAACGAGTGGAGGATGTGTATTGATTTCACAAGTTTGAACAGGTTTTGTCCCAAAGATCCGTTTCAGTTACCGCGTATTGATCAAATCGTGGATGCAGTAGCAGGTAGCGAGCTTTTGTGTTTCTTGGATGCTTATTCAGGGTATCATCAGATCAAGTTGAACAAAAATGATTGGGAAAAGACGTCATTTATCACTCCCTTTGGTGCTTTTTGTTACAAGACCATGACTTTTGGGTTAAAGAATGCAGGGGCAACTTATCAGAGGTGTATTCAGAATTGTTTTCATGATCAGATTGGACGTAATGTGCATGCTTACGTTGATGACGTGGTAATAAAGTCAGAGAAAGCCGAGTCATTTATTCGTGATCTTACAGAGACATTCAAAAATCTGAGGGAGTACCAGATGAAGCTTAATCCTACAAAGTGTGTGTTTGGAGTCCCAGCGGGAAAGTTACTTGGTTTCATTGTGTCAGAGCGGGGAATTGAGGCAAACCCGGAAAAAATTAGAGCCATTCAAAGCTTGAAAAAGCCAGAGGAACTGAGCGATGTTCAGAAGTTGACGGGTTGTGTGGCAGCGTTAAGCCGGTTTATTTCCCGGCTCGGAGAGAAAGCAATTCCTTTGTACAAGTTATTGAAGAAAACAGATAATTTCGTGTGGAATCAAGAGGCAGATGAGGCATTTGAGGCTTTGAAGAAACAGCTGTCAGAAGCGCCAGTTCTGGCAGCGCCGGGTCCCAAGGAACCCATGCTATTATATGTCGCTGCCGGGCCTCAGGCTGTGAGTGCCGTGGTGGTGGTCGAGAGAAAAGAGGAAGGAAAAGAGAACCCGGTGCAAAGGCCGGTCTATTATGTTAGTGAGGTGTTATCAGAAACCAAGCAAAGGTACCCGCATTGGCAGAAGTTAGTGTATGGTGTTTTCATGGCCAGTAGAAAGTTGAAACCATATTTTCAGGAGCATCCAATTACGGTGGTTAGTTCTATACCCTTGGCAGATATTATTAGAAATTCAGAAGCTACTGGGAGAGTTGCCAAGTGGGCCATAGAGATGGGGGATTATCACATTGAGTATGTGCCTCGCACAGCTATTAAATCTCAAGCATTGGTGGATTTTCTTAATGATTGGACGCAGTTGAATGCGCCACCTCTCACCCCGAGTCTCAAATCGTGGGTTATGCATTTCGACGGGTCTAAACAAGAGCAAGGATCAGGAGCTGGAGTTGTGCTAACTTCTCCCAAAGGTGATAAGTTGAGTTATGTTTTGCAAATTCACTTTGATTGTTCCAATAATGTGGCAGAATATGAGGCTTTGTTGCATGGTTTGCGTATGGCAAAAGAGATGAATGTCAAGCGTATCAAGTGCTATGGGGATTCAGATCTTGTGGCGCAGCAAGTGTCGGGAACTTGGGACAGAAAAGATGCAACGATGGCGGCTTACAGGCGAGAGGTGGACAGAGTAGCCGGGTTCTTCTCAGGCTTTCAGGTGGATCATATTGACCGCAGAAAAAACGATGCTGCAGATGCTTTGTCGAGACTCGGTTCTCGCAGAGAGCCGGTTCCACCAAATGTTTTCTTGGACGAGCTATGGACGCCATCAGTCAAGCTTCAGGATGCAGAGGAGCTGGCGGGTCAGGAGGACCCGGATTCACAGTTGGTAGCAGCAACACATGAGATCCCAGAGTGGACAGAACCTTACTTGGCGTATCTTTTGCGTGGTGAGTTGCCACAACAGGAAGTTATAGCCCGGCAGATCGTGCGCCGGTGCAAGGCCTACGTGGTTATTGATGGCGAGTTGTACAAGAGAAGTGTCTCAGGCGTGTTTCAGAGGTGTGTCTCTGGAAAGGAGGGCCGGCAAATTTTGAAGGAAATTCATGAAGGGGATTGTGGTCATCACGCTTCAACAAGGTCATTGGTAGCAAAAGCTTTTAGACATGGTTTCTTTTGGCTCACAGCCCAGGCAGATGCAGAGCGCTTGGTGAATAGATGTGATGGGTGTCAGAGATATGCCAGACAGATTCATGTGCCGGCTCAGGAACTGCGCACCATACCTTTGACTTGGCCTTTCGCAGTTTGGGGGCTTGACATGGTGGGTCCTTTCAGCATGTCTCCTTGCAAGAAAACCCACCTCTTGGTTGCTATTGATAAGTTTACAAAGTGGGTTGAAGTTATGCCTGTTACAAACTGTGAGGCGGCTACAGTGGTCAAGTTTATGAAGCAGATCATACATAGGTTTGGATATCCTCATAGTATTATCACAGACAATGGTACTAATATGTCACTTGGAGAGATGGCAAAGTTTTGTGGAAATAATGGTATACGTTTGGATGTGGCCTCAGTTGCTCATCCTCAGGCCAATGGACAGGTTGAACGAGCAAATCAGGAGCTGCTTAGAGGTTTAAAACCACGTCTCCGGGTCCCGTGTCTCAGAGCCGCCGGAGCGTGGGTTGAGGAGTTGCCATCAGTTGTTTGGGGAATTAACACAACACCCAACAGATCTACAAAGATGACCCCTTTCTTTATGGTGTACGGGGCAGAAGCAGTTTTGCCAAGTGATATTATTCATGACTCGCCTCGCGTGGCGGCTTACGTTGAGATAGAAAATGAGAAGACCCGGCAGGATTCTGTTGACCTGCTGGAGGAGAATAGAGAGCAAGCATTGGAAAGATCAGCAATTTATCAGCAAGATTTGAGGCGGTATCATAGTCGCCGGGTTAAAACTCGTACTTTCCAGGAGGGTGATCTGGTATTACGATGGGTGCAGTCCAAGGAAGGGATGCACAAATTATCACCTCCTTGGGAGGGGCCCTTCATCGTAAGCAAGAAATTGGACAATGGTTCATACTACTTAGTGGACGCAAGAGAAAAGTCAGAGACAGTCAATGATACCACACGCTCCACCTTTTCCATGGAAGAGCGTGAGAGGCCGTGGAACATTGCGCAGCTGCGCCCATATTATACTTAGCAAGAGAAAGATGTAAAAGTTGTAACACACGATGTAACAGGCAGCAGGTTTCAGACGCGCTCTTTTCCTTACCAGGGTACCTAAGGGGACTGGAAGGTTTTTAATGAGGCGGCTTGCTGACCTAACCTTTTCTATCAATAAAGTAAAGGTTGAACAGAAATTTTCTTTGTCTCAGTTTACTTTTCAGTTTTTAAGCCGGTTATTTTTTATTTGCATCATAATAGTTCTTTTGATCAGCTTGGTCCTGGGGGCTTGTTATTGAAAAGTGCCAAGTTATTTCCCCGGGACCCGGCCCCAGTGGTTATCCGGGTTTCAAATATTGTAACCCGGCAGAGCAGTCACAGTTTGTTCTCTTGAGTAATATGTGTGTTGATTTTATATCTTGAGGACGCCCAAAGAGTGCGTCCCGCCAGTATTTTGGATCAATGGGGTACTGTGGCATAAGCCCTTTACTTTATAAACATTGATCCAGGTCTTGGGGGCTCTTACTGCAAAAGTCTGTAGCTGCAATCCCAAGACCCGGCTTTTATGCCACTAGTATTCTTGGTTATCTTGCTGTGCAGCTGATGTGACTCGCGACTTTATGGCCTGATTGCACACCTGGAAATTCAATCAACCATGAAGCCCATTGGGACTTGGTTCGACCCTGTTTTTCTCAGAGAAGTTGCGCCAGGGTATCCATGCGAAAGCCGGCTCACAGTTAAAGACACCAAAAGGGTCATCGAAACCACAGAAGAACAAGTATTTTGACAGGTAAAGACACAATACGATTACTGCAAAGTTTTACAGCGCATGAGCGCACATCACAGGCATAGTATCAAAATACGGCTAAGTTATTACAATACTGTGCCCCAAGGGCCAAATAAGACAAGTTTTTATGCAGACGCAGCTGCTGGGCAAATGTTTAAGAGCCGGCCTCAGGCGCCGGGTTAGTAGAAGGAGTGGTGGCTGGAGTATCATCTTTGGCGCTGGCCGAGTCCTCTTTTGCCGGCTCTGTTTCTGCTTCCCGGGTCTTGGGGGCTTCATTTGTGCGCCAGGTGACAAGTTGAAGAGATTGGAAATATCCTTCTTCATCGTCTTCTACGGCCGCACGTGAAGGAGGAGGCACAGTTGGAGTTGTTGAGCTTGGGGCTGCAGAGGAGCTGGAAACATTTTGCTCTGTCGCAAGGAAATCCTTATAACTTTGCAGGAGGTTGATGCGCTGAGGTTCATCCTCCACAATCTCTTTATTAGCTTCATTATAGCCATATTGGATGCTGTTGAGCTTCAGAGCGTTGGCAATTTGGGTGGCTGCGACCCGGGTCTGCTTCACAACCCGGCCGTAGGCCTTCCTGTCGAAGGCAGTTCCATCTGCATTGTACTCTGGAAACCCTGAAGCAAGTTTAGCCGGGTCAAGACTGGGATAGTAGGCCTTAGCTAAGGCTAGGCTGCGCATTGCGCCGGCTCTGCAAGCAGATTTCTTCAATAACTGAATCCAGCCTGGCATTGTGGATAAGTGACCCAGCACTTCAGTATAAGTGCTGGGCGGGTTCTCCCAGTTCCTGGCGGCCTTGATCACCTCACAGCTTCCAAAGTATAACTGGCGAACCAGTGTATACATGCATTTTATCTTCTCAGTTGCGGTTTTGCGGACGTTTCCGTCACGTGAACCTGTATTCAAGAAATAGAAGTTGGAGTTAGTTCACATTCCGGGTCTGGTTAGACAAATATTACAAGGTTTCAAAGTTTTGTGCTTACCAACAAGTGAAGTAACCATGGAGGTGATCATCTTTTTTAGGCAGGCAAGCTCATTGGTGGCTGAGTCCAACTTCTGTTGGAGGTTGGTCAGCTGCTCTTGAAAGTTATCCTCATGCTCTTGCATGTTCCGCGTCAAGTCAGAATTTTCTTGCGTCAAGGCAGTTATTTTTTCTTCAAGGGCCTGAATTTTGTTCGTATCTTCAGTCCGGGTCTCAGTTTCAGCTTTCAAGGCTCCTTGGAGCCGGGCCACTTCTTCGTTGGCTTTGTTAACATGCTCCTGTTACACAAAAAAGAGAGCAGTTCAGAGTTTTTTCTAAAGTTTCAAGTTTATAAGTGAAAAGTGCAGTCCCAGGTTGCTGCGGGCAGCTAACCCGGCACTTGGGGGCTACAGTCTTTAAAAGTTGTTTTTCGCAGTTTGATTGTGACGAAGGAAAAGTGATTTCAAGACCCGGCTTGTTGTAAACATACAACCCGGGCCTTGGGGGCTACAGGTTGAAGTTTTTTGGTAAGCTATTATTTTTTCAAGCACCAAGTCCATCAACAAGTGATAGTCTTGGAGCTTGGGGGCTAGTAAGGTTATAGTTATGCAAAAGATAAAAGGTCAAGCAAAGATAAAAGAGTACCTGGTATCGTTTTTGAAGTAGAGAAACAAGTTCAGTTTCCAAATTCTTGTGATGAGCAAGGCGAGAGAAATACTCCTCGCATAGTGCAGGTGTGGACATGGAATCCAAGGTCGCCAAATCTAAAGAAGAAACCGGGTCCTTGCCCTTGGCAGAGGGATCTACTTTGACTTCAGGAGCAACAATCTTTGCAAGAACTTGAGAGACACCAGGAGCTGGGCCTTGATGAGACCCGGTGATTAGAACTTCTGGTTCAACTTCTTTTGTACCAGAGCCATGCCCGGGTGAGGGAGTGTTCTTTGTTGGCTCTGGAGCAGGTGCAGGGGGACTTGGTGGTGATGCTACCACATTTTCGGCGCCAGATTCTTCCTTCTGGACCGGCTCCTCAATTTGTACCTCCATTACAGAGGGTTCAGCAGTTGTGTGTTGAGGAGAGGCAGCGGGAGAAGATTCTGGGTCTTCTTCTTCTTCCACAATTGCCTTAGCGCTGAAACAAAAGAAAAGCAGTTAGTCATAGTAAAGATTGCAAAGTACTGAAAAAAGGAAGAGATAGTGAAGCATTTCTAACCCGGCATTGATGTGGAAATCCTCGGGCGTGCTAACCGCGTCCGAGGAAGAAGTATCTGATAAACCAGAGCGTTTAGGGACCCGGATTTTTCCAGCTAAAGGATACTTTGAGCTGGGCGTCTTCTGGATGGATTTGGCCCAGCTTGATAAAGATTGTTGAGGGATACCTGAGCTCAAGGATACGTGGGCTGAAGAAGACCGGGTCCGCGGTCTCTTGTTTGCCTTGGCCTCCTTCTCAAGCTCCTTCTCCTGTGTTGGTACTTGAGTTTGAGATGAGTTCGTTGTACAAGTTGAAAAACGAGAAATTGGCACCTTTGCAATGGCGGCTCGGGTCCGTTTTTGTGGAGTGGGTGCAGCAGTTTCAGGACCCGGCAATACGTCCGGAGCCGGGTCATTGGGGCCTGGAATGAGAAGAGCCGGGTTATCAGTAGAAGTGTCCTTTTTGGGGACTTCGGTGTTAATCAGCTCGAGGAAGAGCCGGCCTATGGAGTCTGGCTCACCTTCTTCTTCTTCCTCTTGATCGTCACTTTCTGTGTCCTCTTCAGTAGAGGATGTAGGGGTGAAATCTGCGCTCCACCATTTGGAGTCCTGGAAAAAGAAATATCAGTAACAGTTTGCAAGAAGTACCGGGTTATAGTTTACAGAAACAATTAAGGGCAAGTTTTTTACCGTAGGAGGCTTGTTTTTGGCACTATATGGGGCGAGCCCGTCCATAGCAATATCGGTCTTCTTTTCGCCAAGGAGCCTCTTGGCGTTCTTCACGATTTGGTCATCCAGCAGAGTGATCTCTGAATAACGCATGTCGTCAGTGGTCTCTTCCGTATATTCATGGAAGAGCCGGTTTCTGATGCTGAGGGGCTGGATGAACCAGCCGATCCAGCATTTGACCAGGTCAGTCCCCCTGAGTCCATGTGCGAGCAGGGCTTTGGCCCGGCGGAGCGTGGGCTCGAGTTTGACCCGGTCTGCGTCTGGGGCATAGCTGTTCATCTTTGCTTCGTAGGTCATGCCAGAGTTCAGAAAAGCCGGGTAACGAGCATCATCTGACTCGGGTGAAGTGTCTTTGAAATAGAAATAAGTGTTTTGCCATCCCTTTGGATGGCTGGCGAGAGCAAGAGCCGGGAAATCACATACCCGCCGGCGCTGGATCGCCACTCCACCGTAAGGGCCAAGGTTGTCTTTGCGGGATGGGTTGCAGTAGAAAAATTCTAGGAAAAGTTCAATGCTGGGGGCAATTTGCAAGTAATCCTCGCAGAAAACTACAAAGTTGCTTATGTTGAGAATGGAGTTGGGGCCTATGTCTTGTGGCCTAAGACCGTAGTATTTTAAGACCCGGCGAAAAAACAGGGAACCCGGTGGGCGGAAACCACGCAGGACATGATCTAAGAAGGCTACCACTTCACCTTCCTTGGGGTTTGGGCGGATCTCTCCCCAGGGGCGCGCCACTGGATCTCCTCCTGAGGTGGGAGTTCACCCCGGTTCACGAAAGACTGAAGCGTGGTCTTGGTTGCGCTGGACCGTGTCCAGTTCACAGGAGCGGTTGCGGGCGCACCGCTAGATCCGCCCTTTGCGGAGCTGGGAGGTTTCTTTGCAAGAGATTTTGCAGCTTTGGGCCCTCCTGCCATCTTCTTCTCCTTCACCATGGCTGGAGATCAACGAGGTGCCTAAGCGGCAACAATGGCGAAGAATGATGAACATGATAAGAACCCTAGCTCAGATGCAAATGTGGGTAGAGGAGTGCAGATTGAATCTAGACAAAATGAGGAGCGGAATCGGATGCGCAGCACAAGTAAAAACAAAGATTGGAGTTACCTTGGAGATTAGTTGAAGTTGGAGAGCTCGATTCGAGATCGGATCCGCGGCTGCTACAGTGCTTGCGCGAAGTTGGAGATGAGTTTGAGAGTGGGGAAAATGACTGCGCGAGGTCGTGGTCAGATATTTATAACCGCGGTGAAAACCCTAGGGGTAACATGGTAAAAATGAGTGGATAAGATAAGTATCTTCTCCGGGAAGTCAGCGACAATTAGACAGGACAAAAAGAATATTCCTTGACTCATTTATGGTGTAGAATGAGAAAGCCGGGTCATAAGATAACCCGCCAAGAAGAGCTGGCTTAACAAGACAGAGGGAAATGAAACTTGATATCTTGTACATATTTATTATCTTTGTATTTCAGGTGATTAACCAGGCAAGCCAGAACACCAGCATTGGTCAAGAAACAAACAACGCAAGATAGAAGCAAAGCGTGGCAATCTGGTTACCTGGTTAACCTGGGGGCTACTGATGGGGGGATAATAACCCGGTAGGCCCATGAAGAGGAAAACATGACCCGCCAGGCAGGAGGCCCGGCGAGGCCAGTTAACCCTCAGCATAGGCCGGGTTATGGTGCTGGGCCGGTATCTTGGCGATGACCCGGCTATTCATGAAGAGTATTCCAGAAGGTTCAAGAGGCGGTTCTATACTTGGAATACACGAAGGATAAAGGAGTAGTAGTAGGACTCAGAGTTCGGGTAGAACCCGGCTTATCATGTACGCGACCAGGAGGCCCGGTATCTATATAAACCGGCTCCAGGCCCTTAGACAAGGAGGACCTTTTCGTAACCCCAAGCTTTAGGCGAGAGACATACAATCCTTGTAACCTAGATCGAGATCCGGCTCTGTTGTAGTAGCCGGGTTATCGAGACAGAGATCGAGATTAATAATAAGATAGCAGGAAGTAGGTCTTTATCTCCAATGGAGAGGCCGAACCTGGGTAAACCTTTGTCCCCTGCCGTGCTAAACAAACATCCAGACACCAGAGTCGCCTTGCCCAAAAGTTTAAGCTACCCTCAAGTAGCATCTGCCGTGTTTTCTACCCCACGACAATTCCCTTGTAATCTCCACCTACCCCCACCTACCTTTCCCTTTTGCCTCTAGACTATAAATAGGAGTTCCCCATCTCAGATCTGGATAGACTATGTTTTGAGATTAGAGTAGAGCTGTGCTCCTTCACCTCAAAATGGTCTCCTTCCTCCCCTTGTGGAGATGGTTCCTCCCCTTGTGGAGAAGATCCCTCTAGTGGATACAAGACCTCTACTTGTAGTTTGACTACTTGCCAATCTTTCATCCTCGGGTGCCTTTATTGGAGCGGTTTGGTTGACCGTTGGAGAAACAACCATCCAAGATCCCTTCTTGTATCTACTTGCCGATCTCCCACCCTCGTGTGGATTCTATAGGGCCGGTTGGACCGACCGGTAAGGGAAACGGTTCTTGTATCGTGTGTGTTCTTGTGTTCTTCGTGTGTTCTTCGTGTTCTTGTGTGCGTTCGTCCATTCCCGCCGTCAATCCGTGAAGATCGGGCAACCCTAGAAGTCCTTACTTCACCACAGCGCGAGCGGCGTAGCAGCTGAAGAAGAGGTGCTCGCGGTCCTCGACAGGGAGGCTGCATCGGGGCAGGTAGCAGTGTCGATGATCTTCTTCTTGTGGAGGTTTGCGCGAGTGTTCAGCCAGTCGAAGTGAAGCAGCCATCCGAAGATCTTGATTTTTGCGGAGTGAAGGAGTCCCAAATGTTGGCGAGCTGGTCGTCCTGCAGCTGAGAGGAGAGGGCTGCGTATGCTCCCTTAGACGTGAACCTGGAGCTGTCCATCATGCGCCTGTCATCGTCGGTGGTGTTCAACGAGACACCCTGCAACATGAGAGATAGTGTCTGAAGCTCAGAGCTCGCGGCCGAGGTTAGCCTGTTTCTCAGGTTAGTTTCGATCCCGTCCTGCAGCACAGAAGCGACTAGGTCAAATTGTTTTAACTGGTGTGAGAAGATGGCAGGGAAAGCAGTAGCGAGTGACTCAGGGAGAAGCCATCTGTCGAGCCAGAAGTAAGTGGATCGGCCATTGCTGACATAGCACTGGGAAATTTGGCGAAGTATGTGGATGTGTTTCTTTACAATGGAGGCTAGGAAGGTGGAGCGGGAAGTTTGATGCATGGGGTATGGCGAGTGGTGTAGAATCCAGGTTTTCCACGGCAAATCAGCAAAATGCAAGAATTTGTAAGTGAATTTCAACAGAAGGCACTCATTTTGAATCTCAAGGGTTTTAACACCTAAACCACCTGCAGCTTTGGGTGTGCAAACTTTGTCCCAAGCAACAAGACATTGTGGACCCGTGGAAGTATCCTCTGCGGCCTAGAACTCCAAGCATTTGGAAACCAAGGTGACAATGGTCGAGAAGATGAATCAACAAAAAGAGGCAAAGTGGGAGAAAAATGTGCCTTTGAGGAGCGCAATATCACTCTTGAGGAGCAAAAGAGGAGGGACGAGGAGATGGACGAGGAGATGATGGATCCCAATGGCATGGAACCAATGACAAGAGCGTTTTGGGAGATGACAAGAATGAAGATCATGTATCTGAGGAGACAAGATCTTCATGATCTTATGGTCGGTGGTGGTGGTGCTTCGGCCCATGGAGGTGATGGTGGTGCTTCGGCCTGGGGAGGAGGAGGTGGTGGTGGTGGTGATGGTGGTGCCTGTGGGGGGGGGGGGGGGGGGGTGATGGTGGCGATAGTTCTTCGGCCAATGTTGATGATGGTGGTGCTATGGCCGGTGGTGATGGTGATGATCTTGGCAAAAATTGTGTTGCTTGATTGATTATCGCCTAATTGCGTTTGATAGCGCATTTTTTTGGACAATCTTAATTACTACCTCTTCTATTGCGCATGATTTTGAACGTATATTATTTAATGTACTAGATTATATTTATATTCGGTAAAATTACAACTCCTATATATCTTGTTGGTCAAATGAATAGGCAAATGAAAACTGGTTTCCGGTATCGGGCGTGCTCAGGGCAGAACATATGTTTTCCGATACGAGTTTATGACACGTGTTCTGCCAAATTCCACGTAGTACCGCAAAACATTTTTCTGGCCATACCCGAAACGCGTTTCCAGGCCGAGTTTTTTCGGGATCTGCTAGAGATGCTTTTAGGGCTAAATTTTTAAATGTACCGAAAATTTAAGAAAAAAATGTCTTCATGACCTCCACAACCGTGGATGTCTCCTTTAGGCATTGTTTGATACTAGTGTATTTTAGGCGATTGGTGGGGATTATCCCGGTCAAACCCGTGAATCCACACATATCCCAAAGCATCGTTTGGTTCTAGTGTATTGAACATGTATTATCCCCACAAATCCCACAACTCTAGTGCATTTTTCTCAATACTCAATCCACTACCCCTATCTAGTGGATTGGATCCCCAATCGATTGGGTGAAATTTGGGGTTTCATCCAATCCAGTAGAGGATTATCCCCTCCAATCCCATAAAATACCCTAATACTCTCCATCTCGAACTTTTTGCACACTTACGTCGAACTGTTTACGTTTAACGCGTGGCAACACGAACATTCGAGGGGTGGTATATTTTCGACTGTCTCGTCAAGAAGCAGCTAACGTTGTCCGACCAGTGAACTGCCGACTGTCCGGTAGTAGCCGGGCAACCTGAACGGTACAGAGAGCACGGGCGTCGGCACCATAGAAAATCACCACCCACCTGCGCGCACGCCGCTCGAGGGCAAAACGCTGGCCCACCTGCAGCGACCGCGATAACCAAGTGAGAGTGAGCCACACCGAGCGAAGTCTCCCGTGCGCTGCTGAGAAGAGCGAGCAGAGTGTGAACTGTCCGAAATACCCCTGCTTTCCTCTCCTCCCCTCCCCTCCCTCCCACCACCGCATCCCCTCTCTCTCGACCTCGCGCGCCGTCTCCGCCGCGATCTCTCCCTCACTCCTCCCCAAATCCCCAATCCTTCTCCCTCCCCGCCGCCTCGGATCGCGCCCGTCCCGCTCCTCCGGCCCCACGCCCAACCCCGCCGAATTCCGCGCGCAATTGGAAGCCGATTCGGCTCGAATTCCAGCTCCGTCGCCCCTGGCCGGCCGTCCTCCGGCGTGGGTTTGAACGCGAATTCGGGCGGCCCGGAGGAGGGAGCCCCGGCGGATCTAGGGTTTCGGAGCTAGGGTTTACCGCCGGCGATCTGGTGATGGTGCGGCGCGGCGCCGGCGACCGCCGAGGAGGGACCGATGCCGGGCTATGCGTGGACGCGGCGGTGAGCGGTTCCTCGTTCGGCACATGTGGCCGGCGGTAACTCGGTTAGAGGCAGCAGCTCCACCATCGGCGCACGGACCAGCTACTTCCGGTTCCTGTGTCCCTCCGCCGCTCACATCCCCTCACCTTCCCTCAGCAGCGCCGCAGCAGCAGTCACCCGACTCCTCCTTCGTAAAGGTGCCTCATCTGACGGGATTCGCTTTGGGAATTTGATACTGTCCTAATTCCATTTCTGCTCCTGCTTGAATTGTTTTCATCTGTATACCGAAACTAGGATATACTCTGTAAGATTGGGAGATTAGAGATAGTGGTCTCAAACATTTAAGGAAACTATGGGTTGAGTAAACTTGAGTTGTATCTATTGAATTGCATCCGAACACCAGTTCAGCCAAAAGCTCAAAGCTGAGGGGGAAAGATGGTTAATATACTCTCACACTCCCCTCAGGTTTAGCCTCTTCCAGAACTTAGACGTGGGATCACAGTAGGCCGCAACTATTTTATTCATCATGCGTCGCCGAGTCTTGCACTCTAGACCTCTTGTCTATGTTGCCATATCGAATTGCGCGTGCCGACCAGTTCACCAAAAAGCCCAAGCTGCTGGGGAAAGCTGCTCGATATTTTCAACGTTACTATGATTACTGTTCTGCTGCTGCTTGGCTTCTGTATACGGTAACTGGTTTGCTTTGTGAGCTTGTGAGATTAGCGGTGGTGGTCTCAAACACGTAAGGAAATTATGGGCCTGTTTGGATGGGAGCCCCATGTCGCCAAGCCAAAAAATTGGCGTTGACCAAGTGCTTGGGAATTGTTTGGATTGGAGCCCATCATTTGGCGTGCCAATGCTATCTTCAGCTCTCTAGTACAATTTCACGCCAAAAAGTTGGCCAGATGTGGGCGGCTGAAAGCCACGCCAATATTTTGGCTAGCCCGTGCTTTGGCGAGGCCAACCTAGGCAAAATCCAAACACACCCTATGTGTTGTTAAACTCGAGATGTATCTATTGAATGGCATGCACCGACCAGTTCACCCAAAAGCTCAAGCCGAGGGGAAAGATGTTCAATATGTTTCAACACTCCCCCCCCAGGTCTAGTTCTTTTAGACCTTACACATGCGATTGATGTAGGCCTCAACTATTTTATTTGTGCGTTCGGCAGGTCTTGAACTAGAGACATCTCGTTTTTTATACCAGTTGGATTCAATGTCTGAACAGTTTACCCAAAAGCTCAAGCAGAGGGGAAATATGGTCAATTTATTTCGACTTATTAGCACTAGATGCTAACATGCTGAAAGGTGGGTTGGTGAGCGTGCTAAAACGTATGTCGGGCATATAATTTGCCTTAGAGGAGTAACACAATTCCGTTTAAGGTGTTTTTTACGACGATTGGCAAGAAGTATTCAGTAAATATGCCTCTGATTTTTAATAAATCACAATACATTGGATATTGGTGAGGACGTGCGTGTCTCATTGTGAGTCGAGCCTTGCTCATGCTGGAGTTTAATACAATGGTGTGTTTTAACTGCTGTTTGTACATCTTCAGTTGTTGTTTGTTTTTCTGATGCACTACATACTAGGAAATTTCTAGACAGTTCGTGATTATCGAACTTCTATTCCAAACTAGGAAATAAGAGAAAAAGAGAGAAACGAGACTTAAATGCGAGTATATTGGTGTCTAGGTCTGCGGTTTAGTCTGGTTGGTGTTCTCCATGATGCATGTTACTTTTTTGGGGGAAGAAAGTACTTCTAGGTTTGATATAGTGGTTATTGTTGCGAACCACACACACAGAAACAAAAAACTCACATGATTCAACCTATACATATAACACACTTGATGGCCATCTTTCAATTGTCCGTGTGGGTCAATAACTCGGCTTTATCTGAATTACGTAATTTGTTATTACACATCACTTATTAGGAATTAAATCATTTAAACGACGGTGTTGTTGTGGCCTATTGTGAAATAAACTTTCAGTGAATGTAACGAAGGTCGTAATTTGTGATTGGATCCTGAACATGGTTATGCTTTCCAATTGATCATAGGTACCCGGGCTGATAACCAGTGCCTGTTCTGGAGAGTTTTTAATGCTTTGTTACATGGTCAACATACTTATCCTTTTTATGAACGTCTTACAGAATAGTGATATCAGAAACAAATGAATTATGTTGGTACACCTTTTGCTTGTACAATAATTGATAAATTTATAGAGCAGACTTGCTACATGAACTTGGGCGTTCTACAAATTTACACCAAGAAGACAACTTAATTGTTTTGCAGTTTGGCAGTGACAAGTAAACTGATATTTCTTTAAATAATGACGCTTAATTATGCTTCTTCACTCCATGATTTCCGAAGTATTAGGCTATGCTCATGCGCTTGCTGTTCTCTTGGTAACATGGAGATTATTTTGTTCCTAAAACAAATAATAATAGTTTATTTATTTTCAGGACGGACGAGAGATTCGAGTTGGCGACTGTGCTCTTTTTCGTGCTGTTGATGTTCCTCCTTTCATTGGATTGATACGTTGGATTGAGAAACAGGAAGAAAGCTATCCCAAGTTACGTGTAAGTTGGCTTTATAGACCTGTTGACGTTAAGCTCAACAAGGGCATACAACTGAACGCTGCTCCAAACGAGGTCTTCTACTCTTTCCACCAGGACGAGACATCTGCTGTCTCACTGCTCCATCCTTGTAAAGTTGCCTTTTTACGTAAAGGTGCTGAGCTGTCTTCTGGAGTTTCTTCGTTTGTATGTCGGCGTGTATATGATATTGACAACAAGCGTTTATGGTGGCTTACCGACAGGGATTATATTAATGTAAGTTCTACAGCCACCTTTTCTTTTCTGTTTATTATACTTGCCGGTTCATGTGTGCAACTTATGGCCAGGAACGGCAGGACGAGGTAAATCGGCTCCTATACAGAACGAGGCTAGAAATGCATGGTGCAGTGCAGTCAGGTGAGCTTTCACCAATGCGGCCAAATGTTCCACAAGCTTCTCAGCAACTGAAGGCTGGTTCAGATGGTGCTCAAAATTGTGTTTCATCTAAAGGGAAGAAGAGGGATAGAGGTGAGCAAGGAATTGATCCAGCTAAGCGAGACCGGGATTGCCCCCCTAAGGTTGATGACAGTGAACCTGGAAATGATAAGGGGGACAATACAAAGTCCGAAATCGCAGAGATAACAGAAAAGGATGGGCTTCCTCATGTTGAAGCAGTCGAGAAGCTAGTTAATTTCATGCAACTTGATCAAATTGAACGGAAAATGGACTTCGCTGGTCGAGTAAGGCTTGCTGATATTATTGCAGCTACAGATAGTCCTGATTGTCTTAGCAGATTTATGCAACTAAGGGGCCTTCCGGTCTTCAATGATTGGCTTCAAGAGACTCACAAAGGGAAGTCTGGTGAAGGGGGCAGTCCTAAAGAAACTGATAAGCCCATTGAAGAACTTATCCTGGCCCTGCTTCGTGCACTAGCGAAATTGCCTATCAGTCTGGCTGCCTTACAAAGCTGCAGTATTGGGAAATCTGTCAATCACCTGCGTAGCTATAAAAATCCGGAGATACAGAGGAAGGCTAAATGTCTTGTTGATAGCTGGAAGAAGCGTGTTGACGCTGAAATGAAGTCGACTGATGCAAAACCTGTGGTATCAGGTCAAGCTGTTTCCTGGTCAGGGAAAGTGGGGTTTCCAGAAATTTCTAGTACTGGAAATGGACGAAGTGGCTCAAGTGAGTCCAGTCCAAAAAATGCAATGTTTTATCTATCTTCACCAAAGGCTTTGAGTGCTACACCTGGTGCGGCTGATGCTGTTGCAAAGTCAAATCCTTTCACATCTGGCTCATCAAAATTGCAACACGTGCAACCAGCAAATGCCTCTACCAACTTGAAGGACTCACCCTGCAAATCAGCTGCTGGGACCTGTGGCCCTGATTTTCCTACCGTGAAAGAGGAGAAAAGTTGCAGTTCAAGCCAATCACTGAATAACAGCCAGTCATGCTCTAGTGATCCTGGAAAAACAGTTGGTTCTTCCAAGGAAGATGCACGAAGCTCAACTGCTGCTTCAGCAAATGCTAGTAAAATATCTGGACGTGGCCATCGAAGGGCAACAAATGGGCTTCTTGGTTCTGGATTCCAGAAGGAAGCTGCTTTGGGAAGGTCCAGCCCCGTTGACTGTTCTTCATTTCAGGAAAGATCAACACAATCTGATGTGGCATGTGAGAAAGGAGCTGACACAACGCACGCCAATAATAATAAATTGATAGTTCGTTTTCCAAATCCAGGTCGTAGCCCTGGTAGGAGCACAAGTGGGGGCTCTTGTGAGGAGCCATCAGTTTCCGGGAATAGAGGTTCATCTCCCTTTCGTGCAGACAAGCATGAACAAAGTCATCGTAGGGTGAAAATGAAGGTTGAACATTCTCAGGCTCATTTAGGTTCTGATGCTAATGCCGAGCCTGAGAAAATCAATAATATTAATGGAACTGCAGGTTCCGGGGAAGGTGATAAACCAGCTTGTGGTATGTTGGATGGTGACTGTAGCAGGACTGCCGAAGATGCTGGTAAGAATGCATGTGCATCACGACTTAAATGTTCATCAGATATGGATGAAAAAGCCAACTGCTTGGGTGAAACCAGGGCACAGAACTCGTTCAGCCCTTTGAATGCTTTGATTGAAATCAAGTACTCTGATGCTAGTCAGTCCATGCAAGCTGGAGATGATACAGCAATGAATCTTCTTGCTAGTGTTGCTGGAGAAGTATCTAAATCTGAACTGATTATGTCATCTGCTTCACCGCCGAATTCATCTGCAAATAAGCTGGGCTATGAAGGTGAGAATATTGAGAAGCTAAAAGTAGAGTGTGATACGGGCCCATCACAGCACCCACGGCCATCAGACGTTGAGAAAGTCATCTCTGAGAAGGAAGACAAAAATTGTGCTTTTTTGGCCGTAAAGGAAGAACGCCATACGATGAATTCTGGCGACAACAAGGGCACAACGCCTACTAGGCTATCTCCTCTACCTGGGACAGATTCTAAAGTTGTCGAATCTTCTGCTAAGACTGATACAAAGTTCAATATGAAATCATCGGCAAGGAATGCAAGTACTGTCCGTGAAAAAGTTGAAGATGGTTGTACAACCAGTTCTAATGTTGACACTTCATTAGGTGATCAATTAAGTCTGGTTATTCAAAATAGATTTACTGACAACAGTGCTGCTGATAAATTGGATTCGAAACCTTCATTCTCATCTTCGACTGCGGGTGAAAAAGTTGTTGGTGGTCTACTGGTTTGTAATAAAGTTCTGAAAGAGCATGAGAGAAAAGAACAGCCTTCTCCCACTTCAGCTGGTGTTACCAAATTAGATGTGTCAGTCGTGTTGCCACTTGGTGCAGAAAATGGGATTGGTGTGATTAAAGAATCAAAAGACAGTTCCAGTGAATCAAGCAGTCAAGGAAAACCTACTGCTATCATATCTCAGGATACTGAGCATAGTGCAAGGCACAGTTCAAAGAAACTGAGCAATGATGGAGGTGGAAAAGAGGACGTTGTCTCATCAGATGAGGGTTCTTCTATAGCTATCAAAGCCAAGTCAAATGGTACAGCTAAGCTTGACTTCGATTTAAATGAACTCGGGGATGAGGGGAATCACGAGCCAGCTACCTCTCCTGTTATATGTTCTTCCGCAATTCATTTACCTGGTCTTTCTCCATTCGTGTCACCTATTTTAAGTGGTCTGCCTGCCCAAATAACAGTTGCTGCTCCAGCTAAAGGACCTTTTGTCCCTCCTGAAAACCTATTAAGAGTGAAGCCGGAGGCTGGGTGGAAAGGCTCAGCAGCTACAAGTGCATTTCGTCCTGCGGAACCACGGAAGGTTTTAGGGATGTTTCTTACTGCACCTGATATTGCAGTATCAGGTGCTGCAGGGAAGCAGTCTCGCCAAGCATTCGACATTGATCTAAATGTAGCAGATGACCAAGTAGAAGAAGATATCTCACAGAGTTCTGCTCAGACAACAGGTTCTGGATCTGGCAACCCTAGGAGTCGCAGTGGTCCTGTTGGAAGTGCTGGCATCGAACTTGACTTGAATAGGGCAGATGAAGTTGTAGAGAATAGCCAATTTATCTCAAATGCATCCCACAGAGTTGACGTCGCATTGTTGCCAGCAAGACCCTTGCCAGGAGGTTTACCGAACACTAATAGAAACAGCTCAAGGAACTTCTTTGATCTCAATAACGGACCAAGCCTAGAGGAAGCTAGCACAGAACCTGCACAAAGGAGCCTCTCATCTAGAGGTGCTAGCAGCATACCATTCCTACCTCAAGTTGGTGGCTTTAGAATAAACAGTGCTGAAATTAGTAACATGTCACCATGGTATGCTTCCACCAATCCAGGTGGTCCTGTAGCTATGCAGTCGTTTTTCCCTGCTAGAGGAGAACATCCTTACCCAATTGAAACAGCACCCGGAACCCAGAGGATCATCGCGACAGCGCCAGACAGTGGCCATTTCGGAAGTGATTCCTCAAGGCCTCCAGTTATTTCCACACCTCCAGCCATGGTTTTTCACCCTCCTGCAGCATATCAATATGCAGGATTTCCTTTCGCCCCCAGTGTTCACCTTCAAACAGCAGGGTTTCCGATTGGATCGACACCATATGCTAATTCTGGACCTACAGGAGTTCCATATTTTCCAGCGATGGCTCCATCGTTTGCTGGGCCAACAGGTGCATTACCTGCCCAGCATGCAAGGCAGTATGCAATAAGCCTTCCTGAAGGTAGCAGTAGTGAGGGACATGACAGTAATTGGAAATGGAGAAGACAGGGGCTTGATCTTAATTCTGGCCCTGGAAGTATAGATGTAGAAGGGAAGGATGAACGGTTACCTCTATCGGTTAGACAAAATTTGATCACACCGCCACAAGCCTTTGTGGAGGAACAAGCGAGAATGTACCAGATGCCTGGTGTAGGAATTAAGCGGAAGGAACCTGAAGGCAGTTGGGATGCTGAAAGATCGTCATACAAGCAATTATCATGGCAATAAGAACTTTATGGAGATCTCCTTGCAGCGACTTCAGTGTCTGGTGAGCCTGTATGTACCACAGCACTGACTTTAATAGCCCATTCAGCTCAGTTTTTTCTTGTCAAGTTAACTAATCAATGGTGCTTTTATTCGCAGGGGCAACTGCAGTGGGAGCCAGGCTTGTATTGCACCCCTGTGGCCATGCTGGGATATACAACTCACATAGATTCATCTCTCTGATGATATGAACTGTGAGAGGAACAAACTTCGTTGTAATTGATGTAAATGTAAATCATATCCATAGTTTCCAGGAAACAGTTTTCCTTGGCTCCAGCAGTTGCTTTGCTAGAGTTCTGTATCTGCCAGGCTTGGCTTCTATTTAACCCAGGAGGGCATGGATTTGGAGATGGAATGTTATGGCCCTGGGCATCTTCAAACATCAGGAACCGCTGTAATTAGTTTCGGTTGGTTTGTTTTTATGTTTTGTTTTGATAAACAGATTTTCACCTTGCTGAGGATATCTGCCAGCTTAACATATGATTTAGATGTGAAATGTATTCTGCTGGGAAGCATTGCATCAGTTGACCAGGAGGAAATAATTTGCCGTGATTAACGTACTGCGTTGTAGTGCACACCAAGCTTGTCTGTTGGTTTACATGTGCCTTTGGCCATGCATGCATCAGCTGTTTTCGTGTTAACTGTGTGCTATACCACGTGTAGCTGCATCTTTGCTCCATCTTCCAGAATCTACTTGCTCCATCTTCCAGAATCTACTGCTGTCTATATTTGCAGCAACTATATTCTTGGTGAGGAAGTGAGCCTTGCTTGTGAAATATTACTATATCGGTGTTATCTGTTGCGTTAGAGTAACATGTGAATTTGCCCTTCCCGTAAGTTCTTGGCTTTGTTTTCAAATTGTCAGCATCATCACTGTGCTCTGATTCAGTTGTCGAAGTGAAAAACTTCAGTCGTCAGACAAATTGGCACACAAATAAGATTTTTTAATGTTTGCTCTCGGCGTTATCACAAAATCACGTAGCAATAGACTAACTGAAAATACAAAAGGGTTGCGATTTTGCCACGACAAAACAAAATCTCGTTTGGCTCTACAGAACTTCCTAACACAACGAAAGCTAGTAATCACCCAGACGTGTTCTGCAGTACATAAGCAGGCTAGCTTTTACCATCTACCTCTAGTAATTAATTACCAACGATGCAAATATACACATTAACTGCGCAATCAGCACATCCGGATCCCACGTGTTGCCAGTTTGACGTTGCATCCGTGACATCTCTCTTCAGGCGAGAGACCACTTCCATCGTTCAGGATTTGAAGCATAGCATTTTCCTTCCACCGAAGACGTTCCTGCGATCATAATACGAGAATATTAATGTCAGAACAAATATAACACAGGCGCTAACAAATGATTTAGTAGCACATTTGTTTCACACATTCTGGAACAAAACCATAACTAACTTCAAAATGTCTTAATGCATGGTTTGGCAAATTAAAACAGTGAGACAAGTATGTTGTCTGCTGGACAGGATTGGCAGGGCTCAAATCACTTTGAATTTCTTACACAAATTCTAATTCCAGGACAGTGATTCAGAAGGATCGTCTAAGAAATGTATGTATGACCAGAAAATAGCTTAACACTAATAACTCCCTCCAGTTCGCTAAAACTTGTCATTTTGGGTAGGTTTAGGCGAAGTCAAACTTTAGAAACTTTGACTACCAACATCTTCAAAAACATTTAGATTCAGTGCTAAAAATTATGGGCATAATTTTATCTCGACAAGTACTTCTATAACATATAATTTAAGTAATTATAAACATATTATAATATAAAATATTCGTCAAAGTTGCATGTTGGAGACTGTGACAATGTCCAAAACGATAACTAGTAGAAGGAAGAAAAACGTAAGTGTCATTTTACTTACATCATTGAACAACCCCGTCGTTGTTTCCTTTTCTTCTTTTCTCTTAGCTTAGTTTGGGGTTGGATTACTACCTTGATAGCAGCATCAAAGACGGCTTTCACATTCTACATGTTGCACAAAAGTAAAGAACTTTCAGCTGACAGGTTTAACGCATCAAAGAAAGCCATATGGTTCTCTTACAGAAGCTTCACCTGCTGTGTCTTTGAGCTGCACTCTATGTAATATAAAGCACCAACTTGTTTCCGAAGATCCTCCCCTGTGGAAACGGCAAGGAAAAGATTAAGCTTTCAGAAGCCAGATACATTCATCATTTCATCTCTTAAGTCTCAAGGTAAAGAATATCCAAAGTTCTACCTGTGCTGTGGTAACAGGTATCATGCCAGGATGGTCCAGCAAGTAATGCTTGTCTTCACGAAGATCTGGAAGCGACATAATGGTTCGTGAATTCAGTACCGTATTTAACTAAGGAATGATATTTCGTTATAACTATAAAGGGTAAGATGATATTAAACCGGGTGTTCTTGATAGCGCATTAGGATTCCTAATCTCAGCAGCAAATGAATTGATAATAATCTTGTTCAGGAGTACCTAGTTGAGGGACTGAGTTTTTCATTGTCGTATCTAAACACGATTTTTCATCCAGTCCAACATGTAAATAACCTTAAAGCTTACCATATTTACTAAGCTTCACTAGACAGACTATTTGGTATCCAGCCATTTGGACGATGACCTCTATAGACAAAATATTATTTGGTCCCCAACCAAATAGATGATAAACTGTCTACACTACAAAGATCACTATCACTGGTTTAACAACCTAACCAAATTCCAACAATGCTGAGACAAGGAGATGCTAACCAGTTACAACGTAACAGGATAAAATACACAATCATACTACCAACCCCACCCACCCACCACCTATACACAATTACGCAAGAATAAGCTTTCGTTGTCAACACAACTCACCTAGTTTTGTGCCTACCAACACAACAGGCACGCCAGGAGCGTAATGCTGAAGCTCCGGTATCCACTGAAGGGGAAACAACAAAGTAAAGAACATTCAAATCTCTTGGCAAGTTGGCATTTCCAGATAAATAGGAACACACGTCCGAGAAATGATGAGAGAGCGTTTCAGCACCTTCTTCATAATATTCTCATAGCTAGCTCGGCTCACAAGCGAGAAGGCAAGCACAAAAACATCAGCACCACGGTAGCTTAGAGGCCTCAGTCGGTTGTAATCCTCCTGCCCTGCAAACGATGGTCCCATGTGAGCTCCCCAGTTAGGCAGTTACGCAGTGAATCGTCAAAACATAACATTTGCAACTGTGATGTGCAATTTGAGAAAGATAGAAACCATAGGTGCATTAGGACAGAGAAAGTAGTCAAATCAAGAGGCATACCGGCAGTATCCCAAAGGCCCAAATTCACGGTGGTGCCGTCAGCAACTACGTTTGCGCTGAAATTGTCGAACACCGTAGGTATGTAGTCCTACAAAAACAAATGCCCATCACAAAATTGGGAAAGATCTTTTCCACATCATATTCTCTAATAATACAAAAATCACCCCTAGTACTGAAAACAGCCATGGCCCGAAATGCCGAAGTGGAAAACATCTGCTTTTTTATTAGGAAGCTCGCGCCTATGGCGCCGCAAGAGCCGGCTACAGAAACAGGGGAGGAGGGACGGCAAGGGTTTGCTCACGGTGGGGAACTTGTTGCTGGTGTAGCAGATGAGCATGCAGGTCTTGCCGACGGCGCCGTCGCCGACCGTGACGCACTTGATGAACCGGGAAGCGCTGGACGCCATGGCCGCCGCACGCACGCGTCTCCGATTCCCCGGAGGTCGAGGAGGGGAGGGGCGGGACGGAAGAGGGCGAGAGGGGAGGGGAGCGGGGCGGGGCGGCGGAGTTCTTGCTGTGGTTGGGGTGTTTGGTGCGTGACTTCTTGGCGAAGTGAAGAGGGTCACATGCTTCGCACCTCAGTACTGTCTTGAGAGTAGAGGACTTGTGCTGGTTTTGGTGGGAGTGAATTGCAAGTCTAGGACCCGTGAATTTATCGTCATATTTCTGGAGGCAACATGAGTAAATGTATAGTGGGGAATTCATGTCTCACCGTATCCCCTATGGATGTGGCAGTGGCTTCTAATGTGAAATGGGATATTTTTTCTGCCTACGGAAACATATCCGATTGTCAAGTGTGTTTCGAACAAAATAATGATCCTGCAAAGTTTCTTTGATACTCCGTATCATTAAGCCTCCATGCGCGAAGTTTTTTAGTGTTTTGAAAATATTTTTTCTTTTATTCCAAGTTACCGTGCATTTTAACTTTGATCGAAGTCAAACTTTAAAAAGTTTGACTATGTAGAATTGGGGCACTATCTTGTTCCGAAAGCTGGATCCAGTATTATGGTTAAATATCTAGTGTTTTGTGAATCAACAATAAACCCGCATACATCGTTATGATTATTTTCTTGAGGAGAAAAGGTGGAAAATTTTCTCACCATAACTTCTTTACATCCAAAGTAACAATTCATAGTGTACAATTTTATAGTGAAACTGAAATACTAAGTTTAGAGGAGTCGACTCTTGTTATTTGTGAATCCGATCATTTTTCGTGGCTATTTCTCCTAGAGTGTGCAAACCATATAAAGCAATTAATTTTGTTAGCTATGCACGCGGCAGATCTAATATTAATACACACATCATGATATCTATGCTACAAATAGAACTTACATTGTCCATAAAGACAAACCTACCAACCAAATCATTTAATGTTTCCACTTTTTACAATGGGATCGGACCGGGCCTTAAGCGACTGTGAGGACCCCGGATTAGGTATCCGAGATACTCGTTATGTTTCCTGCAACAATCCCATGATCAGTCTGTTGTTGCACATAACTCGAATTGGTATCACAGAACACCCATAAATACCGAATAAATATACTTACTTGATTTAAGTCGTAACTTCAACAGGTACTTGCAGCGGATATCACCAAACAACGTGGAGCCCAAGCCATTTGCCAACCCTACAGGCAGCTGACTGGGAAGCGCCCTAGTTCGCATTGACGTCATCGAAACCTTCTTCTTCGAACTGCTCCTCTTCAAAAATCTGGCTAAGACAATAGCCAGGGACGAAACCAATATGAGTACATTTGAATGTACTCGCAAACTACCCCCGGAATGAGCATGCACTACTCTTTTTATTGTTTAAATAAAACTTCGCTTGCTTTGAAAACTCTATATCCTTGTTGAAAAGAGAAGGATATACTTTTGTTTAATAAAACTTTGTTTTGAAATCTCCATATCTTTATTGAGAAAGGAAGGAAGGCTTTTAGAACTTTTCCCATAAAATCTGTTTTTGTAAGAAGTCTCGTTTAAAACTTTTTCCCGAAAATACATCTCTGTTGAAATAGGTAAGAAGTCTCTTTTATAAACATTTTCCCGGAAAATCACCATTTGGTTTATTTCTCCAAAACTCATCCTTTTCCGACCATAACCCTTCATGGTCATTCAATCCCAACAACCTCATGCCGGCCCGTTGGCATAGTTGCATAAAACATTTTCCACTTTCAAATCACAAAACTCTTCACTTCCCGACCATAGCCCGTCATGGTCAATCATTCTCCAGCAACCTCATACCAGCCCGTCGGTAGAGTTGCAGATACCACACATCTCCATTTTATTTTCAAATCTCAAAACTTCGCAAAACTTGCACATGGTCAGAGGACAGCCTCCCAACTGTCCATACCCGAGGACTCGGCTATTCGAATAGTTTTACCCTCTGCAGAGGTAGCACGCTTTTCCCGCATCCATCCGGTAACTCATCGTGTCAGCCACGTCCCGCCATACAAGGTGTATGCGAAGTTGAGTCACCGACCATAGCCTGTCCTTTGCTCATGCTAGTATAGGACCCTGCCGCTACGAAACTTTCCAACACACTTAAACCAGCCCGTCAGAATCTAAGTGTGAGGACTCGTAGTTCTGCCCGGCGATTTATGGTGGAACCTTCAATCCTCTTTCTCCAATACACTCATACCAACTCTGTTGGCAGACTTCACTTAAGAGGACCCGGGTCAGGGGTAGGTCCTCAGACCATCCCCTCATGGAACGGGGTCATCCCCGTTGTTGAGGCATCCCATACTAATATGAGCAAACTATATGACTACGCCCTTTTCCCATATGTGGGTAAATGTGGCCGCACAGGTTATCGGCTGGTCGTCATAGTACAAAGACACAATGTGCATTTTTCATAAACTTCACCATTCACCACTTCTCCATTTCCACACCGACATCTCGGTATTCCACAACCACACGAGTATTTTCAAAGGAGTTTTGAGTAAACAATATTTTTCCCATCCTATAGTTTGAAAAAGAATTTCCATCTAATATTTCCGTAGAGGGTGTCAAAATAGTATACTTATATTTTGAAAACAAAAGGGTTTTCAAATTCATAACTTTAGTGGCAAACACCACATAAATAACATATGCTCTTTATAAGTAAAACATGTAAACCAAAATAGATGTATATAGATGCAAGCTCAGAGAGTAGCTTGCCTTGCTCGGGAAAGTGACCTTGGTGTTGATTTGCAGGTTCAATAAATTCCCCTCCCTCAATAACTCCGTTCCAAAGACCACTCCGGTAGCGTTTATATCTAGCGTCGCAAACAGGAGAATAACACAACAATCAATAAGCAAACCCAACCACAAGTGGTGTACAGACAAGTAACAAACCGTAAGCGTCAAACTAATCGTTCGAGCAACAACTAGGATCTACACTTATGAGGGCATTATAATGATCAGTAGTCTAACACCTATACACAAGCTAGGTCCATCGATCCCAAAACTATCTTAGGCAAAGTTTAACAACAAGCACCTTCCTTTGAACGGGAAATACTTCAGACAAAAGTTAGGTCACCAATTAGTCCCGGTAATTCAAAATATTTTACCAATCTAAGGTAGAGACATTAACCCGAGACTGATGATAGCACTTAACTTAAGGACAACTAATTGGATTTACTCCACGATTTATTACAGATTAATTTATAAAAATCCTTTTCAATCTGTCCCTTTTGTTAATTTGCTTTAAACAACATTACAAAATAAATATCCATGTTTGGAAACAGGGTGGAACACGAAGGTTATCACTTGTTGAACATTTTAATAGGTCAAACTTCATTTTTGGATTATTATTTTTAAAGATATGGATTTTCCAAAACTGTTTTATATTCTGCCATTTTCATTATTTTAATAAAACAGCAACTAAATTATTTTATTTGTATGTGTGAGTGATACCAACAGGTAGAGTTTATTTTTCTGAACAATTCGGTATATTATTTGCAATTTTTGGATCAATATTCAAAAAGATATGCATTTTACAAACTTAATCCATTTTCTGTCTTTTCTTTAATTTTTCCAGAAAAACACGGTGAAACGTTTTTCACCGAGGGGCTGACTAGCCAGAGCCACTGCCATGTGGGCCCGAGTGCCACGCTGGCGCTGACTGGGCTGGGTGCGGCTGCGCTGGCCACCGCGGTCACTGACCGGTGGGGCCCGCCTGTCAGCGTGTGGAAAAATAGGAAAAAGGGTTGTGCCTTTGCGTCTGCGGGGGTTCGAACTCACGTCGCGCGCGAGCGCGGCACGGTGTGGTGCCACTGGGCTGCTGTGGTGGAGGTGCTAGACTACGTGCGCGCAACCTTTTGAGGTGAAGTCCGTGCACGGCGACGACGCGCACGGCCGCGGCGATCACCGGCGACGTCGTGCACGGATTCGACGCAACGGCTCGATCCAGTGCTCGCAAACGAGCGCATATGACTCGTCGTGCTACGGGGAGGCGAGCGGCGTCGCTATGGACCTAAAAGGTCGCCAGGAAGTGCTCCGGCGACGAGCTACGGCGGAGGGGTGCTACGGGCTACGGCAAAACTACAGCTACGAGACGAACCAGGGGGAGAAGAAGGGGACGGAGATGTCCAGGAGCACGGTGTGCTCACCCTTGACGCGTGGGTGCTCGCGGCGGTGAAGGAGGAGGTCGGAATCGCCGGCAATGGGGGTGGCGGAGCTTCGGTCGGAGTCGAGGGAGACGAGGACGGGCCGCTCGATTCGTAGCGTCCGAGCTCGATTCCTTGAACGTGGATGCAGAGGACGACGAGGCGAAGACGGTGGCGCGCTTCGATTTGCTCGGGGAGCTCTGTAACGGCGGCGATGCTCGACGGCGAGCTCGGCCGAGGTGCGGCCATGGAGGAGAGAAAACAGAGAGGGAGAGAGAGAGAAAGGAGAGCGAGTGAGTGGATGAGGGAGGGCGGAGGAGAGCGTCGTGGCCCTCTTATCCTCCTCACCTAGCGGCAGGAGAGCGTGAGGGGGGGGGGGGGGGGGGGGGTCCGGGCGGCGACGCACGGGAGGACGACAACGGCGCCATGCTCCCACTGGAGCTACAGGAAACGATGTAACATTTGCAGAAAACCCCCTGCACGTTTCTGAAATCCTCTGTTGTATTTCTTTGTTTAAAACCAGAAACATTTTGGGGAATTAATGGAGGTACTAAAACAGTTTATAAAAATCTGAAAATATTTGGGTAGGCTTCCCTTACCAAGTAGAGCCTCCACAAAAATTGGTGTTTAAAAATAAATGTTTTGAACCACAGTTGTTCATAGTGTTTAAATAAGTTATTTTTGGATAAAACCAATTTGACAAATTGAAATATATTTATAATTGGAGATTGGAAATTTTGAGGAGAGAGTAATAGGATAATGAGATGGTTATCATCTCATTCCTGGATTTTATAAGATAAAATAATTGTTATAACAAAAATAGAGAATTTGGTAGAGAGGGAAATTAAATAAGATCCTTTCTTTTAATCAAGATTTTATTTTGAGGGGGTGAGTAATCATAAAGGTCTTGTTTTGTTTTCAAGTCACAGTCCACATTTGTGATCAATGTGTTTTATTTTAGTGCCAGGCACAGCTGAGGTATTATTCTCACAAGCAACAAACACAACATGCTCAACACCACAACCAAGTCCACACAATTCAAACCACAAGGATTAATCACACCATCATTACATACTTAACAATACTATCTTATAAAAATGATCACACTTAATTATGACAAGATGATGTTTAAAACCATCTCAACTCCACCTTGGTATTTTTGAAAGGGGTTTTGAGCAAGGCAAAATATGTGGGGTAATATATTTCCCACTTGTGTTCTTTTTAAAAGGAAGTGATAATCAAAGTTTATAAAATGGGAGTTGCATACAAATACAAAATATCAATTTTAAAAGATAGATAGGAGATAGCATATAGATCTCCATATTTTTGGGAACACATAGTTTTGGAGATATTTTTTTCTTTCTCAAATAATGGGTATTAGTTTTGGTGTTGCTAAACCAAGTATCTTTGAAATGGAGTTGACCAAAATAAGAATGGAGAAGATACATGGAATATTTTTCTTGTCATGACATGATCACCAAAGTTAAATATATTTTTATATTAGTTGGGTCTTATTTTTACTATTCAAATAATTTAAACAACAAGTCACACTAGGTTCAACATAGCAATGGGAAGGAATCCACAATCATCAGCAAAACATTTCAAAAAGTTTTTGTTGGTTCTGAATTTTGGTCTTGTAAAACTAAGTTTTTCTTAGTTCCAAAATTTGGGATGTGACAGCGACCGCCATCGATCGCATCTCATCCCACAGTTTCGCATCGTCTTCAACCTGTAGCCACCTGTCCTCATACCCACCCCAGGATAGCGAAATTCCCACCCCGAACCCTAAACCGCGTACAACAAACCTCCGTCCTCAAAATTGTCAACAGTGGGTGTCGCTCCGCTCCGTGGAGCCATCTCTGGCTCAATCAGCATGATGAATGAATCTCATGGTTGACAAATCTATCGTGTTTTAACAAAATACAAGCGGTCATGTGTTAGCACATCCGTTTCCATGTATTTTTTCTTCACTTTTCATAGACTCAGATACATGAGTAAATTGCTAACGTTAAATCATATAGGCTAATCAAATTAGAGAATGTGACTGAAGTTTGCAATACAAATCCAACGCCATTAGTTTTGCATATCATATGCCTATGTTTTGCACACACAGAACATAAAGATGCTAGAAGTTTGCAATGACGGAAATTTTCAAGATTCACAAGTGCCAAAAAAGAAAAAAGTGCGACATTATATATTCACAAACTTGATGTTCAGATGCAAAAATTCTACTTAATCCACAAGAAGTCTTCGGGAGAAAGCAATGGATTTCTACATCCATTGGTGATGCT
Source organism: Poa pratensis (assembly GCA_947311845.1). NCBI lineage: Eukaryota > Viridiplantae > Streptophyta > Magnoliopsida > Poales > Poaceae > Poa > Poa pratensis. Next base: position 65,784,628 of record CAMZMU010000034.1, on the reverse strand, counting down.
AGATGCCCTTTGTTTTTTTGATATTTACTAGACTCCTTTGGGCACAGAAAGTGATATCATCTATGCTATGTTTTGCACTACAAGTAAACAAAATATATTCTACTTGAACACCACATAAAGAAAAAAAAAGGAGCAACTTCTCCACCGAAATTGCCTACGTAATTTTTGCTTCACTTACGTTATTAAGCATCTGGAGTGTCACTGTCACTACATAACCGAATATGCTGTTTTGAGAAAATATTTTGCAATGTATGTCCAAATATTTGATGTAAATTGAACAAGTGGATCGATGCCCCAATATCTAATTACCAGGTCCAACGATCCTAAGTAATTTAGCAAAGAATTATTAGCAGTTTGCTTACATAGTAGAACAAATCCAAGTTGAAACAGTTCCGCGTCACTCTAGCTTACCTGTCTTTGCTCAACATTGTTTTGGCCTTTCCTCTTGGGAGTTTGCTTACACCTTCGCCGTACACACTGCACAGCATGTTACAATCTTCAACTGCTCACCAAATCATTTGTAAATGAAATTCTCATTATTGCAAAGGTTAGCACTACCGCAGAAAAACCGTCGATGACGAATCATGGTGTCTTTGCCTCTCTGTTTCCTTTTCCATCTCAACTACTGCAGAAAAGAGGAACGGAGCAGTCTTCTCTCGTCATAAACAAACCACCATTTTACAAAGTCAAATCAATGACCAAAGCACTGGCCAATTTACAAAACTAAATCATGGATAAAGCACCCATCAATTTGATAGGGTCAAATCATCATGACAAAAGCATCCACCAACTTAATCAAATCATGTCGAAAAGCATTATAGTTATTACCCTCTTGGCAATTGCATGGCACCTTTGCTTGTCCCATACGATGAGTAGAGATCGATTCACATCGATGCAAATGGTAAGGTGGGGACATCAAAAAATAAAAAAGGAAGCAAGCTCCAAACGCCAGACATTGATCTAGTACCACCGCTTCACTTTTGAGTGTGATAGATGCATTGATACGTGCGCATCATGAGAAAAATCCAAAGGGGCTTCTGATCTGGTGCCGCGTTGCACGGAGACAGAGATGAAGGCATCGAAACAGTAGTACAGTACGTGTTTGGGATATTGATTAGGACGAAGGATCGGACGAAAAAGGCCTCGGCTTTACTTGATCGAACGTGTGCATGATTTGTTTATTGGAACGCAAACGATCGATCCGAAAGGTTGTTCTTTGTGCCGAAAGCAAGGCGGCTCCTTGCAACCCAAGGTTTGCAGCACTTGTGCTTGCGCATCGATCCCCTCGTTCATACTACTGGTAGCATGCAGTACTCAATTTGGTCATCATAGGAAGTGGGAACAGCTAAGATCTTAATTCATCATCACGATTCGGTACAACTTATCTCAAGAGGGCCACCATCCCTGGTATGAAGGGGATCCGTCGGACTCGACCCCCCGAGCGACAACGAGGAGGAGGAGGCGGTCTACGCCGACGACATCGACAATGACGCCAACGCCGAGGAGCACGATGGCGAGGACGACGACAACGACCATGGCCAGGACGACGACGACGATCCGCCATCGAAGAGGCAGAAGACCTAGAAGTAGTAGTAGTGGTGGTAGCAGTAGTACTAGTAGATTAGATGATTAGTTGGAAATATTTCTATGTAATGAAGAAGAAAAACATTTGTAAAAATATATACTTTTGTTCCGATGAAAAAACCTTTACTTTATCGGATTTGTTTCTATTTTTAGTTTAATGAAGAAGAAGAAACATGCGAATTTAATCAATTAGTTGCACGTGCCCTTTCCAATCGTCCATTTAATTAGGTGGATTAGGCATGCGGAGCGCGCACACAAAGGAACCACGTCTTAATCAAAAAATTAAATATTGATCATGATTTAATAAACGGATTATCTCTAAACATCGTAGTTATGAATGAAATGGTGCTGGATGTGGAACGTTTAATTAAGTTCAAATAATGGTACTGGAATATTTATAATTTCGATCACATATATCGATAAAAAAGTCAATGTTTAATCTTTGGATTATTCTGAGGTCAAATAGGTTTTTTCGGATGTCTATTTGATGTTAGAAGAGCCCGAGTATAAACTTCTTTTTGCAATGTGAGCGCGGAGTCGTGTTTATACACTGAGAAGAACAAATCAAAATAGGACAGGAAACTAAAAAGCCCTATATGTGCGCTCGCATTAAAAAAAAAAGGTTTATACTCTATATCCAACCTACTAATTCTGTATGGATCCTGTTACTCCTTGCTTTTCACTCCAGCTTTGGGGTGGAGGAAGAGATCTAAATATAGGGCTAATATGCATGATTTTGTACTTATTTTTAGAAATTGGAGAAGCCTGAAAAGATGTTTAAGCTGATAAGAGGGGAGCTGTTTCGCAGCTACACGAGTACAACATATTCATTATCTCTATCTACATGTTAAATTTAAGTTTTGGTCCATAGAATTTAATTTTTTCACAATTTGTGGCTAGCTAACTTGTGAAATTTCCAAATGGACGAAGCTATATGCAGGACCGATCCAATGGAAAATTTGGTCTAGGGTGAATCAAAAGGAATACAATTTGTACTAAACTTTAATATTTCTCTATATCTTAGTTAGAATTTTATAGTAGTACAAGTAGAATTTTATATTTGTTAATATAGTTTAACCATAGAACTGGCAATGTTTATTAAATATTATTTGGTGTTTTTATCTAAAAATCATTAAATGACATTAAACTATGTTTTGTAAAATAGTGTATTCTAGAAATACCTTTTGTACAATGCATAATCTAAATGATTTATATGTATTTATCGGAACACTTGGTCAAGAGTATGATCTAACAAATATCCCAATACTAGTTTCTAGTGTATGAATAAATAATGATATTACAGAAATTTCTAGAATAAATTGAACCAATGACATATATTCTTTACTCTCTTTTCCTAATCAAAATTGCTAGCAAGTAAAATTTAACAAAGTGTGTCTGTTATATATTTTGTATTGAACCAACTATTCTTAAAGTAATCATCGATGAACTTCCGATATTTTGTATATGTAAATTTTATTTATAGATATGCTCTTATTGATTATACTTGTTATAAGCTTGTGTATACAAGCGCCTACTTGTCTATAAAATAAAAAAGTGTCGCACTGAATTAAACATAAAAAAATAGTTACATAAATTTCCGTAAAATCTGCACCAGGGCTCACTAATGCCCACCTTATCCACACCGTGCCTCCAACAAGGTGGCGGAGTGCCACAATCCACTATGTGTTTCCCTTGAATGTGACAATCAAAACCACAAGGTTGGAGCTATCTCCACAAATTAATTGGAGTCTCCTAACAGTATTCCAAAGCTCATGACCGCAAAGGCCAAGCTCCAAGACAACCACTTTTGTCTAGGTTTCCAAGGAAGCAAGGAGTAACAAGATCCATAAAGAATTAGTAGGTTAATTGGAATCATATTCTTTTGGCTTAACCCTATATTTAAATCTCCTCCTCCACCCCTCAAAGAATCAACAAGTTTGGACCAAATGAGTGGGAGATCTGACCTCCGAACAATGGATGGGTGAGAAATTAAATCGTCCCTTCCTTTGGCGAAGAAGGAGTTCTATTAACAGGGTCCCCAAAATCCAACCGTTCTATTACAGATTTGCCTGCTCGCATTATTCGGGGTAAATCCGGGCAATGTTTTGGGCATACCCACAAAGTGCGCACAAGCGCAGGGGGAAATGGCCTATCGGTAGAAAACCAGGCAAGCCAGGTTTATCTGGGCTACCAGATTATTCAGGCCAAAGCCGTATTATCCGGGGCAGCCAGAACATCAGGGCAAATGTCCCGGGGCACCCGAGAGTTGCGTACTTGCGCCCTTTCAGGATATTACCCCCGGATCATCCAGAATATCCAGGGTTCGGATTATCCAGGCCATGGCGGATTACCCGGGCACCCAAAACCAACAACATCAAATTAAGGGGATGGTCTCTCTATTCATGGGAGGGCCTAGGGTGTATCTTAGTGGATTTGTGTACGTGATTGATTTCACCATACCTTTTTACTGCGTACCCCCTCTTTATAGTATGGTCTTCCTACGTCTCAAATAAATGAAAATCATCAGTGCACCGTCTCCTTTTTGTTTTCACTTCAAGGGCTTCAAACCATCTTGTGCTATCTTCAAATAAGCCTATATTGCTTAAGCACATGATTAGTCCGCATTAACATCGAAACCATTTGGGATGTATATCCCTTTCACGGAGGTGTTAGAGGTGGAGGATCCTGAGATTAATAATTAATGCCTACTCAAACAGTGGTTGTTCAAGCTACTAAATGTGGCAAGAGTTGCCGAAATGAATTTATCCACTTAAGAAATGTTGTACTCCCTCCGATCCATATTAGTGGGCATAACTTTGTCTAAATTCATATGTATCTAGTTAAGTATTTAGACTAGATACATGCGTATCTAGACAAAGTTGTGCCCACTAATATGGATCGGAGGTAGTACCATTTCTCACTAAAGCGTATGGACTCTCCTTTTTAGAAGGTCCCAATGCGAGTCAAGAACGAGTTTTTCTCAAGAGGAGCTTTCAACCTCTGTCGAGAGAATGTGGTTCGTCGCCTCGTGGTGTCTAATTGACTGTAGTCTGTAGTGGAGTGGGGCGGGAGTACGTACGAACGCTTGGGCCATCGGATCGTGGGTAATTAATCATCCACGTGCATTTTGTTTCGTTCCTCCTGTACTCTTCCTTCCTCTCGTGTTGGTGTGGTGTGGTGTGGTATGCGGTGTCCGTGTCACCTCACTGCTCATTCTTGGCTGGCACGACACTGTGTGTTGTGTTCAGCAGTTCAGCCAGCCCGTGCACGCCGTATCCCATTCAATGACGCCATGCCTCTTTACACCTAAGCTACTCGGTATCTATGTCTGCCTTGGACAGCTCCGGCCTACTCCACCCCGCCTTATAAATAAAACCCACATTGCCAATCCGATAAGAATTACAAATCTATACTACTATTAAAAGAGCAAACTTGGTGGGATACATTAAATCTGTGTGTTCAATTTTCGATCAACGGCCCGATCGATCCAATGTTTGACAACTCAACATACCTTTTCAGTTTCCGATAATTACAGAAATTGCCACGGAAAAAAAGAACTGCCCCAATCTCGAGTTGTCCGGCCCGAGCGACGGCGTGAGCTTGTACAGCGGCCGCGGCTGGATCCATCTCGGAGGTCAACGAGGCGACGACCTACGGGACATCGGCGGCAGGGGTCCCTGGCCACCGGCATCCGTGGCTCCGCTCACAAGCGCGCCCCATCTCGCCAACCCTGCTCGGCGCGCTCCGCCCATGATCCGTTTCTGGCTGGCGAGCTCCGCCCCTATCTGTCCCTCCTCGGACTGCTCTCTATGATCCATACCTTTCCGGCCTGCTCAAACCCGTCCAACGCCGGCGAGCTCCGCCCCTACCCTGCTCAACGCGCACGATGCCGCCCTGCGATTCCGTCGTTTCTTGCGCCAATCAGCACCCCGTCCCCAATCCTGGGGTGCCGTCGCCGACTGCCTTGCCAGTCCCACCCAAGGTGACGCGGTGAGGATGGAGACGTTGTTGCCGACGAAGGCGGTCTTTCAAGTTGAGGAGGCAGTGGGTGAATGATACGTCTCAAACGTATCTATATTTCTGATGTTCCATGTTGATATTATACCAATTGTTACATGTTTATATACACTTCATAGCATTTTTATGCATTTTCTGGACTAACCTATTAACAAGATGCCACAGTGCCAGTTCCTGTTTTCTGCTGTTTTTGTATTCCAGAAAAGCTAGTCTGGAAACATTCTCGGAATTGGACGAAACTTGGACGAAACCTCCTATTTTCCAACACGAAGACGGAGTCCAAAGGAGAGACGAGGAGAGCCATGTGGCACCCACACCATGGGGCCGCGCGGCCCCCCTGCCGCGCGTGGGGTGGTGTGGGGCCCTCGGGGCTCCGCAGCGCCGCCCTTTCGCCTATTTATTCCTCCCGACGCGAAAACCCTAAAAACCCCGAGCCATTATCCACGAAAAGTTCCAGAGACGCCGCCGCCGTGAACCCTAGCTCGAGAGGGTTCAGAAGCTCTTCCCGGCACCCTGCCGGAGAGGGGAATCATCACCGGAGAGCTCTACGTCACCATGCCTTCCTCCGGAGGAGTGATGCGTGAGTAGTTCATCCTTGGACTACGGGTCCATGGCAGTAGCTAGATGGTTGTCTCTCCACTTTATGGCGCCTAGCTGAAAGGCGTTAAAGAAAAGCTTATGGGAGACAACCCATTATTTTATTTCTGCAATTTTTCTTTTTTTTTGAGTCAAGGAGTTGTTTACTTCTGTAACAATTCCTTTGTATCTTTATTTTATCGCATTGTTGTGCCAAGTATTGCCTCTAATAGGAAGATGATGCTAGATTTGGATTTCTGCGCAGGAACAGATTTCTGCTGTTCACCGTTTTAATTCTGTAAAATCACAGAAAAATTATTTAAATCTGCAAATTTTTGTGCGTGATCCTCAGATATGTACGCATCTTTCGTTAGTTTAAAGTTTTTCGATCTGAGCAACGTAAGTGCCTCGAAAAAATTCGTCTTTGCGGACTGTTCTGTTTAGACAGATTCTGTCTTTTATTTTTCGCATTCTCTCTTTTACTAGTGTTGAGTGGAATTCTTTTTTAGGGTGAAGAGCTTCACATAACATCAGTGGCAGTAGCTAATGTTAAAAGTAACGGTCATGTTTGTGTCCTTATAGAACATGTGAGTTTTTGATTGTGCACTAACCCTCTAATGAGTTATTTTGAGTTTGGTGTGGCGGAAGTTTTCAAGGGTCAAGAGAGAAGGATGATATAATGTGATCAAGAAGAGTGAAGAGCTTAAGCTTGGGGATGCTCCCATGGATCACCCCAGCATATTTCAAGAAGACTCAAGCGTCTAAGCTTGGGGATGGGCATCCCCTTCTTCATCAGCAACTTATCAGGTCATCTCTAGTGAAACTATATTTTAATTCTTTCACATCATATGTGCTTTACTTGGAGCGTCTGTGTGCTTTTATTTTCAGTATTTTATTTTTCTTATGGTCAACTTGATTGGACCCCAGCATTCTTGATTGGGAGAGAGACACGCTCCGCTTTTTCATATGAATACTCCTATTCTTCACTTATACTTGTTGAGTATTCTTATCTAGCTATTGCTATGCTTTTAGCTCCTGTTTTGCATGCATCTCTTATTCAGAGCTGTTAGTTCTTTTAAAGAAAGTACTCTCTTGCTTCACTTATAATTGTTTGGAGAGTTTATGTTGAAATAAATTGATTGGTGTTTGGTTGGAACAGAAAATGTTGCATGTGGTAGATGGTATAATGGAAAAAGCTTACATATTCTTGTAGATCACTGTATTGGATAATTTGATACTTGTCAATTGTTTTGAGTTATCAAGTAGTTCATGTTTAAGCTTTTGTATCATGTAGTTAAAACCTATTAATGAAGAACTACCGTAAAGCTCGTTGAAATTTGGTTTGCATGATTGGTATCTCTAAGGTCTAGATATTTTCTAGTAAAAGGGTTTGGTTAACAAGGAAGACAGTGTAGAGTCTTATAATGCTTGCAATATGTTTTCATATAAGTCTTGCTGTGTCGGTTGATATCCTGTGTTTGCTTCAAATAACCTTGCTAGCCTAAACTCTGTACTGAGAGGGAATGCTTCTCGTGCATCCAAAACCTTGAGCCAAAATCCATGCCATCTGTGTCCACCATAACTACCTATATGTGGTATTTCCTTGCCATTCCAAGTAAATTTTTCATGTGCTACCTTTAAACTATTCAAACTTTATTACTCCTATTTTGTGTCAATGTTTACCAAGCTCATGAGGACGGGGTGGATGTCTTTATGTCAACTGTCAAACAGACTTTACCACCGGACTAGCGGCATATACATCCGCTTATCCATTAATTTTGCAAAAAGAGCTGGCAAATGGGGTGCCCAGTCCCAATTAATTACAACTTTAACCGCTTAATTCTCTTCACATTTTTGCCCTGATTTATCAGTCAAGCAATGACAAACAGTGAAATATCTGCATGTGTAAACAAAAGAGAAAGAGGGATGATCTGCCTTGCTGGTAGAAATAACGTCCTTCATGGGAGCCGCTCTTAAAAGTCTGGTTGGCAGGGGTCATATTGTACTTTCCATTTTCTGATTCGTTGACAATTAACAAACACCTCTCAAAACTTATTTTTACTCTCTATATGATTTCAAAAACTTAAAAAGCTCTAGCACATGATTTAATCCCTGCTTCCCTCTGCGAAGGGCCTTTCTTTTACTTTTATGTTGAGTCAGTTTTCCTACTTCTTTCTATCTTAGAAGCAAACACTAGTGTCAACTTTGGTGCAACAATTTTTATATGCTTGTATATTGCACTTATATTGCTTTGTGTTGACAAATATCCATGAGATATATATGTTGAAAGTTGAAAGCAATTGCTGAACTTAAATCTTCCTTTGTGTTGGTTAAATACCTTTTACTTAGAATCTATTGCTTTATGAGTTAACTCTTATGCAAAACTCTTTGATGCTTGTCTCGAAAGTACTATTCATGAAAAGTTTTTGCTTATATGATTCAGTTGTTTGCTCATTATCTACTTGCTAGCAAACTATAGACCATTGACCTGGATCACTTCATTCATAACATGTGCTTTACAATACTATTTGATCAAGATTATGATTGTAGCATGTCACCTCAGAAATTATTTTGTTTTTATCGTTTTACCTACTCGAGGACGAGTAGAACTAAGCTTGGGGATGCTTGATACGTCTCAAACGTATCTATAATTTCTGATGTTCCATGTTGATATTATACCAATTGTTACATGTTTTATATACACTTCATAGCATTTTTATGCATTTTCTGGGACTAACCTATTAACAAGATGCCACAGTGCCAGTTCCTGTTTTCTGCTGTTTTTGTATTCCAGAAAAGCTAGTCTGGAAATATTCTCGGAATTGGACGAAACTTGGACAGAACCTCCTATTTTTCCAACACGAAGACGGAGTCCAAGAGAGAGAGGAGGAGCCACGTGGCACCCACACCATGGGGCCGCGCGGGCCCCCCTGCCGCGCCGTGGGGTGGTGTGGGGCCCTCGTGGCTCCGCAGCCGCCGCCCTTTCGCCTATTTATTCCTCCCGACGCGAAAACCCTAAATACCCGAGCCATTATCCACGAAAAGTTCCAGAGACGCCGCCGCCGTCAACCCTAGCTCGGGAGGGTTCAGAAGCTCTTCCCGGCACCCTGCCGGAGAGGGGAATCATCACCGGAGGGCTCTACATCACCATGCCTGCCTCCGGAGTGATGCGTGAGTAGTTCATCCTTGGACTACGGGTCCATGGCAGTAGCTAGATGGTTGTCTCTCCACTTTATGCTATCATGTTTAGATCTTGTGAGCTGCCTATCATGATCAAGATCATCTTATTGTAATGCTACATGTTGTGTTTGCTGGGATCCGATGAATATTGAATACTATGTCAAGTTGATTATCAATCTATCTTATATGTTATTTATGATCTTGCATGCTTTCCGTTACTAGTAGATGCTTTGGCCAAGTAGATGCTTGTAACTCCAAGAGTGAGTATTTATGCTAGATAGTGGGTTCATGCCTCCGGTAATCTGGGAGAGTGACAACTTCTAAGATTGTGGATGTGCTGTTGCCACTAGGGATAAAATAACCGATGCTTAGCTTAAGGGTGCGCCGTTAGGTCTAATGCATTTGTTTACATTACGCACATTACTTAATGCAATTATCCGTTGCTTGCAACTTAATACCAACGGGGAACTCGGTATGACAACCTGGCGGTGGATTATTAGTCATAGACGCTGTTGGATAACGGTCTATGTATTTTGTCGTAATGCCCACATGAATATCATAGTAATCATCATGTCATATATATGCATTGTCATGCGCTCAATATTTTGTCAATTGCCCAGCTGTAATTTGTTCACCCAGCATGTTAGTTATCTTTTATGGAGAGACACCACTAGTGAACTGTGGACCCCGGTCCATTCTTTTACACTGATAATACAACCAACTGCAAACATGTTCCTTTTCATTCTCTGCAATTTACTACTGTTTTCCACACCATACGTTTAATCCTTTGTTTTCAGCAAGCCGGTGAGATTGACAACCTCACTGTTTCGTTGGGGCAAAGTAGTTTGATTGTGTTGTGTGCAGGTTCCACGTCAGCGCGCCACTGACAACCTTCGAAGTGATTTCTTGCTCCTACTGGTTCGATTAAACCTTGGTTTCATACTGAGGGAAACTGCTGCTACACTGCTTCATACCTTCCTCTTGGGGTCTCCCAACGAACGTGTGATCCACGCAATCAGTGAATCCGACGTAGGCGGGGTCGCAGCGCGCGCGGCGAGGGGTCGGCCACGACGGCGGCGCGGAGGGAGGGGTGGGCGGTGAGGGATTGCGAGGAAGAGGTCATAGACGAGGGTGGAGGAGCAGAGCTTGTTGGCAAGGTGGAAGGAGAGGGAGCGGGGCAGCGACGGGTGGGAGATCACCGTGGCGTAGAGGAAGAAGGCCAGCGCCGGCTCCACCCGCGCGTCTCGCCGGGCCTCCGCCTTGATCTGGGTCCACACCCAGAACTCGTCGTCTTCCGACTCCGGCGGCGGGTAGGCCGGCACCACCTCCGGCGAGAGCGCGGCGGGTGGCGCCGAGTAGGTGTGGTGGTTGTTGGAGTGGCTCGCGTCGCCGCTACCGTCGGCGTCATGCGCTTGAGGCTGGCCAGCCGGCATCGCCCAAGCGGGGAAGAATTCTTTTGGTGGGTGGGTGAGGATTTCTGAGAGGATTGCGAATCAGATTGCGGAGGCGGCAACGCCCTTTCCCGTCCCCATGCGCCACGACGTCCGCCCTACCCTGGCGGTGCTGATGCATTGGAGAGTGCACGCCGCTGTTGACTCGAGGCGCTGCCGCTTTGGTCACAGAGGCTAGGATTTGCTGTGGAGAGTGGAGACCAGGAAGAAAGACGGCAGCTGTGTGAGGACACTGCCGCCGTCGCTGACAACAAACGGGCTCCAAGCGGCCAAGCTCGGAGAGTGCATCAGCGAGGACTCGTGGCACCGAAGGGATTTTCTAATTCTCACCACCACTTGACCCACCGCCTGACCTGTGCACCTTTTTTTTTTTTAACTGGAACCCAAACATACCATTAACTTGGCACACCAAACTCGGTGGCCACCACAACATGAACGTCACCTGGACAGCGTCCAACCACCGACGCCTTTCAAAGGTCTGGCTTCGGGGTACAGTGCGGTACCTGGTAACTCACATGCAGTTCTAATTAGTGGAGGTAGTTTGCACCATGCAACACTACTTTGCATTAACCTGCAGATACAGTTTGGTGATGATCTGATTATTTTTCAAGTCACAAGTTCGAAATCTAACCTCAGCTTATTATTGCTTCAATTTTAGAAGAAGCACATTTCTTTCCATTTTTGTTTCAGGACCTAAGTGAAGATTTTTTGTTGCAAAAGAAATATATTTCTCACGCCATGCTGAAGAGACCTTCGAGAAGGTGGAGGCCATGTGCATCCCGACAGATTCAACTGAGATGATATATATATATATATATATATATTTTTTTTTTTTTGAAACGACCAACCTTAGTTGGTTTATATTGATATAAGCAGAGGGAATACAATTACAAGGTCACTTAGCCATGTGTTGACATGCTAAGGCACCCGAAAGTAAAAAATGTAAAGGAAAAGACAAATAGTGTAGCTAAAACATTCATGGTGGTTCGAAAAGGAGCCTTTTCAATGCCTTTGCCCCGGCGAAGGCCCATCCTCTTGCTTCATCCCGAATCCAGTTCACAAGGCTTGAGCAGGATGCGAACGATGATAAAAAACCCTTCTGTTTCTTTCAGTCCAGATGCCCCACGCAGCGAGGATGAACAGCGAGCAGAAACCCTTACGGTGCTGCTTGTTGAACGTCTGAGCCATCTGCTGCCAGATCTGCGTCGGCGAAGTGAAGCGTTCCCATCTCATAGGCTCGAGGCCACCGCATCCAGGCCATTGTGCGAGCGCCAGCCAGATGTGGCGTGAGAAAGGACATTCGAAGAACAGGTGATCCGAGGTCTCCAGGCTTCTGTTGCAGAGTTGGCAGAAATACTCGTTGGGCCAGCCGCGACGCTGCAGCCTATCCGCGCACCATAGCCTGTCCTGAAACAGAAGCCAAGCAAACAACTTGATGCGAGGCGGAGCCCATGGTTTCCAGACGGCTGCAGGCGCAATGCATCGCTGGCGACCTTCGAATTGGATTGCGTATGCAGTTTTTGTTGAGTAGCAGCCATCGTTGACAGGATCCAGCGAATGCTGTCGTCGACGCCGTGCACAAGGACTGGACCTTGCTGCAGTAGCTTACGCCAGACCGCGAGGAAGGTGGTTAGTAGCTCGGTGGTGATCTAGCTGGCAGCATCAGGTCCGAAACCCAGCTGTGATTGGTCATGGCCTGTGCCACTGTCTTGTTCTTTCGACGCGAAAGCCCGAAGATCGAAGGAAATTGGCGGGAGAGCGGCGATCCGTCTAGCCAGTTGGAGTGCCAAAACGAAGCTCGATTGCCGTCGCCAATGGTGACACGGGTGGCAGTGTTGAAGAGCTCCCTGTCGCCGTCGTCGCATGGTGTTGGCAGGCCCACCCAAGGGCGATGAGGTGCGGTCCACTCGTACCAGAGCCAGCGAAGGCGAAGTGGGCGACCAAAGAGGCCGAGGTTCGGCAATCCCAGTCCGCCAAAACGGCGGGTGAGCAGACCTTCTGCCAGCTCACCTTGCATTTGCCGCCGGCCATGTCTATATCTTCGATGTTCCAGACGAAATTGCGACGAATTTTGTCCAAGTCCTTGATGAATTTTGGCGGGGGCTTTAGTGCTGTCAGGGTGAAGATTGAGAGCGCGCTCAGCACCGAGCGAGCCAGCTCACGGCGTCCGCCGATGTTGATCCACCTACCATGCCAGCCCGCGAGGCGCGCCTTTGCACGATCGATGATGTGTTGCAGGTCCACGTAGCGTAGTCTGCCGAGGGAGAGCGGCATTCCCAAGTAGCGGATAGGGAACGCCGCGGTGCTGCCCCCGAAAGAACGCAGAATGTCGTCGAGGTCGAGGCCCTCGCATCTGATCGCAGACACAGAGCACTTGGCGACGTTGATCTGTAGTCCAGTTGCATTTCCGAACTGGTGCAGGATCTGGAAGAGGGTGGACACCTCCGCTCCGGCAGGGTTTAGGAACACGGCGGCGTCGTCGGCGTAGAGGCTGGCTCTGATTCTTGCTTCACGGAGAAGCAGCGGCGAGAGGAGGCCGCGTTCTGTGGCTAGCTGAAGCACACGATGCAGTGGGTCGATCGCGAGGTCAAAAAGCAGGGGGGACAGGGGGTCTCCCTGCCGTAGGCCTCGCCTGTGGCGAATGGCAGGCCCATCAGATCCGTTGAGCAGAACTGAAGATGAAGCTGTGGAGAGAAGCAAGGCGATCATGTCACGCCAGCGAGCCGGGAATCCCAAGTGTTGGAGCAGGTCGAAGAGATATCCCCACGAGATGGAGTCGAAGGCGTGGGCGAAGTCCAATTTGAGCAGAAGAGCTGGCTTCTTCTTCCTGTGCAGGGCTCTGGAGAGGTTTCGAACGAAGAGGAAGTTGTCGTGGAGGCAGCGCGTTTTGATGAACGCGCTTTGCGCCGGGGAAACGAGCGAGTTCATGTGGGGCGCCAGTCTTCTCGCCAAGATCTTGGAAAGAAGCTTTCCCAATGAATGGATGAGGCTTATGGGCCTGTAATCCCCGGCGGCGCTCGCTCCCTCCTTCTTGGGCAACAGACAGATGAACGCGCTGTTTAGAGCAGCGAAGCCGGAATGCTGCAGATTGAAAATGTGGTGTAGAGCCGCCAGCACGTCCATCTTGATGGTATTCCAGCATCGGCGATAGAACACGCCAGTAAAGCCGTCGGGGCCCGGAGCTTTTTCCGACGGCGAGTCCTTGATCGCTTCCCATGTTTCCTTCATGGTGAACGGCAGGTCGAGGCCGGCGGCCGGCAGAATTGGGAGATCAAGAGCATCCTAATCCAAGGTGCAAGAGCGCAGCGGCGATGTACCGAGGGCCTCCGAGAAGTGGGCGTGGAGGATCGATTCCTTCTCGTCGTGCTTGGTGTGGATGCCAGAAGCCGCGGCGAGGGAGTGTATGAAATTTTTCCCGCGTCGCGAGTTCATCTTGACGTGGAAGAAACGGGTGCAGGCGTCGCCCTCGCGAAGCCAAGTAATTCTGGAGGCTTGCCGGCGGCGGGCTCTCTCGATCGCGGCGAGCCCCAGAACTTTCTGCTTCAGAGCCTTGCGCAGCAGCGCCTCCTCCTCTGTTAGTGCGCGGCTCTCCTGTGCCACATCAAAGAGGAGGATGACGGCGTTGACGATGTGCAGCTGCATCCGAGAATCACCGAAGGTTTCTTTGCTCCAAACACGAAGAGCACGCGCTGTTCGAGCGAGCTTTATCTGAAGGCGTCGGAGAGGATTTGTTGATCTGACCTTCTCACTCCACGCCAAGTTTACCGTAGGAGAGAATCCAGCGTGGCTGGGCCAGAAATTCTCGAAACGGAATCGAGCTTTGTGGGGGCGGTGGTGAGAAGCAGGAGAGGAGGAGCGGACAGTGGTCAGAATGAGAGGAGGATAGAGCATGGACGCCGCAGTGCGGGAAAATTACATCCCACGCCACGTTGAAGATGAAGAAGCGGTCGAGGTACACCAGAGTTGGGTCGGCGCGCTCATTGCTCCAGGAGAAACGCCGATTGGCGCAACGCAGCTCTTTGAGTTCTGCAGCGTTGATTGCTGCTCTGAACTTGCCCATCAGGCTTCGGCAGAGGTTGGTGTTGTTCTTGTCTCGAGCTTCATAGATCATGTTGAAATCGCCTAGGATAAGCCAAGGGGCGCCAATTGGTGGCTTGCAGGCGATCATCTCGTCGAGGAACTGCTGTTTGAGGTCGTCCGTTGAGGGACCGTAGACGGTTGTGATCAGGAACGTGGTTCCAGTGGCAATAATTGTCACTGTCGCCGTGATGGAGAATTGGCGAACGGAGGCGGCAGTCAGAGAAACCACTGAGGCATCCCAGAAGATCGCTACTCCTCCCCTTGTCCCCATCGCGGGAAGAAAGAGGAAGTCCTGTCGATCGGGGCCAGCAATTTCAGCGGCCAAGGCCTGATCAATGAGGTCTAATTTTGTTTCCTGAAGGCAGAGGATAGCAGTGCGGGCAGCAGAAGCTAAAGCACGAACAGCGTCGCGGCGGACAGGCATGTTCAAGCCTCTCGGGTTCCAAGTCATAATTGGGCATATGATTTCATTCATTGGGGAAACTGTAGTTGCTCTCAAACATCGGGGAAACAGGGTACACCACCAACTCGCACATGTCGTCGAGGCCGACCTAGCCATTGTACCCAAAACTGGTCGACCTAGAAGATGCAGACACTTGACCTGAACTAAAAAGGGAAAAAACCTCTGCCGATATAGGATCAGCAGACACGGGCAACCACATAGTTGTGCTAACATGGAGAACTAGTGCGCCGAGGCGGCGGCGCGGGCAGTGCAGGCCTGATCGGCGGCGCGACGAAGCGCCTGACGATCGATGCGGGTGAGGACGGCGATGCTGTCGAGGTCCGTCTCCACGAGCGGATCCTTGAAGTGCTGAGAGAGTGCTCCCGCCGCCACGTCAGCGCGGCGCTCGTCCTCGTCCACCATCTTCAGACCCCTGGCGACGCGGAGGGTGGCGCGCTCAAGGATCGGCGTGGCCGCTAGCTTCTGGTGGCGGATGCTGCGGCGAAGCGGCAGCGGAGCAGGGGCGATGGAGTTGTCCTGCGTCCTGGGCAGCGTCACTCCCAGTATTGCCATGGGCGGCGCAGCAAACAACCCCTCCAGGGCCGCATCTGCAGGAAGGCTTGCCCCCACCTAGGCCTGAGTGTCGACGACGTCGCTCTGGCCCACCATTTGGGATAGAGGGCTTCTCCTAGGGCCCAGAGGGGAAGGCCCAGGGGACCCATACAGCGGGGCCGAAACGAACAGCGGCCCCAAGCCCAGGCCCGCGCTGACTGGGAGGCCCCCCATGTCCGAGTCAAAGCAGAGGGGTTGACTGAGCGAGGCAGCACAGATGGCCTCGAACTCCAGGGCCATGGGGTCCACCGAGATGGGCCCCCACCCCTCCACGTCGGAGTGGTCAGCGCCCACCAGGTCAGCCAAGGGGTCGGCACTGTCCTCTGACACAGGGCTGACAGGGCGAGGCGGCTGCTGCTCCTCCACCATCAGGGACGCGAGGGGAGCGGAGGCAGTGGGCGCGATGAAGGAGAGCAGGCGCTGCGGCATTGGCCCCTCCGTGGGCAGAGGTGGCGGCGGCGGGAGGCACTCAGCCGACGGTGAAGGTGCGGTGGCGGTCGACAGGAGAGCGGCTGCGGAGGCGCGTCCCATCACGACCAGCATGGTTGCGCGCCGACTCGTAGCTGCGGTAGGGACCCAACACAGCGTCGCGCCAAACCTTGCGAGACCTGTCCTCCTCGTCGCTGTCGTTGTTGCGGCGGAAGTAGGGCGGAGCAGGGCCGCAGACGTCAGGCTCGCGGCGACGAGATGTGCGAACGCCTTCTCCATCTGGCACGCTGTACCTGCGGGTAGGGCGGCGTGTCGGAGGAGGTGGAGGACGAGACCCCGATCTGGCCAGAGGATGGAGTTCCGGCGTCCGACACCTTCCAGTCCTCCACCAAATCGATGTGGATGAGAGAGTCGAAGCGGCAGAGCTCGGGCGCGGGCGCAATCTCGCGGCGCGGCGGAGAGAGGCCGGACATCTCCTCCACCGTGCCAGCGCCACGCGGGGCGACGGAGATGCCATGGTGGCTGGGGATGCGGTCCAGGCTCCGAGCCCAGACCCAGCAGCTGAAGAGCTCGGTGTCGTGCTGCGCGTAGGTGCGGCTGTCGAGACGGTCCACGATGACGTCTTTGCCCAGAACGCGCTTGGCCCCCTCCCGGGACCAGAGGTGCAGAGGCATTTTCTCAATGCAGATCCGCACGTGGAGGTTGTACTGCTGGATGACGGCGTGGTCGGTCTCCCTCGAAGGCTGGAGGAGGAAGGGAGAGCCCGCGACGGTGATGCGCCCCATTCGCACAGCCCGGTCTCGGTGCGGAGGCTGGTCGAACAGGACGAAGAAGGCCTCGGGATGGTGCTTGGTGACGCGCAGCTGGTGGGTTGGGAGGGTGAGCGCCTTCTCGATCTCCTTGCCAACCTGCAGCGGGGTGGTGGCGTGGCACCGATCGACGGAGACCACCAGCACCCCACGAGTACGCAGAGTGGCGATCTGCATCTCGATCTCGCGGGTGGCCATGATGATGGTGTGGCTGGACGGCGGTGCAGACTGGCGAGGCGCCGGCTTGGAGGCGATGAAGCGCTGCATTGTCGGCGGAGGGGCGGGGAAGCGCAGCCGGTCGTGGACCGAAAGCCGCTTGTCGGCCGGAGCAGGACGAGAGAGCGGGCAGCGGCTGCCAGCAGTGTGCCCCCAAGCCCAGCAGTCGATGCAGCGCACAGGGTCGCGGCAGTCAGCTCGGCGATGACTCTTGCTCAGGCAGCGAAAACAGCGGCCGCGGAACCGCCTTAAAAAGGCCGCGCGGGCGGGGTCTCCGTGGGTATGCGGCAGCATGGGCTGGCGCGGCGCCGGAAGTGGAGGGGTGCGGTTTCGCCGGCTGCGCCTTGACTGAGCAACCTCCCAGTTTGGGGAAGACGGAGCTGACGCGTCGTGGTCAATGGCAGAGGAGGTGCCAATGACCAGAGACTTGAGGCATGGCGGGGGAAGCGGTGTCTTCTGCAGGTCGGCCGGTGCAAGACACAAGGGCGGGGGTGAGCTCGACCTCCCGGGCCGAGATCCAGATCCAGCGGGCGCGGCAGGGGAGCGCGGGGACGCGTGCCTCGGACCTAGGGTGACGGCCGGGGACCGGTTCGGAGAGGCAGCCGCGCGGTCCGCGGAGCCGGCAGGGCGGGATGGGGCGGCGGATGCCAGCGGCGAGGCGATGCGCGGGGAGCGCGAGCTCTCGCTACCTACCTGCTCCATCTCTCTCATAACTCCCGTATTCTTTGGTTCCTTTGAGTTTATCTGTTCTAGTTTGTTCTCTGAGATGATATAATAAATCGAGAATTTGAGGATGATACATCAACACAAATCTCACGGATTGTATGCTTATGGATAGGCCCTCTAAGAAATCCAAAGAATTTAACTTACCATCAAAAGTTAATATCATATTGCAATAATTCCTTCTTTCACTATATGCCAATCTAACAGACGACGTCTGTGGTTGTGCATCAAATATGGTTGCTGATATCTCTTTACTGAAGTAAGCAACATTTTTTTTCAGTTTATTTTGCGCGCTAATAAATTACTCTGTCATTGTATTGCAATATTGTCGTCGTATCGGCATCTGAGATAGGAGACGGGGTCCTGCTAGCCGAGGGTGAACGTAGGGCAAGAAGGTGGACGTCGTCGAGGTCGGGATTGTACACGGCAGTTTACCCAGCTTCAGGCTCCACGGCGGTGGCGGAGCCCTACGTGCTGCTATAACTCACTATAAGGCAATAGCCGAAGTACAGGTTACAATGAGTTGGTTGTGTCGAAAGTATCTGGATTGGTTGCCCTAGAGGCGTCCCGGGGTCCGGCTTATATAGGCGGCTGGACCTAGGGTTACAAGGAGATAACGTATCCGGCAAGCATATAAAGTCCTAAACCTAGCCGGCAAGTCCGCCGCCTTCCGTATTGGTCTTGGTGGCTTCGTGGGCTTCAGTCTTGGGCCTCCTCCTTGCCGGCATCCGCCTTCCTTGGTCGTCAGCTATCTGGGCCGCCCGGCAGGCAAAGCCTTCACCACCACTGCGGGCCACCCTGGACTAGCCGGATTGATCCATGCTGGTGATACCCTAGTAGGTATATCCCCAACAAATATACATCGTTGGGAATTAGAAACATTTAAATGACTCGGTAAAAGACTCGCTAAAAGAGGAATACGATTTAATTAGATGTTTTTATTTAGATTATGATACGTGCACGTGCACATTCACTAGTCATATCAAAGAAAAAAACTAAAAAGTATAGGAGTAGCCACACCCCGACGAAACAAATGTGACGACTAACACGAGGTGCTAGCTAGTGTGCCTCCTTGTGAAATCACCGGACGTATTCACACCACACCCAACAAGTTGTCGCTAGAGAAGGCCGTCTGCTCTCTCGCTCCGGACCATGAAGCACAAATCCTGCCAGCAGACATTCACAACGAGTACAAAGTGTGGCGAAGTAGTCACCACACCAGAGACTCGAGAGGGTGGCAAATTGGAACCCTAGAGATGTGAATGCCGTATGAATTCTTCGCTGCCTTCTTAAATGCAGGCATTTTTCAAGCTTGGCGCGCTTGCTCACGGGCTCCTCCTTTACAGCGGGGAGCTTGCCGCGCTCCTCCTTGACGGCGGGGACGGGGAGCATAGCAGCGCGTCGCCCGCCTTCCTTCTTCACGTGGCGGCTCGGCGGGACCATTGCTACAGCTAGTTTAACATGATACTGTTGTGTAGTAAGGCCTTCAAGTTTTTTTGAAAGGGTAGGGCCTTCAAGTTGGATGAGCAGATAGAGGTATGGGATATGATGCGAGTCCTACAGCTAGTTTGGTGGCGAAATGAGAGACGCTCATGCATAAACCCAGTTTAAAAATGTTCTCGACCAGGACCTACTCAACAAGCACGGTTAGAAAATTTGGCGCGCAAGCACTGAGCGCAGCTCCCTACCTTCCCTGTATCACTCCAGAGTCCAGACTAGTAAAATTTTGATACAAAGAAGTGGCCGATGTACAAGTCTGTCCTCATGACCGATCATCCGCCGGCCGGCCAACTATCCACATCCCGTTTTCCAGTCAGTCAGCAAACCTTTCCAATGTACTCCCTCTGTTTCATATTACTTGACACTAAAATTGATGTATCTAGAATTATTTTAGTGCTAGATACATCTATTTGAAAGACAAGTAATATGGAACGGAGGGAGTATGCAGTTGCAGCCAAGCCAGTACGTGAGACAGTGGAATGTCGCCGTACTGACCGGCCATCGCAATCTTACGGTTTTTTTTCCCTTAACAAAAGAAGATGGCAGGAGTAGGTGAGCAACTAGCCAACGAGGACGATAACGAAACATGCAGGCGCTCAAAGGTCAACATGGATTGGGTTCATCTGCCAAGTGCCAACATCAGTACACATCTCTGTCACTGCGTATCAGAATAAAGGCTCGGGAGTTGGACGAGCCAACAACAAGCAAGCATGATCCTGACTTCCTGAGCATGACATGAAGGGGAGGCGAGCATGACTCTTTTGCCAATTGGCACAGGCCAGACCAGAGGAAATGCAGCATTGCAAGGTGCCAGCCACTTCTCCTTTGCTTGAGCTGGAAGTCAGCAACTCTTCCACAGCAACCGAACCAGAGTACGACCGCATGACCAGACAAGTAGAGGAGGTACCACTGATTGTGAAGTAGAACATAAATCTCCCCCCTGCTGCACCTATAAGCATATAACAACTGGAAGTTTGTCTCTGCTTGTTGGCTGTGAAGCAAAATGATGAGATGATGCTTCTTCAAAAACATTGAATGGATGAGTTGCATGGTGCTTCAGAACCAAATAAATGAACTGATGAGATATCAATTGAAGCACAAGAGAGTATAATAGAGTTCGAGACTCAAGTCTGACGTCTGTGTTAATTGAAGTCCAAATCCTCCTTCCGCTTCAAAAAGACATGACCAGTCAGGGATCACTAGAAACACATAAGGTGGTCTGATGGATCATCAGAAGCACAAGAGCTAAATGCAAAGCAGTTTCTGGCACTGAGTCTACCTAATCCTTTCTCGTGCTCAACGGAACGTGTGACAGAGTCCAGATGACCAATTTCCACCGGTTTCATTTTCTCGCCGAGTGTTTTCTCAGTATTAACATGCACAGTGATGATACGCACATGATGCTTGTAGGTTGGAGGATATCCACCTAGCACATACATATATATAGATTAGAGGTGTCACCTTTCAGGAACTTACCACAATCATGCATACTTAAGGGAGAGAGTGATTATTAATTACCTTGCACCACAAAAAATATAATGCCACCAGAGGTGTCTTTGCCAGCATAATCCAAGCACATCGTTTCATTCTCCCAAACTATATCCGGTGACAATGGCAAAAAGATGGGGCAGCTGAGGAACACAGTGTCACCTTCCTGAAGTAGTTCATAAGCATCAAGCCCTCCATCCACGCATGTGTAGATAAAACCATCAACAAATACGGATCTACCATTTAAAAGGCACCTTCTAGAAAATGTACTCCGCAGGTGTGATCCACGAAATTCAAATCTAGCATAAGACATGACAACACGCCATTGTTTAACATTGAGGTCAAACAAAAGACATGAATTGGTGACAGCGTCACTAACTATGAACGAATCATCACCCAGGGCTGCATATCCGGACAGCTTAACCTTCTTGTTTGGAACATGAGACTGATCTATGTGGTAACGCGACCAGATGGATTGGTTACTACAACTTACATGAGTCTGTTCGAAAATTTCGAGAGCATCAGTGAGAGCAATAGTCTTATAGCCAACTCGGATAGCCATAACAAAAGGACCATCAGCAGTCCTCCGGAAACGTGGATCAAAAGCAGGAAGTTCGTTCCTAAAACCAACCACATGTCTGCCATCTTCTATGCCTGAGATAGCATATATGCATGAGCTGTCGCAAAGAAAGTGCCACAGTGGAGATGGCTGTTCTTCCAACATGTCATCACCATAATCTGGTATGGAGTAAAATGTTTGAGAAGCTTGCCATCATCTCTTTCTAACCTTCCACTATCATCCATGACATTAGTCTTATAAACAATTGACTGTGTGCCAGCTTGACAAATAATAAATAGATCTGGCTTGATATGTGCTATAGCAGGCTTCACAATCACAGGGACAACAGAACTTGGGGGACATTCATTAGGTAGGAGATTCAACCTGCAAGGACCAAAAATGAGTCACGCACAAAGAACCTGAAATATGTAAGTGTTAAACATGAAGCTCTAAGATCAATACCTACAACATTCAAGAACCAGAGGAGCTGGTACGGTGCTGACTGGATCCTCTTCAAATTGCAGCGCCGGAGAGTGGTTCAACTCCTCGTCCTTGTACTCCCTAATCGATTGGTAAGTTGATTAGGGAGTAATGTTAAGCAAGATGACGAATGATAAAAAAACTAGTAACTTACTGTAGAAAGCAGAATTGATGGGTGTTTAGATTGGGCATACTGGGCAGCATGTCTATCCGACGGCAAGTGGAGTGCAAGACCTTGATTTCTCCTTGAACTGGGAGTTGGAAGGTGGTAACGATGGCATGTAGGTTTTTACATGAGCAATGGAGCCCAACACTGATCCATGCGGAGCACATGAGTCGGCTGCCGAGATGGGCGAGGAAGCCATACCCTGCTTTGGACCAGAAAGGGCAAACAGAGTCGATCTTGACAGGCACCTCCAGCTTGAGCCTACGGCGATCCTCGTCATAGTGGATCTTGTATGCGTAGATGGTGTTTTCTCTGAGCATGTAGACAGTCTCATCTTCTTGTATGTATACACCACGGCGCAAGATAGGGATGTAGTCGGACGGGGAACTTCCTGGGGTGGTGTCTACCTGGGTCCAGGCGGAGGTGGAGCAATCGAAGGTGAAGAAAAGGAACTGTTGCTTGATGAACACCAGTATTAATGTGCGGTTGCCGCCGCAGAGGGGGAGCGCGGTGCATCCCTGGAGGAAGCGACCACCCCACGGGATGTACATGTCGTAATCGTCAGGGCCGAGGAAAGGTTCGCCAACCTGCTCCCACCGGCTCTGGCCGCCGTCGGCGTCGTCCCGGAGGAGGCGTAGCATCACGATGCTGAACTCTCGGGACTCAAAAAGAAACTTGATGTAGGCGGCCCAGATGTGGCCGGCTGCCGAGATGGTGCAGCAAGGCACATCAGGATCCGTCGGAAGGGGAGGCAACTCCTCCTCGGTGGTGATCCTTGTTGGAACCAATCTTGTTATCAGTGCTAAGAGTAGT
The DNA here is from genome assembly GCA_947311845.1 of Poa pratensis. Taxonomy (NCBI): domain Eukaryota; kingdom Viridiplantae; phylum Streptophyta; class Magnoliopsida; order Poales; family Poaceae; genus Poa; species Poa pratensis. The sequence goes on along the minus strand of CAMZMU010000034.1, from coordinate 65,761,503 downwards.
TATTTAGATCATGTTTTATTTGTGTACTTGCGTCCTAACACTAGAAGCTGCGGCTGGGTACACATCTAGAGTCGTGATAATGTGTACCGATGCAAAGCAATTAGTGTTAGTGAGATGCATGCATTGTTAGAGTAGTGGTGCATGCACGTGTTTGCATGGATAAGCTAGTTGTTGGAGATAAGCTAGGACTTAGTAATCAGAGTAATCTCCATTTGCGAGGAGAACGGCCGAGTCGTGTGGCCGGATTGCTAGTGGCCGTTTCCACCGGCTAGTGGAGTGATTAGTGGATCAGTGGGTTAGTGGGTGCGTGATCAGCTGGGTTAGCCCGGCTATTTAAACCCTTGTAACCAGTTTGTTTTGTGTGGCCTGCGGGCAGAGAAAACAATGTAGCGTTTGTGTGTGCCAAGGGTGAGTCTCGGTAAAGCCTATGTGTTCTTCCTTGGCTGTGTGTGCGCGGGTGTGTCTTGGTCCTGTGTGTGTTTCTCTTGTGTGCGTCCACGAGAGAAACAAGAGAGTTGAGAGGTAGAAGAAGAAGGGAGCTGCGAGGAGGGAGCTGCGAGGCGCAGCTCCTACAATCCTCCCATCCACCTCCTCCGCATGGCCGAGCTGGAGCTGCAGGGCCTGAGGCGGCATCTCGTAATCCTGCTGCAAGACGCAGAGAGAACGCCGTCAGGAGCGAGGCTGGCGGAGGCACCGACCACCAGCTTCCCCATGTCGTGGAAGATCTCGAGCGCGTCATTGCTCCGGCGAGGATCCGCCCACACCGTGCCACACGGAGCCTGTGCAGCCGTAGTCTGGCGACTCTGGCGCCGTCGCTGAAGCCGACGAGCAGCGACCACGCGGGCCGCCGACCATCCGCGTCGGCCGGTGGAGACGCGTAATCATAGGGAGAGAACTAGGCGTCCCCCGGGGGATCTCGGGGAAAGATCCCCCGGGTCCTCCTGCTGACACCTGTCCTGTCTGATCCCCAAATCCCACTAAATCCCACTTTTGCTACGGTGTAGCAAATAATCGCCCGCTTTTGCTCCTATGTAGCAAAAAACGGTTCGCTTAGAAATATAGAAAAATAAAAGACTGACTTCGCCGGAGACCTCACCGGAGACCTCGCCGGAGATTTTGTAGCAACAAAAAGTTGCTATTGTAGCAAAATCGTCCCGCTTTTGCTGCATTGTAGCAAAAAACGGTTCGTACACAGAACATGAAAGGAAAATTCTGGCCTCGCCGGAGACCTCACCGGATACCTCGCCGGACACGTGGTAGCAAAAAGTTTATACTATTGTAGCAACAAAAAAGTTCGATTGTAGCAAAATCAACTTCGCCGGAGACATCGCCGGAGACTCTCGCCGGAGACCTCGCCGGAGATATAGTAGCAAATTTTTTGATCTATTGTAGCAAAACCAGATAACAATAGTAGCAAATTTTTTGATCTATTGTAGCAAAATCAACTTCGCCGGAGACATCGCCGGAGACCTCGCCGGAGATATATAGTAGCAAATTTTTTGATCTATTTGTAGCAAAACCAGATAACAATAATAGCAAAAAATAAAGTTATATTGCTACATGTAGCAAAAAATGAGACTTTTTTTTTGCTACCGTAGCAAAAACGGGCTCTGGGGGACTATTTTTTGGACCGAAAAGTTTTTGCTACATGCCGTAGCAAAAGCGGGATTGTGGACAGAAAAGAGGGGACACGTGGTTGGTGGGGGACCCGGAGGATGGGAAGCTCGGATCCCCCGGGTGACTACTATACTTTTCCTAATCATAGCCGGGGGCGACGTGATGGATCCGAGGCGAGCACCGATAGCGATAATGCCAGCTGCACACGCAAGTGAACAGACCGCACCAATCCTCTCCCTCCGCCGCTTCCATCCTCCACCGGACCGCAAGCTAGGGTTAGGGTTTTGCTCAGCTCAGCAATCTGGGGGCTCACGCGCGATTTGTGGAGTAGAAAAGAATAAGAGTGAGCTGGAGGCAGACGGACTCACGGACTGGGGATTTGATATGAACTCGGTGATGGATGAAAGCTGAAGAATCGTGATCTTGCACCATATTTTGATGCAGGAAAAGGCTGGCTCTCTAAAACCTGATGACGTCGAACTTGCTTTGAGGAACACAAGGTCGTCAGAGCATCTCCACCGGCACCCCCGTTCATGTGTCTGGCACCCCCAATTGGATCCTCTTTGAGGGGTGCCAGACACACAGTCCGGACGAAGCAAAAGAAATTCCTCAGCGGCACCCTCCAAACAACACCCACATTCTCTATTTTTTTCCTAGTCATTACAGCAAACAGCCTGGCAAGGTCTTCACACAATGAATTTGGCACGCAACTGTTGTAAGATTTGCTGACTGCCGCCTCGAGCTTAGCGTATCCAAGCACTCGTGTGCAAGGAGGAGGCTGGTGTGTGCGTGTGCAAGAAGGAGGCTACAGAGGAGCGGCGGCCCAAGCACAGCTCGAACTCGAGCTCGAGTCCATGGCAGATACGGCGCCGGCGGAGCGGCAACCAACAACGTCCAGGAAGAAACGGAAGGGGAGAGGATGTCCAGAAGGACGGCGCGCTCGCCGTGGGATGTTTGGCGAAGTCGGCGGCTCGAGGAGGGCGGAGACGCACGGACAGGGTCGAGGTCGAAGAAGGCGAGCGGCGGTCGGCGTCAAGGAGGACATCCTGTCTGCGGCATCGTCGGCGGCTCCCGCGTCCGGCTCCTGGTCAGCGAGGACGGAGGACGACGAGGCAGTGCTGATGGCTCCTGGACCACGCGCAGACCTCCAAATTGTGGCTGTCGTTTCCACGCGCCGACGTAGCCATCAGCCTCGAGCTCCCAGTCGCCGCCAAGGCTGTCGTCTCGGTGCGCTCGCCCGTCGGCCCGCGCTGCTCGACGCACTCCTCAATGTTTGCTCCAACCTACTGATCGCCTGATCAACACACACACGAGAGAGAGCTAGTAGCGAGGTTCAGAGAAACGATGATAACACTGAATTTTGGTGCAGCGTTCAGCAATGCGTTCCGGCTCGTCGAGAGAGCAGCCCATGGCTAGCACAAGCGCACACTCCAGTCCATGGCTTCAGCTAGCAGCCTAGCACTAGATCCAAGCGGCGCTAGCACAAGCACACACACATCGGCCAAATTCAGCTAGCACCAGCACAAATTCAGCTAGCAGTGGCACATGCACACACACATGCTTCAGGAGGCAGAGCACACACAGGCATCAGCCACGACGGGCAATCACATTCAGTTAACTCACACGTCAGACCGAGCAAGCTGGCAGCGACAGAGCAACATCGGAGAGCGACATCGGAGACGGCATGCTGGCAGCGACAGAGCGGCGCGGGAGCAGCACGGGAGCAAACTCAACACCGGAGCAGCACCCTCATGGAGCAGCACGGGAGGAGCAGCAGCAGCCTCATCGAAGAACAAGAACTAGAAGGAGCGCACGCGCAGGTGCAGCAACGACCACCACGACCGGCAGCGCCGCGCAGGTGCAGCAACGACCACCACGCGCCAGGGCGAGCACCAGCGCCCAGCTCGCGCAACGACGACCACGACGGAGCTGACCCGCGCTGCCGACTTCCCGGGCGACACCTACAACCTCATCTCCTTCCGGTTCCTCTCTTGCGTCATAGCTCGAATCCTTCCGATTCCGGACGTAGTCGACGACGGCGTACCTCCAGGACATGACGGTTTGGCTTGGAGAAGTGCGGGCTGACAGGGACGACGACGCCGTGCGCCCGGCCGTAGGAGAAGATGACCTTGTCGGTGACGATCCCTTGCGTTCTAGCTCGAATCCTTCCGGTTCCGGACATAGTCGACGACGCCGCACCTCCAGGACATGACGGCTTGGCTTGGAGAAGACCGGAAGACGATACCATGCGCCCCGTCGTAGGTTGAAGACGAGATCGTCGCGACGGCTTCCATGCTCCTCCGGATGCCGTGCTTGCAGGAGACGAAGGAGGTCGATGGTGCAGTTCCTCTAACGCGAAAGTCAAGCGGGATACGGCCTAGAGCTCCTCCGTCTCCATGGCCAGGTCGGAGGTGCAGGGAAGGTTGCGGCAACCGGCGAGCTGCACCGCGCGGCTAGCAGAATGAGAGAAAATATTGATGTGTATGGTTGTAGGTGGGCCAGTGGGCATGCAACAATGTACGCTTGCATGTCGGACACATTTTTTTTTGTGCAGACAGCCTTTGGAGGTTGTTGCTGGGAGCATTTTTTTCCGTGTCCAGACCCCATTTAGGCTTTGAAGGGTCTTTGGGGGTGTCGGTGGAGATGTTCTCAGCCCATCTCCAAGCACATCGCTATGAATGAAAAGTTTAACCAGGGTTATGGGAGCCAGCTTCTTGTTTAAGAGCAAGATTGATCAGCTTTTCAGGTTATTATTACATGAAAATCTGCACCAAATATCTGCTCAACGAAAAAAAAAAGAGATCTAAAGCCTACTTTATAGAAACAAACTCAGATCACCTCGGAGAAGCTAACGATTAATTTTGTTCTATTTCTTCAGCCTTTTTTAGGGAAAACCACACACTTTATTAACTCATAACCAGGTTTATACGGGACTACGGAATTCAGTACACAAACCTATCCACTCTAGATTTAAACTATGCTCACACACAAACTTGGCGACATTTCATGGCTACCACATTAGCAGTACGACCAGCAAAACAAAAATCAAAAGACTGAAACGAAGGATAGAGCTCCTCAATCTCACTCAAAATGGGAGCAATCTTCTGAGACGATCTTCCTTTCCACAGCCTCACCAGCTCTTCAAAGTCAAATTCGCATATAACTATTTGGTAGCCTTGTTGGTCGCAGTCTCTGCAACGCAATACTCTCACCGTCACTGACTGCACGGACTAGCCTAACGCATAAAGCAGCTCAAGGTAATCCCCTCACTGAATCAGCTGTCTTCTCAGACGTGGCGTTGGTCCACGCCTTGGCTATCATACATGCCCTGCACGTTAAAATAACACACACAATCAGCCAGGAACGCGGATACAAGCTGATCAAGTCATAAGGATCAAGGTATGGTTACCTTCGTTAAATCCATGTTTCCGGATATTGGATTTTTATCTCTGTACATGCTTGGCTTGAACTGTCACCAAAATAAAATTAGTCCATCTTATCTACGAGCAGTACAGTATTACCTCTGTCCCCAAATATAAGACATTTTGGTAGGGACAGGGGCAGCCTTTAAGCACAAACGCTATAATATATTCATTCTGGGAAAGTTTTCTGTTCCATATGGATCACTGATTTGTGATTTAATAGTTTTCTGGTCTCAAAACATAAAGGCTATTTAATTACAAACCAGTTATACAAATGGAACGAAACTTTCACAGAATACACAATGAAAGATATATGATTTACTGGGATATTTTCATTTTTTTCAAATAGTTTGAATTTTGACTTCAAAATTTAGGCCAACCTTGTTTGTTGGTTCTTGATTTTTTCTGAGCAGTTATTCATTGCTTTCTCAGTCATTTCTTCTGCCCATGACTCAGCTTTAAGATGAAAATGAGCCAAGACATCAGCTACATCGTGCGCCACACTTCCATCCCTGAAAGTAGATACACGTAATGGTAATGAACAAGAACCGCCGATATGCTAACAAAAAGTGCAAGGCAATGAAAATGATGTAAAAAAACACATAATGGTGGTATTAAACGGGAACAGTCATTCGTAGGGCGATAGCTCTAGAGAAAAATATAAACATATAAACTTCAACAAGGTACTGATGAGCAGATGTGCAGCAAGAACAAATTCTCAAAATCAACAACACATGAAGCATATGCATCACAGCAAAAATAAAAATAGAAAGGAAGGAATTAGTTTATAAAGCTATAGCAAATAAGGATCAAAATTGATCTAGAAGTAGGGTTCACATAGCGTTTGAAATTCTCACGAGATCAGTAATTTCTCATACAACAATTTGATTTCTAAAAGATTCGAATTATATACATGATAAACAAATCACGATTAAATACAATGAATAAGCAGAACAAGGATATAACAAGATCGTAAAGTGGACTCGACAACAAGGATAATACGAAAAACGTTTACTGAAACAACAGCAAAAAGGACATGCCAAAAGTATAAAAACAGGTCTGGAACATGATTATCTTACGGTGAATTTAATTATCTAATTTGCTATCCAGCAGCAACAGATTACAAGAGTTAGATGACATAGAGTAGATAGACCTGCTAAAGCTAGAAGGCGTAAAATAAACACAGAATTTTGCATGCACATCATAACATCCATAGAACAAAATGCAAGAAGGGAATGAAAATGATGCGCACCTACTCTGGTCTCCACAAACAGCTTCAATGAATTTAAATAGACGGACTGATACCTTCAATCCAATATGTGGGTTTTTTATACCCCGTAGTATGCCAGAATAAGCCTTAAACATTCCATGTCTAAGCTGGTTGACATAATCAACCTTAACATCAGCACAGTTTTTCGGATTAGCAGCTTCTTTAAGCTTTTCCATAACATCCTGCAGGTACTTCTCAAAATCATTGCCAATAGCAAGAGCAATGTCTCCAATGTCACGCCCCGGCTAGCGGAGAAATAATCGCGACAGCCCGCCGTATACTTATGAAATAAAAATACCTCATAAGCATACAAGGCGTAAGTAGTTTTTCTCTAAAATTATGAGCACAAGACAACATCAGGTTCCATTTATTCATGAGTGCAGCATATCTTACAAAGGAAGATAGCTAGACTAGAAGGTACACTATTCCATTGTACTAAGCATGCAACAAAGGCATCCTTCCATTTATTCATGTCTAAAGCAAATACGTAGCCCCAACACCCTGGCCTAGGTGTCTAGTTATTTCCTATGACTTCCATTGCCTCCCCATCAGATTCATGTTCCTTAAACACTGCACATACCAGAGAAAAGAAATTGGCCATGAGTATGTTGAGACATACTCAGCAAGGATCAGAGAATAATTAATTAAATGACAGTTAATAATTTCCATAAACATGTTAGTAAAGCTGATATACATGAAATTAAATACTAGAAATTTAATCAGCAGTGCGACAATACAAATAAAAGTAAACACCACAAGCACACAAATGACCGTCGTAATCTCCACCAATGGAAGTACCCATCTCCGAGAATCACGACGCCGAGTCCCCTACTTGTGTGAGGCACATCCATCCCACACTAGTACCGGTTTTCAACCGCGTACCGTTATTTCAGGTATCGACCGCCTCGGGCTTGGTACACCATACATACCATGATCACGACGGTGTCATTCACAAACAAATCATGCATAGCATTCAACATCACAAAGTACACTTCACATCACAAATATTCACAAACCATTACGTTTATATCACATGTAACATATAAGAACATTTTATGTTGTTCAATCAGGATTATATATCTTAGGGATTATTTGCAGAAGAAACTGGTATGCACAGCCTTGCCTGATCCGATTCTTCTCTGCTACCCTTGGCTCCCACCTAAACAGTTTATACAATTACATTAGCTATAATTTACCAGTCCAAACAACCATTATTTCATGCCGTGTACTAGTAGCAATAGGATGAGACATGATATGACATGAACAGCTAGCTGTGTCTCTATCCCTGGCAAGAATCAATCGATCATCCATCGACCAAACATGCATGCAAGCTAGCAATTTCCTACGATTCAAGTGCAGCACCAAATTAATCTTGTTAGTATGAATCAAGTATGCACATTATCAAAAAAAAAAGTGCAGCACCAAATAGTACCAGTGTACTTATTACTAGTGCAGAATAGTTCACAGGATGCATGCACACCCTAGTAGTACTAGTAGCTCATATTAACGAGTTTAAGCTAATGGATTTAGTACTAGTTAGTGATACGGATTCATTCGGAACATGCTTGATGCATCTGATTAGTGTATTATTGCTACTTAAAACAATCGATCTGGCAATATTTAAGAAACTTTACTCATATATAGTGCATACGGATTAAGATCCATCCCAGCCGATGCAAGAACTTGCAGATTTATGGGAGAGAGAAAGAGTGGAGCTAAAATAGATAACTACAGTACACTTGATACTGGACTAGGAGTAGACGCATGCGGCTGGCCATACCTTTCACTGTCTCCCCTTTTTCCGATCGAACTAGCAAGGCTACAAGCAAGGAAGGGATTTGGGAGATGTGCACTGTGTGCTGTGCGATGGGATGGGCGGCCGGCAGGGGCTATTTATAGGTCAGGAGCATAGCTGGGAGAGTGACATCTGTGCAGGAGTTAATGAGGTGGATGAGAACGACGGTCGTGTTACCACCGGTCTGTTTACACCTGAGTTTATCCACATGTTTATAGTCCTAGATATTTTCAGGTTACGTGGGTGCTACCCTTCCTTTTTCTTTGAAGCTAAATTTATGTGTAAACTACACATTTTTGCTACATAAATTAAAAAGTACACAAATAATCAGTGTCAAGGTCCAATTATTATTATTACTATTTTATTTTATTTATTATTATTTTCCCGGATATTACATCCAAAGCATGAGAAAATTTGGGGTTTAAACGTCGATTCTGAGAGGCCTTTGTGAAGAACTTCCATAACTTGATCACAGTATGGCAACATTTTACCTTCCAAGGCATGAAAGATATCGCCAATCACCTCTAAGGAGATAGGGGAGAGTAGGTGTTTATCATAGAACTGCATGAATATTGGCATGTGCACCCCGAAATCCGGACCACTGGCATTAGCAAGAGCGCCAATGGCAAGCATTGCTTTATCACGTACCGTAGAATCATCGTTCGCAAAGATTCGGCAAAACAAAAACAACAAAGTATCATCAACATGGGTAACAAATTCTGCCATTCCTGAGCTTTTCAGTTTCTGGATGATGACTTGCAATAAACCACACAACCTAACCAGAAGATTGTTTTTGCTCTTCTTGTCATCCAAAGCAAAAGCTCGGCGATCAAATGTCAGGCATAATCTTTTCATGATACAATGCATTAAAGATCCTATAATGCATGTAGCTCCAGATCCGACTATCTCGCAGACACTCACAATCTCACCCAATGCTTCATAGGCAGATTCTGGAAGCCTGAAAGGGGTCCCATCAGTAGGTTCTGAAGCAGAAATAAGAGCATCAACAACACGATCAAGGAAAGGTGGAAGCTCAGACGACAATGACTCTGCATCTTCATAACCTCGGGCAAGAAAATATATAGCTCCACATACTTTCTCGGACACACTTTCAATATCTTTACTACTGTCTACCAACACATCGATGATGCGAGGAAGGTTTACATTTGTTACGATTCTGTTTCCACTTGCTGGAGAATGCAGAAGTTCAAACACCCGCCCAAGAGTACGTGCAGTGGTTACTTTTACCTCGCTGTTTGGATCTTCCATCATGCCGAGCAACAAATCAACCAAGGGATGAAGTTTCTCAACAGAAGGACCTTCAAGGATAAAACGTATTTCAGAAATAGCTGCCCTGCGTCTATGCCAATCTGGTGCTTTGATGTTAGCATGAACATACTCCATCACAAGGGGAACAATTGCATCCCCGATAGTTCTAGCAATGAGGGCTAGGCACCGTGTGGTAGCTCTCTGGTCATGTTGGCATCTCAGATCATAACCTAGGGCAAATCTCAGATCATAACCTAGGGTAAATCTCAGATCATAATCATCTCCCTCTAGATCTACCTTTAGATCTTCTTGGGTTACAAGATACTCTAGCAGCATTGGAACAAGTGAAGAGAGGGCCTCCTCAATAAAGCGACAACCTGCAGTAGGTTTAGCATCAACAGAGCCCTGTGTATAATCACTTCTTGACAGATAGCGCTCCAGAACACCATAATGCACGGGTGTGCGTCTTGCTCATCTCCTTTTATAATTTCAGTTGTCAGACTGAGTATGCTTGTCATGTAAGGTTGTAAAAGCATATAATAATAGGATGCAATTTCAACAAGGCAATCGATCGCTGCATGCTGGATACCCGTATCTTTGGATTTAGCCGATTCACAAACTGCACTCATTATATGATTTCTCTCATCCATGTTTGTAAAGTTGACCTCGGCAAAACCAAGAATGCCATACAGAGTTTTAAATGCTGCAAAACGGACACTAGAACTTGGCTCTGCATGGTTCATCGCCTGGACAGCAGCATTCAGAACACCATCCACTTCTTCATCATGCTCCAAAACCTTAATCGCATCACAGACATACCCCAACGCTTCCAGAGTTCTTTGCTTTAGTGGAGGAGATGCACCCTGCTGTGTCATGTTGCCTAGTAGTTTGGCAATGAGGTCTTTCCATTCCCCCCGGGGTACCTCAATGGATGCAACCATTGCAATAATTTCTGGTGAGATGCGACATGCATCATCCGGAGACCCTAGAGACACCAGCAATGAATCCTTAATCTTCGATTTGACAGATGGGTCTAGGTTGATCCATTGTTTAGTCAGTAGCTTCTTATGTGCAGAGGTCTTTGCGTCCAATGAATTCTTAAGGGTAATGCCAACATGTTTTCTACAGTCTGACGGATATGCATCCTTGGAGAACACAACCGCTAAAGACAGGAGGAAGTTGGGAAGATCCTGCTCCTGTAACAGCTCGAGGTAGCCTTCTGCTTCTGACCGTTCGCCAACATGCAGAGACAGAGCACCTTGCAGAGCCTCAATGAGTTTCATGGATGTACCTACATGTCCTGGCAAAACATCAGATAAATGGAACTTGTCAGATTGAGCACGTAATAAGGACATTTGTCACATCCCAAATTTTGGAACTAAGAAAAACTTAGTTTACAAGACCCAAAATTCAGAACCCACAATTTTTTTTGAAATGTTTTCCTAATGGTTTGGCTTTCCTTCCCATTGCTATGTTTGACTTTGTGTGACTTGTTGTTTAAGTTGTTTGACTAGTAAATATTAACCCAAGCACCCAACCTAAGTAAAAATATATTTAACCTTGGTGATCATGTCATGACAAGAAAATATTCCATATATCTTTTCCATTCTTATTTCTGGCCAAAGTCCATTTCAACGATACTTGGTTTAGCAACCACCAAAATACCCACTCTGGAGAAAGTAAAAGTATTTCCAAAATTGTGTGTTCCCAAAAATATGGAGATCTATATGCTATCTCCTATCTATTTTTCAACCTTGATATTATGCATGTGTTTACCACTCCTATTTTGTGAACTCCTATTTATCACTCCATTTTAAAAGAGCACAAGTGGGAAATATATTACCCACATATTTTGTCTTACTCAAAACCTTTTTCAAAAATACAAAGGTTGAGTTGAGATAGTTTTAAACATCATCTTGTCATGATTAAGTGTGATCAGTCTACCACATGTTTAGATTGAAGGTTTTGAAATTGGATGTTTACCTTTTGTTTGTGGATTGACTTTGGTTGACTTGCTTGTGTGAATCATTATTGTAGCCTTGGCAATGTGAGTCCACACATCCAAGCTCCTCCTTATTTTGATTACTTGTGTATTCTTATTTTGGCTTAAAAACTACTTCTATTTATTTTGGAACCAAAGCCCTATTCCCTTTAATTATCTTGAGATGTTAAATATTTTCGAAATAGGATTTTATCAAAACAACTTTGGTAATATATATTATGTACTCTCTAACTCTCTTATAACTCAATAAAGTATTTGTCTTGGTTAGTTGTTTTGTTTTCAACTATTTTCAAAAAAGGCTATTACTGGTTATTAAATTATTTTGTGAACAAACATATTTTCTAAAATCTTGAGAAAAATCCCTGGCATGCTCATGGTCATGTGTGACCAAAATGAGCATCCATACCACCTTGCCTAATTCAAAATTTTGAAGAAGCTTGACCAATACATCTCTGGACCTATCTTCACCCCTGTTAACAGATAGCATTTCTAGACCTTTACCATTTGATCAAATCTTGAACATTTTGGAAATGCATCTTTGTATATCTCATCTACTCCATCTCATCTTCCATATCAAATCAAGATTGAAAGGATTTGAATTTTTTTTCTTAATTATCCATGATGGTTTTGTGAGCTAATCCAAACTGTGACCTTTAGGCCCAATATTGAAAACCCTATCTTTCTCTTGCACCAAAAATCCAGGATAAATTCACCAACCCTCTTACTCTATTCTAAAAACATCCACTTACGCAATTCACCAAAAATAAAATAAAAATCCCAGCCAGGCATTCTGTCGAACACCTGGTGGGCAGGAACCCTAATTGACTAAAAATTTGTGGTAACTTAGTAAAAATTTGGCACTCTCTCTCTCCCTCACATCCCTGCACTGTAGCCACACAAGTGCCAGCATTTTGGACACGTTTTGTTGGAGTTTGATGTCTCCCTCTCTCTTCTCTCCCCTCTTGTGCCCATGCAGAAAGTGGAGGAGGAGAAGGAGGCCATGCCTTAGCCAATGACCTCACCATTGTGCTCACATGCCTCCCCTCTTCCTTCTGGTCGAAGCCACACGCGGAAAATGCACCTTATCTGCCCCAAATCGAGCCCGTCCAGTCCGAGTTCGCCATGGCGATGGACGCCGCTGGCGTTCTTATCCACCACGGCACCCCAGCATGTGCGCCTCGCCCTGGCCACTCCCCAGCCTCGCCGTGACCCCTACGACACTGCCCGGCACATCCCATCCCCTCCTGTGCCCTCCTTGCTCGCTTCCGTGCACAGAGTGCACCGTGGACCGGCACCCGCAAGGATAAGAAGCCACAACCCCTCTCCCGTCCTCCCTCCTTGTCCATTCCACTCCCTCATCACCTCTCTGGCACCCCGTGCAAGAACTCGAGCCCTCTCGCCCTCTGCCGGCGAGGGACGCGAGATTTCCATCTCGGATGCCGCCGCCTTGTCGAGAAGCTCGCAGGCGACACAGACCACCATCCTCCGCCATTTTCGTTTCCCTGATATCCCCTCTTCGCGAGCTATCTCATGGACATCCCCTTTTCTTTTTAGGAGCACCGGAGCCGTCGTCGCCGTCTCGTGTCCGTCGCGGACATCCTCGACCACGCCGTCCACTGGGAACTCGCCGAGATGAACTTCTGCCACCCCCGACATCCCCACGCCCTCCGCACCTTGAACCCGTCCTCTCCGCTGACTGGCAGCTGCCCTAGGTGAGCACATCATTCCCGCCCCCGGAGCTCCAGCTCGCATCCGCCTCTGTGCGTGAAGCAGCGAAGACAAAGGCGGCGTACCGCTTCGCCAGCGCGCGCGGCGCAGCGGGCCGGCCCAGCACTGTGCTGCTTGGCCCAGCTCTAGATCTGGCCCTATTACGTTTTTTTTTTCTTCTATAGATCTATTTCTTATTTTAGTTTCCTGTGATTTTACAGTGTAGTTTTAATTCATTTGTGGTAGATCTGTGATAGATAATTGAGTGATTCAAATTTTGTAGAGTACTTATGTGTTTTCTTGAACGTAAAGAACTGGTTACATGCCAAAATACATTTTAACTGTTGTCTAGATTTAATTTTATAAAAAGTATGTTTTGCATTAAAAATTAAATATCTAGAGTTTTATAGATCCAAAAATTACAAACCATAATTTCCTGGATAGCCTGAAATGATACTTTTCCAGATCTGTTGGCCTTGTATACAAATGAAGTTTAAAAAAAAGTTCTATTCTTTTTACTAAAACCACCAGAGAGCATCTTGGTGATTTTTGTAGTTTTTTGTGAAATGATTTTTGGACTAAATCCAAATTTGCTAGGTTCCTAGTGTTTCCCTTTATCATGCCCTAGCTTGATATAAAATTTCGACTTACAGAGAGTGTTTGGTGAATTATTGTGTGTTTGTAGTAGTTTCTGCAATAGGAAAAAATGTTTATTATTTATCTTTAATTAGAAATATGTTTGTGCTCTGTTATGTTAGCATAAGTATGATGTTAGTCTTCTGTTGTTATGTTGGTGCTAGTGATATGTGTTGTTTTGCATATTTGGTTAATCACTTGTTAGTTAATTGTTAAGCTTGTGGTGATTGATGTCTAGTGGTGTGGTTGCCAAACTTGTTTGTGTAATTAATATGTTTGCCTTGCTTGTTAAACTTGGGTGTCTCTAAGTTGAGTACTAGCTTGATTATCTTGTTAACGTCTCTACCTTAGCTTGGTAAAATATTTTGAATTACAGAGAATAATTGGTGGCTTAACTTTTGTCTGAAGTATTTCCTGTTTAAATAAAGATGCTTGTTGTTCATCTTTGCCTAAGATAGTTTTGTGATCTATGTTCCTAGCATGTGTATAGTGTTAGACTACTGATTAGTATAATGCCCTTGTAAGTGTAGATCTTAGTTTGTTGCTCGAATGATTAGTTTGATGCTTGTGGTTTGTTACTTGTTGTGTATCACTGGTGATTTTGATTGGTGTATTGAGTGTTGTTTATTTCCCTGTTTGCGACGCTAGATATTGATGCTATCGGAGTGACCTCTGGAGAGAATTTATTGAAGAAGGATGAGAATTTATTATATTGGTCAACAAGGAAAAGTCCATGGGCATATTGCAGATCCAGGCAAGCTACTCTCTGAGCTTGCATCTATATACATCTATTTTGGTTCACATGTTTTACTTATAAAGAGCATAAGTGATTTATGTGGTGTTTGCCGCTAAAGCTATAATTTTGAAAACCCTTTTCCCAAAATACAAGTATATTATTTTGACACCCTATATGGAGATATTAGATGGAAATTCTTTTTCAAACTACAGGCTGGGAAAAATATTGTTTACTCAAAACATCTTTGAAAATACTTGTATGGGTATGGAATGCGAGATGTCGGTGTTGAAGTGAAGAAATGGAGAATGGTGATGTTTATGAAAAATGCACATTGTGTCCTAGTACTATGACGACCAATCTTACCCTGTGCGACCACATTTACCCACATATGAGAAAGGGCGTAGTCATATAATTTGCTCATATTAGTATAGGATGCCTCAACAACGGAGATGACTCCGTTCCATGAGGGGATGGTTCGGTGACCTACCCCTGACTCGGGTCCTCAAAAAGGAGAATACCGAAAGACTGGTATGAGTTTGAAGGGAGGAAGAGGATAGAAGATGCCACCTTTGGGTCGCCGGGCAGAACTATGAGTCCTCACACTTAGATTCCGACGGGCTGGGTTAAGTGTTGATGGAAAGTGTCATACGGGCAGGGTCCTATACTAGCATGAGCAAAGGACAGGCTACGGTCGGTGACTCAACTTCGCATACACCTTGTATGGCAGGACGTGGCTGTCACGATGAGTTACCGGATGGATGTGGGAAAAGCGTGCTACCTCTGCAGAGTGTAAAAACTATTCGAATAGCCGAGTTCTCGGATATGGACAGTTGGGAGGCTGTCCTAACACCATGTGCAAGTTTTGCAAAGTTTTGAGATTTGGAAAGAAAATGGAGAAGTTTTATTTATGCAACTATGCCAAAGGATCGGCATGAGGTTGCTGGAAAAGAGGAAGACCATGAAGGGCTATGGTCAAGAAGTGCAAAGTTTTGTGTTTTAAAAGTGGAAAATGTTTTATGCAACTATACCAAAGGGCCGGTATAAAGTTGTTGGGATTAATTGACCATGAAGGGCTATGGTCACAAAAGGAGGAGTTTTGGGGAAATAAACCTGGTGGTGATTTTCGGGAAAAAGTTTTAAAGAGACCTCTTACCTTTTTCAACAAAGATATATTTTTGGGAAAACGTTTTAAAGGAGACTTCTTACAAAGACAGATTTATGGGAAAAGTTCTAAAAGCCTTCTTTTCTTTTTCAACAAAGGTATAGAGATGTTTTTCTAAAAATACAAGGCTTATGAAAAGTTATAAAATTCTCCTTTCCTTTTTCAATCAAAGTTATAGAGATTTCAAACAAAGTTTTATTAAACAAAAGTCTATCCTTCTCTTTTTCAATAAGGATATGGAGTTTTCAAAGCAAACAAAGTTTTATTTAAACAACAAAAAGAGTAGTGCATGCTCATTTTGGGGTAGTTTGCGAGTACAATCAAATGTACTCATATTGGTTTCGTCCCTGGCTATTGTCTTAGCCAGGTTTTGAAGAGGAGCAGTTCGAAGAAGTGGAATTCAGTGACGTCATTGCAAACTAGGGCGCTCCCCAGTCAGCTGCCTGTAGGGTTATGGCAAATGACTTGGGCTCCATGTTGTTTGATGGTTTCCGCTGCAAGTACATGTTGAAGTTTATGGATTCAATCAAGTAAGTAAATTCATTCGGTATTTATGGATGTTCTTTTGATACCAGTTTGATTGTGCTCAGCGACACACTGATCATGGGATCGCTGATGTTGTAGGCACAAGGGTATTTCGGACAGCTAGTCCGGGGTCCCCACAGACTTGGTATCAGAGCCATCCTGACTATAGGAGACCTTAGTTAGCATGGATGTTAGTTAGGAAAGGAAATATTTGGTTAAAAATGTATTGTTACCAAAAACATATTTTCATCTAGGGAAGTCCAAAAATGGCTTCGCTCTTCTCATTTTTTCAAATATTTCAAAGTCTTGCCCCTCTATTTTAAGATTTTCCAATGATTCTTCTATTACCTCTTCCCCATTCAAAACCTACATGTATACTTGACGATGAACCCATGTGAGACTTAATTAGCTAGTACCCAGAAGAAGAGTTTCCATCTCAAATACTCAACATTTAACATCAAGGTGATTCATCTGCAATTACCAAGATCATAAATATCAACAAACAAGAGACCTCCGAAGACGTCAGCTCAACGTCAACAATTCTACACAAGTTGCAACTTCGACAATCTCAAGTATTCCAGCTGGAGCCTAAGGTGACAAAGTGAAGACTTCACCAACCGTGTTTAACCAAGACTAATAGGATAAGAATGTAGGAACCTTGGTTGTACTACCCGACTACCACGAGTATTAGGCGTCCGTTGGTAGTAGACGTACCTTGTGTGCTCTTTGCTTGTGTGTCCTCTGCTTGTGTGTTGGTTGTTTGTGAGTTCTGTGTGTGTGTTGTTTTTCTTGTGTGTTCACAATCACGCCTTGACGGCAACACAAAGTAACCTCAAAACTTCACTTTTTATAAAACTCCTTTTGCCACCTAACAAAAACCATTTTTGACCTCTTCGCCATAGTTGCACCTTGTTGCAGATGTAAGCCCGCCTAGGAAAATCTTTATAAGATATTTTTCCTCTCATCTAAACCATCTCCCGATAAGAAATGACAGTTCCGTAATATACAAGAGACCCCCGATCTTTAACCAAATAGCCTGAGATTTTTGCAACCTAACCGGCAAGTCGGACAATGGCCTTCATGCACCATCAGGAGCAAGTGCGTGAAGATCTCGAAGGAAACTGCAATTTTACGCCAACCTCGTGAGGACACAAGCCTCACCTCGCAAAATTAACTTGTGAAATTACAAGAATACTACACTAACTTATCGTATCTAACTTTAGGTTAACTGATACGTCTCAAACGTATCTATAATTTCTTATGTTCCATGTTGATATTATACCAATTGTTACATGTTTTATATACACTTCATAGCATTTTTATGCATTTTCTGGGACTAACCTATTAACAAGATGCCACAGTGTCAGTTCCTGTTTTCTGCTGTTTTTGTATTCCAGAAAAGCTAGTCTGGAAATATTCTCGGAATTGGACGAAACTTGGACAGAACCTCCTATTTTTCCAACACGAAGACGGAATCCAGAGGAGAGACGGAGGAGGGCCACATGGCACCCACACCATGGGGCCGCGCGGGCCCCCCCTGCCGCGTCGTGGGGTGGTGTGGGGCCCTCGTGGCTCCGCAGCCGCTGCCCTTTCGCCTATTTATTCTTCCCGACGCGAAAACCCTAAATACCCGAGCCATTATCCACGAAAAGTTCCAGAGACGCCGCCGCCGTCAACCCTAGCTCAGGAGGGTTCAGAAGCTCTTCCTGGCACCCTGCCGGAGAGGGGAATCATCACCGGAGGGCTCTACATCGCCATGCCTGCCTCCGGAGTGATGCGTGAGTAGTTCATCCTTGGACTACGGGTCCATGGCAGTAGCTAGATGGTTGTCTCTCCACTTTATGCTATCATGTTTAGATCTTGTGAGCTGCCTATCATGATCAAGATCATCTTATTGTAATGCTACATGTTGTGTTTGCTAGGATCCGATGAATATTGAATACTATGTCAAGTTGATTATCAATCTATCTTATATGTTATTTATGATCTTGCATTTTTCCGTTACTAGTAGATGCTTTTCCCAAGTAGATGCTTGAAACTCCAAGAGTGAGTATTTATGTTAGACAGTGGGTTCATGCCTCCGGTAATCTGGGAGAGTGACAATAACTTCTAAGATTGTGGATGTGCTGTTGCCACTACGGATAAAATAACCGATGCTTAGCTTAAGGATGTGCCGTTAGGTCTAATGCATTTGTTTACATTACGCACATTACTTAATGCAATTATCCGTTGCTTGCAACTTAATACCAACGGGGAACTCGGTATGACAACCGGCGGTGGATTATTAGTCATGGACGCTGTTGGATAACGGTCTATGTATTTTGTTGTAATGCCCACATGAATATCATAGTAATCATCATGTCATATATATGCATTGTCATGCTTTCAATATTTTGTCAATTGCCCAGCTGTAATTTGTTCACCCATCATCTTAGTTATCTTTTTATGGAGAGATACCACTAGTGAACTGTGGACCTCGGTCCATACTTTTACACTGATAATACAACCAACTGCAAACATTGTTCCTTTTCATTCTCTGCAATTTACTATTATTTTCCACACCATACGTTTAATCCTTTGTTTTCAGCAAGCCAGTGAGATTGACAACCTCACTGTTTCGTTGGGGCAAAGTAGTTTGATTGTGTTGTGTGCAGGTTCCACGTCAGCGCGTCACTGACAACCTTCAGAAGTGATTTCTTGCTCCTACCGGTTCGATTAAACCTTGGTTTCATACTGAGGGAAAACTGCTGCTACACTGCATCATACGTTCCTCTTGGGGTCTCCCAACGAACGTGTGATCCACGCAATCAAGCATATTTTCTGGCGCCGTTGCCGGGGAGCGGAAGCACTTTGGTCCAGAAATCTCCTTACTTCCCCTTCCACACGCAATCAAGCATATTTTCTGGCGCCGTTGTCGGGGAACAAGAGGATTTCTGCAAGGGGAGTTTCACGCTTCCAATCTCTTTACTTTGTTATTGTCTTGCTTAGTTTATTTTTATTTAGTCTTGTTTGCTATATTTATCAAAAATACAAAAAAAATAAATTTCTGCATCTAGTCTATTTCGGTTTGTTATTATGTCTAGTTGTTTACTTGCTATCAATGGATAATTTCTTTCAAACTAAATTTTATTGGCACGGTGGGTTCACAGAGGGCCATCAAAAACATTTTAGGAAACACCGTTTGTCTGAAAAAGGGTTACTATTATGGAATTTTATTGAGAAAGTTAAAACATGTGCCTGGGATTTATGTAGGCTTTATGATGTAAAATGTTCTTGTGGATTGCGTCACCTTCCTTTCCAATGTGCTCACAATGATAATGAAATCTTGTCTTCTTATGCTAATGGGGATTATGATTTTTATAATGTGGAGAGAATTGAAGAATTTATTGCTTTTAAGGGGGCTTATGAAATTGCTGCTTTATTTGACATTATTGCTAATGATGATGTTACCCCTTATAAATCTGAGAATCTTGTTGTACTTAAATATTGTTTTGAGAATTACAAGGATAATGGTTATATTACTGAATTTATTAATAGGATCTTTCCTCCAAAGGAGGAGACCATTGCCTTGCAGGAACATGTGGAAGAAGAAACTGCTGATGCTGAAATCTCATTTGATGAAAAAGAGGAAGAGAGTGATGAACAAAAGGAGGATCTACCTTCTAATGATAGTAACTCTTTAACTCTTACATTATATGATTACCCTCCATGCCTACCTAAGGAGGAAGAATGCTATATTGTTGAATGTCATGATTCTATTGAAATATCTCCTTTTGATAAATTTGAAGTAACAAGCTCCTTGACTCAAGAGAAAAGGAAATTGCAGAAAGTAAAAATGTGCTCCCTAATGTTTATATGATAATGCTCTTGATGATGGTCCTATATTGCCTAATGATATTTTTATACTACTATTGTCAAAAGTGGGTTTAATGACCCCACTGTTTTTTAGCTTAATAAAAATTATGTGTTTGTAGATCATGAAAAGCATGCTTTATGTGATAGTTATATTGTTGAGTTTGTTCATGATGCTACTGAAAGTTATTATGAGAGAGGAAAATATGGTTGTAAAAGTTTTCAAGTACTAAAAACCTCTCTTTATGTTGAAAGTTTTGAAGTTTATTTGTTTCATCTTTCTATGCTAGTTGCTTTATGCTTCAATAATTTATTTTGTTACAAGATTCCTTTGCATAGAAGTGGGTTAGACTTAAATGTGTTTGATATTTGCCTCTTGATGCTCTCTTTGTTTTTCAACTCTTATTCTTATGAGAGCATCATTAAAATCTTCAAGCCTAGCTAAAAGGCATTAAAGAAAGCGCTTTTGGGAGGCAACCCATTATCTTTTGTTTTCAGTTTTTAGTCAAGGAGTTGTTTACTTCTGTAACAATTCCTTTGTATCTTTATTTTATCGCATTGTTGTGCCAAGTATTGCCTCTAATAGGAAGATGATGCTAGATTTGGATTTCTGCGCAGGAACAGATTTCTGCTGTTCACCGTTTTAATTCTGTAAAATCACAGAAAAATTATTTAAATCTGAAATTTTTGTGCGTGATCCTCAGATATGTACGCATCTTTCGTTAGTTTAAAGTTTTTCGATCTGAGCAACGTAAGTGCCTCGAAAAAATTCGTCTTTGCGGACTGTTCTGTTTAGACAGATTCTGTCTTTTATTTTTCGCATTCTCTCTTTTACTAGTGTTGAGTGGAATTCTTTTTTAGGGTGAAGAGCTTCACATAACATCAGTGGCAGTAGCTAATGTTAAAAGTAACGGTCATGTTTGTGTCCTTATAGAACATGTGAGTTTTTGATTGTGCACTAACCCTCTAATGAGAATTACTTTGAGTTTGGTGTGGCGGAAGTTTTCAAGGGTCAAGAGAGAAGGATGATATAATGTGATCAAGAAGAGTGAAGAGCTTAAGCTTGGGGATGCTCCCATGGATCACCCCAGCATATTTCAAGAAGACTCAAGCGTCTAAGCTTGGGGATGCCCAAGGCATCCCCTTCTTCATCAGCAACTTATCAGGTCATCTCTAGTGAAACTATATTTTAATTCTTTCACATCATATGTGCTTTACTTGGAGCGTCTGTGTGCTTTTATTTTCAGTATTTTATTTTTCTTATGGTCAACTTGATTGGACCCCAGCATTCTTGATTGGGAGAGAGACACGCTCCGCTTTTTCATATGAATACTCCTATTCTTCACTTATACTTGTTGAGTATTCTTATCTAGCTATTGCTATGCTTTTAGCTCCTGTTTTGCATGCATCTCTTATTCAGAGCTGTTAGTTCTTTTAAAGAAAGTACTCTCTTGCTTCACTTATAATTGTTTGGAGAGTTTATGTTGAAATAAATTGATTGGTGTTTGGTTGGAACAGAAAATGTTGCATGTGGTAGATGGTATAATGGAAAAAGCTTACATATTCTTGTAGATCATTGTATTGGATAATTTGATACTTGTCAATTGTTTTGAGTTATCAAGTAGTTCATGTTTAAGCTTTTGTATCATGTAGTTAAAACCTATTAATGAAGAACTACCGTAAAGCTCGTTGAAATTTGGTTTGCATGATTGGTATCTCTAAGGTCTAGATATTTTCTAGTAAAAGGGTTTGGTTAACAAGGAAGACAGTGTAGAGTCTTATAATGCTTGCAATATGTTTTCATATAAGTCTTGCTGTGTCGGTTGATATCCTGTGTTTGCTTCAAATAACCTTGCTAGCCTAAACTCTGTACTGAGAGGGAATGCTTCTCGTGCATCCAAAACCTTGAGCCAAAATCCATGCCATCTGTGTCCACCATAACTACCTATATGTGGTATTTCCTTGCCATTCCAAGTAAATTTTTCATGTGCTACCTTTAAACTATTCAAAATTATTACTCCTATTTTGTGTCAATGTTTACCAAGCTCATGAGGACGGGGTGGATGTCTTTATGTCAACTGTCAAACAGACTTTACCACCGGACTAGCGGCATATACATCCGCTTATCCATTAATTTTGCAAAAAGAGCTGGCAAATGGGGTGCCCAGTCCCAATTAATTACAACTTTAACCGCTTAATTCTCTTCACATTTTTGCCCTGATTTATCAGTCAAGCAATGACAAACAGTGAAATATCTGCATGTGTAAACAAAAGAGAAAGAGGGATGATCTGCCTTGCTGGTAGAAATAACGTCCTTCATGGGAGCCGCTCTTAAAAGTCTGGTTGGCAGGGGTCATATTGTACTTTCCATTTTCTGATTCGTTGACAATTAACAAACACCTCTCAAAACTTATTTTTACTCTCTATATGATTTCAAAAACTTAAAAAGCTCTAGCACATGATTTAATCCCTGCTTCCCTCTGCGAAGGGCCTTTCTTTTACTTTTATGTTGAGTCAGTTTTCCTACTTCTTTCTATCTTAGAAGCAAACACTAGTGTCAACTTTGGTGCAACAATTTTTATATGCTGTATATTGCACTTATTATATGCTTTGTGTTGACAAATATCCATGAGATATATATGTTGAAAGTTGAAAGCAATTGCTGAAACTTAAATCTTCCTTTGTGTTGGTTAAATACCTTTTACTTAGAATCTATTGCTTTATGAGTTAACTCTTATGCAAAACTCTTTGATGCTTGTCTCGAAAGTACTATTCATGAAAAGTTTTTGCTTATATGATTCAGTTGTTTGCTCATTATCTACTTGCTAGCAAACTATAGACCATTGACCTGGATCACTTCATTCATAACATGTGCTTTACAATATTATTTGATCAAGATTATGATTGTAGCATGTCACCTCAGAAATTATTTTGTTTTTATCGTTTTACCTACTCGAGGACGAGTAGAACTAAGCTTGGGGATGCTTGATACGTCTCAAACGTATCTATAATTTCTGATGTTCCATGTTGATATTATACCAATTGTTACATGTTTTATATACACTTCATAGCATTTTTATGCATTTTCTGGGACTAACCTATTAACAAGATGCCACAGTGCCAGTTCCTGTTTTCTGCTGTTTTTGTATTCCAGAAAAGCTAGTCTGGAAATATTCTCGGAATTGGACGAAACTTGGACAGAACCTCCTATTTTTCCAACACGAAGACGGAGTCCAGAGGAGAGACGGAGGAGGGCCACGTGGCACCCACACCATGGGGCCGCGGGCCCCCCTGCCGCGCCGTGGGGTGGTGTGGGGCCCTCGTGGCTCCGCAGCCGCCGCCCTTTCGCCTATTTATTCTTCCCGACGCGAAAACCCTAAATACCCGAGCCATTATCCACGAAAAGTTCCAGAGACGCCGCCGCCGTCAACCCTAGCTCGGGAGGGTTCAGAAGCTCTTCCCGGCACCCTGCCGGAGAGGGGAATCATCACCGGAGGGCTCTACATCACCATGCCTGCCTCCGGAGTGATGCGTGAGTAGTTCATCCTTGGACTACGGGTCCATGGCAGTAGCTAGATGGTTGTCTCTCCACTTTATGCTATCATGTTTAGATCTTGTGAGCTGCCTATCATGATCAAGATCATCTTATTGTAATGCTACATGTTGTGTTTGCTGGGATCCGATGAATATTGAATACTATGTCAAGTTGATTATCAATCTATCTTATATGTTATTTATGATCTTGCATGCTTTCCGTTACTAGTAGATGCTTTGGCCAAGTAGATGCTTGTAACTCCAAGAGTGAGTATTTATGCTAGATAGTGGGTTCATGCCTCCGGTAATCTGGGAGAGTGACAATAACTTCTAAGATTGTGGATGTGCTGTTGCCACTAGGGATAAAATAACCGATGCTTAGCTTAAGGGTGCGCCGTTAGGTCTAATGCATTTGTTTACATTACGCACATTACTTAATGCAATTATCCGTTGCTTGCAACTTAATACCAACGGGGAACTCGGTATGACAACCTGGCGGTGGATTATTAGTCATAGACGCTGTTGGATAACGGTCTATGTATTTTGTCGTAATGCCCACATGAATATCATAGTAATCATCATGTCATATATATGCATTGTCATGCGCTCAATATTTTGTCAATTGCCCAGCTGTAATTTGTTCACCCAGCATGTTAGTTATCTTTTATGGAGAGACACCACTAGTGAACTGTGGACCCCGGTCCATTCTTTTACACTGATAATACAACCAACTGCAAACATTGTTCCTTTTCATTCTCTGCAATTTACTACTGTTTTCCACACCATACGTTTAATCCTTTGTTTTCAGCAAGCCGGTGAGATTGACAACCTCACTGTTTCGTTGGGGCAAAGTAGTTTGATTGTGTTGTGTGCAGGTTCCACGTCAGCGCGCCACTGACAACCTTCAGAAGTGATTTCTTGCTCCTACTGGTTCGATTAAACCTTGGTTTCATACTGAGGGAAAACTGCTGCTACACTGCATCATACCTTCCTCTTGGGGTCTCCCAACGAACGTGTGATCCACGCAATCATTAACATCTGACTCAAGTCACGATAGTACCAACTAATCTTCTAGGACTACAAGCCTTGATAAGAAACGATGACATAAGGAGACTCATTTAGGATTGGTAACTAGAGGAACACAAGGAGTGTATAAGAGTTGCTATGAAGATTCGAGCTCAGAGACCGACGGTAATGATGGGATTCAAAGGGATCATGTACCTACTCACTGGACAAGCAGTCGTTGCATTTTAATCCCTTGAGCTAACTTTACTAATTTTGACCTACGCGATAATCATGAGGAAAAACTAGAGAAAAACCTCGACTAACACCTACCTATCATCGCAAACTTGGGGAAAACAGATGAGAACCCTAGCCTGCCGCTGGTTTTCTGAAGATTATATGAAGCCTCAAGCACAAGACTCATCCAAGGGAGATCTCCACCAACAAACCCGAAGGAAACCAACTTCAAAGATCGTCAACATGGAGTTACCCCAGGAAATGGACGCCATCGACGTCATCTGCCGAACAACAATCTTAGCTCAACCTGGGTCAACTAATCGAAACAAGAAAAGACAAAGGTACCCGTTTGGAAAACAACTGGTGCGAAGGTTCTTCACTAACTTTTTCTAGGGTCCATTAAGAGGTGACAGACGAAGAATCACCTATAGTTGGTAGTGAGAAGGTTGCCATCATCAAGGCCGAAGTCGTCCAACATCGAAGACCATCCACTTGAAGTTAACTCAAGAGCAAGCACCATCAACGTCCTCTGACAAACAACCTTCTCATTCAACCTGCCTCGACAAATCAAACCAAGGGAGGATGTAAGAACGCAAATGGAGACTACTGACATGAAGCTTTTTCTCTAACTTTTAAGACTAATTGAGAACGCGACCCTTGCACCTTCATTGAGCATCGTACAGAACCACCTACCTCAGGACACTCGAACTGACTTTTAGACTCCTCTGGAAGCTCGATACCCTAGACTGTACCTCTTAAAATTCTTACCAAAATCTTCGTGAAGCTCAAGAACCAAGAAAGTCAACAATGAAGTTCCTCCTTTACTCAACTGAAGAAGGACAAGAAGGAAGGCAACCAACCAACAGAATAACCAGAAGAATCAAACACCGGAAGCACCTGCTTTGGACAACATCAACCACCAAGCAAGTCTAGACGCACTTAGAAGTTTATAACATCCTTCTTCTAACTAGAAACCGGAGAGAGTCGAGTACACAGGCTCGACGCATCCTGAGAACAACGCGTCCCCACCCGTGACCCTCGTAAGGCGACAATATCAGGAAGTGATATCTGCACCAACCCCAAGCACCGAGGAGTGACACCCAAGACGAAGATCGTCAAGCTACCCCAGAAGAACAATGCCTCCAAGTCAACCCCAGATGCAACCTTCAACATGACCGTTCAAAAATCCCTTTTTAGGGGGGGGGACGTGCGCTACGTATACCAGAAGGTGTTAATAATTAGTTCCTTGCGCCTTAGCCTTAACATCGATCATCAAGTCAACCCTATCATCAAGGATATGAACTCATCAAAGAAGATTATCAACAAGGAAAGACTTCGCAACAATCAAGTTGTCAAGATCTCACATGGCGACCTCACTAAAGAAGCATCGACTTCGGAAGCATAGTCAGTCCAAAACCTGTGCCTTCGTACTCCCCTGTTACCCACCGGGCAAATCTCGAGGACGAGATTTATTTTTAAGGGGGGAAGGATCTGTCACATCCCAAATTTTGGAACTAAGAAAAACTTAGTTTACAAGACCCAAAATTCAGAACCAACAAAACTTTTTGAAATGTTTCCCTAATGGTTGTGCTTCCTTCCCATTGCTATGTTTGACTTTGTGTGACTTGTTTTTTAAGTTGTTTGACTAGTAAATATTAACCCAAGCACCCAACCTAAGTAAAAATATATTTAACCTTGGTGATCATGTCATGACAAGAAAATATTCCATATATCTTTTCCATTCTTATTTCTGGCCAAAGTCCATTTCAACGATACTTGGTTTAGCAACCACCAAAATACCCACTCTGGAGAAAGTAAAAGTATTTCCAAAATTGTGTGTTCCCAAAAATATGGAGATCTATATGCTATCTCCTATCTATTTTTCAACCTTGATATTATGCATGTGTTTACCACTCCTATTTTGTGAACTCCTATTTATCACTCCATTTTAAAAGAGCACAAGTGGGAAATATATTACCCCACATATTTTGTCTTACTCAAAACCTTTTTCAAAAATACAAAGGTTGAGTTGAGATAGTTTTAAACATCATCTTGTCATGATTAAGTGTGATCAGTCTACCACATGTTTAGATTGAAGGTTTTGAAATTGGATGTTTACCTTTTGTTTGTGGATTGACTTTGGTTGACTTGCTTGTGTGAATAATTATTGTAGCCTTGGCAATGTGAGTCCACACATCCAAGCTCTTCCTTATTTTGATTACTTGTGTATTCTTATTTTGGCTTAAAAACTACTTCTATTTATTTTGGAATCAAAGCCCTATTCCCTTTAATTATCTTGAGATGTTAAATATTTTCGAAATAGGATTTTATCAAAACTACTTTGGTGATATATATTATGTACTCTCTAACTCTCTTATAACTCAATAAAGTATTTGTCTTGGTTAGTTGTTTTGTTTTCAACTATTTTCAAAAAAGGCTATTACTGGTTATTAAATTATTTTGTGAACAAAAATATTTTCTAAAATCTTGAGAAAAATCCCTGGCATGCTCATGGTCATGTGTGACCAAAATGAGCATCCATACCACCTTGCCTAATTCAAAATTTTGAAGAACCTTGACCAATACATCTCTGGACCTATCTTCACCCCTGTTAACAGATAGCATTTCTAGACCTTTACCATTTGATCAAATCTTGAACATTTTGGAAATGCATCTTTGTATATCTCATCTACTCCATCTCATCTTCCATATCAAATCAAGATTGAAAGGATTTGAAATTGTTTGCTTAATTATCCATGATGGTTTTGTGAGCTAATCCAAACTGTGACCTTTAGGCCCAATATTGAAAACCCTATCTTTCTCTTGCACCAAAAATCCAGGATAAATTCACAAACCCTCTTACTCTATTCTAAAACATCCACTTACGCAATTCACCAAAAATAAAATAAAAATCCCAGCCAGACATTCTGTCGAACACCTGGTGGGCAGGAACCCTAATTGACTAAAAATTTGTGGTAACTTAGTAAAAATTTGGCACTCTCTCTCTCCCTCACATCCCTGCACTGCAGCCACACAAGTGCCAGCATTTTGGACACATTTTGTTGGAGTTTGATGTCTCCCTCTCTCTTCTCTCCCCTCTTGTGCCCATGCCGAAAGTGGAGGAGGAGAAGGAGGCCATGCCTCAGCCCATGACCTCGCCACTGTGCTCCCATGCCTCCCCTCTTCCTTCTGGTCGAAGCCACACGTGGAAAATGCACCTTATTTGCCCCAAATCGAGCCCGTCCAGTCCGAGTTCGCCATGGCGATGGACGCCGCTGGCGTTCTTATCCACCACGGCACCCCAGCACGTGCGCGTCGCCCTGGCCACTCCCCAGCCTCGCCGTGACCCCCACGGCACTGCCCGGCACAGCCCATCCCCCTCCCGTGCCCACCTTGCTCGCTTCCGTGCACAGAGTGCACCGTGGACCGGCACCCGCAAGGATAAGAAGCCACAGCCCCTCTCCCGTCCTCCCTCCTTGTCCATTCCACTCCCTCATCACCTCTCTGGCACCCCGTGGAAGAACTCGAGCCCTCTCGCCCTCTGCCGGCGAGGGACGCGAGATTTCCATCTCGGATGCCGCCGCCTTGCCGAGAAGCTCGCATGCGACACAGACCACCATCCTCTGCCATTTTCGTTTCCCTGAGATCCCCTCTTCGTGAGCTATCTCATGGACATCCCCTTTTTCTTTTTAGGAGCATCGGAGCCGTCGTCGCCATCTCGTGTTCGTCGCGGACGTCCTCGACCACGCCGTCCACTGGGAACTCGCCGAGATGAACTTCTGCCACCCCGACATCCCCACGCCCTCCGCACCTCGAACCCGTCCTCTCCGTTGACTGGCAGCAGCCCTAGGTGAGCACACCATTCCCGCCCCCGGAGCTCCAGCTCACATCCGCCTCTGTGCGTGAAGCAGCGAAGACGAAGGCGGCGTACCGCTTCGCCAGCGCGCGCGGTGCAGCGGGCCGGCCCAGCACTGTGCTGCTTGGCCCAGCTCTAGATCTGGCCCTATTACGTTTTTTTTTTCTATAGATCTATTTCTTATTTTAGTTTCCTGTGATTTTGCAGTGTAGTTTTAATTCATATGGGACCACATTTACCCACATATGGGAAAGGGCGTAGTCATATAATTTGCTCATATTAGTATGGGATGCCACAACAACGGAGATGACTCCGTTCCATGAGGGGATGGTTTGGTGACCTACCCCTGACACGGGTCCTCAAAAAGGAGAATACCGAAGGACTGGTATGAGTTTGAAGGGAGGAAGAGGATTGAAGATGCCACCTTTGGGTCGCGGGCAGAACTATGAGTCCTCACACTTAGATTCCGACGGGCTGGGTTAAGTGTTGATGGAAAGTGTCATACGGGCAGGGTCCTATACTAGCATGAGCAAAGGACAGGCTACGGTCGGTGACTCAACTTCGCATACACCTTGTATGGCGGGACGTGGCTGACACGATGAGTTACCAGATGGATGTGGGAAAAGCATGCTACCTCTGCAGAGTGTAAAAACTATTCGAATAGCCGAGTCCTCGGATATGGACAGTTGGGAGGCTGTCCTAAGACCATGTGCAAGTTTTGCAAAGTTTTGAGATTTGGAAAGAAAATGGAGATGTTTTATTTATGCAACTATGCCAAAGGATCGGCATGAGGTTGCTGGAAAAGAGGAAGACCATGAAGGGCTATGATCAAGAAGTGCAAAGTTTTGTGTTTTAAAAGTGGAAAATGTTTTATGCAACTATACCAAAGGGCCGGTATAAAGTTGTTGGGATTAATTGACCATGAAGGGCTATGGTCACAAAAGGAGGAGTTTTGGGGAAATAAACCTGGTGGTGATTTTCGGGAAAAAGTTTTAAAGAGACCTCTTACCTTTTTCAACAAAGATATATTTTCGGGAAAACATTTTAAAGGAGACTTCTTACAAAGACAGATTTATGGGAAAAGTTCTAAAAGCCTTCTTTTCTTTTTCAACAAAGGTAGAGATGTTTTTCTAAAAATACAAGGCTTATGAAAAGTTATAAAATTCTCCTTTCCTTTTTCAATCAAAGATATAGAGATTTCAAACAAATTTTTATTAAACAAAAGTCTATCCTTCTCTTTTTCAATAAGGATATGGAGTTTTCAAAGCAAACAAAGTTTTATTTAAACAACAAAAAGAGTAGTGCATGCTCATTTTGGGGGTAGTTTGCGAGTACAATCAAATGTATTCATATTGGTTTCGTCTCTGGCTATTGTCTTAGCCAGGTTTTGAAGAGGAGCAGTTCGAAGAAGAGGAATTCAGTGACGTCATTGCAAACTAGGGCGCTCCCCAGTCAGCTGCCTGTAGGGTTATGGCAAATGACTTGGGCTCCACGTTGTTTGATGGTTTCCGCTGCAAGTACATGTTGAAGTTTATGGATTCAATCAAGTAAGTAAATTCATTCGGTATGGATGTTCTTTTGATACCAGTTTGATTGTGCTCAGCGACACACTGATCATGGGATCGCTGATGTTGTAGGCACAAGGGTATTTCGGACAGCTAGTCCGGGGTCCCCACAACATTCAAAAGAGCTGTATTGGCTGTAGACATTAGCCATCCTACTTATTTATTCATTTATTGTTTAAGGGAAGATATTGGTTAGACGATTGAATAAGGACCAGAATATCCAAGGAAACTGACAGGAACAAACTAATTTGTCGTCAAATGGAACACAGCCTGCCGCTTGCTACCATAGGCTCTGGTTAGGGTTAGGGGTGGGGACAAGTATTAGGAACTTGCAAATGGACGCAGATCTTACCAGCAAAAAGAATCGCGCTTCCGTCCAGGTCTCCGCTTCGCCTTCGCTCAGGAGAAGAGGTCGCTCGCCCCGTGGCCCCGTCTGGTCTTGAAGAGGAGAAGGAGGGGGAGGCGGCCGCGGAGTCGGGTGTGAGTAGGTCTCGAGTGAATTCTATTCTGCTCGGACACGGAGAGGTGACGGGAACAGCCGAGGGGAAGCTCTAGCCGCGGTGGTCCGGGACGGCGAGGAGATGGCCGGCCGCCAGCGCAATTGTCAGAACCGGATGATCTGACGGTAACGGGAGGAGAGGTTTTGGGGAAGGGTTTTGCAGGAAGAAGTTAGCTAGCAAAATAGTGTACACAGAGTAAAATACATCTCCATCTTCACTACTACTGTAATTTTTGCAGGAGTATATGTAATTTTTCTAAAGACACCCCGATTAGTGTACACAGAAATTAAAACTTCGAAAGCGTCCTATCTAATCAACTTGATGAAATGCTGAGAGTTTCAGGGTCTTCCACATAGTTAAACGGTTGTGAAATTGTGATTCGACGTTCTACCCATCTGTCGCCACGCCCACGTGGCCACGTCCTGCCCCGATTCAGTCAAGACGGCCCCAAACCACGGAGCGAAAATAGTCCCGCTACGATTAATCCCTTGCCCAAGAGGATTTGGTTTTTTTTTTTGACTTAGAAGGGATTCAATCCCTTCCAATCCACTTCAATCCCAACTGAACCGAACAAGGCCTAAACCGGTCTCTTCCTCGCCGAGTTCTCCACGTCTCGACAAATCTCGCCGACACTCTCCTTCTGCCCTTCGTCTCTTCCCTCGTCCGCCCAGGAACCTCCCTCACGGCGCCATTCAAACGAGTATCTGCAGTGGCGGAGCTGCTCACAATTTGTGTTGTCGCTTGACATCACAGGTTTTCCAAATGTTCTTTTATATTTTCAAAATTTATGCATCGGCCTCTAGATGTATAAAGCAGCATAGTGCATCGACATCACTGGTCCTGGAGTCTAGCTCTGCCACTGATTATCTCTGTCTTGGGAGTCATTCAAAACAATTCATCAAGCTTAACTTAAAAGCTGCGCTTATATCGCTGCAAGTGATAAAGTGAATAGTAAAACTGGCAGCTGTTGTCAACAACGGGATAATAGCCGTAAAAGGATACGGCCCATCTGTCGATTCCCGCTGGGTCCATCGTTAGGTTACTTGGGGACACTTATAACTGAAGATGGTGTACGACAATATCACTCCCTTGGGCATGAACTTGTCCTCATGGAGTAACTGGTTTCGCAAAACAGGCACTAACTGTGTCGTTGTAGAACAGCGGGGAGGTGCTCTTCGTGCTCTTTGCCTGAGCTGGAGGACAGCAACTCTCCCACAGACCACATCAACCCAACCAAAATACCACAGCAAGGGCATGACCAGGCAAGCAGAAGCACCAACGCAATTAAACAAGCAAACAGGTAAGACTGGGAACAAAAGGCTTAAATATCAGCTGCTGATAAATGGAAAAGGATACATGAAGAAACAGATGCAAATTTTCACTATATAACTAACGACGAGGATGTAGCTCGTGTTTGCACTTTGGTGCCTGTCCAGACAAAAATATCATGTGTGACATGCTTCTTCTCACTACAAATATCAAGTATGATTTCTATTCTCTTCACTGGTCTAATTTAATAATCAAACTCTTGTTTATTAATCACTATCGCTTTCAAGATGATCCGCTGCTGGACACCAACTCCAGCTTATGCTGATGTGTCGCTCACTCTCAGCCTTCTTTGGCGAAGCTAAGCACCAACTGCTCCCTTTGATATCCAGGGGCCCTGAAGGGCTTTGGATTCAGAGAATGGGGTTTCTCGTGGGCTCGAAACTGTACTTGGTTACCAATCAGTTCAACCAAAAATGTGATCCCGGTCAGGGCCACCAGACTGCCAAAGGAGATATCTTGCTCCCATTAGGCCTTCAGATCATCAGACATGGCCGACGGTATACAGTGAGTTGTCAGAATGTCCTTGGTAGCAGCTTTAGCAGTTTTTGTCTCGAGGACAACAATCTGTCAAAACCATACATTAGTTACTCAATTAATAGCCAACAAAGCAACTGCATTAAACAGGTACATTGGCATTGACTTCTGCAAAGAAACAAGTCATGCCAAGTGATCGCTATCTATTGTTATTGTTCTACTTTATGATAAGATCACCCCTCACCGTCAACTAGAAGAGACCAAGGGGAATTTAGTGCAGTAAATCTACCAGAGATATATTCTTAGAGGGGAGATATTGAATCAGTAAAGCTGCAAAGAACATACTCTAGAAATCAACAGCCCATATAGGGGGCACTTGTCAACCCTATTTTCCAACTTGCAGGATTTTAGTAGCATTACTAAGCAAGTAATCACGATGAATTACTGGTATGATTTGAGAAAAACTGACCAAGGACATATCTGTGTTTTTGCAAGAACTTCAAGGAGTTAGCATGGTTGGCACAAGAGATGTTTACAACATAAATAGTAAGTAGTCAAATAAAGAAGGAACCTGGGTCTACCTGGTCGTACTCCAAATCAAACTTCAAGAATTTGTCCTTGCAATTTTCCACAGTTGCCACTAAGTCCTTCAAGTTTTTCACAGGTTGACCATTGACAGCAAGGACCTATCAACAGAGCAGTCATAATTTACATGCAGTGTCAATTATTAGGTCTCGAATCAACTGTCTAGAAACAAAGAGGTGCCGGGATGCTAAAATGGCACTGAGAATGCCTATTTGGCAATTATATTAGACTGCAAGTGCTTCACTACAGAAAAATATATTTCACAAGTAATAACATTGTCAATAAATGCATGGGTAGAGAATAGGAGGCTGGCGGAATTCCAGAGAGTGGGTATACTCCTACTTTAACAGCAAAATGTCTGGAGGGAACTGCTAGAATCAACCAGACTAACCCATGCAACTGTTTATGACTATCTGTTACCTGAGTGTTGACAATATCTTCATAACCGATATTGATATCTGCCACAAGCACCTGCAAGTGTTCGACCCATACAATCACGTTAGGAGATAAAGGAAATTTTAGTTCATTATAGAGCTACAATAATACTTCAGTCATGTCAGAACAGAGATGTCATGAACAAATAACACGGAAGAAACTATAACCTGTGATACCACCACCAGCTGTTCATCAGGTGATTGCGCCATTGAATGCAAATGCTTGACCAGCAACTTGACAGGTGCATCATATTCATAGTCTTTCCCATACTGTTAAATAAGTAGATCTAGTAAGCATAGGAAGTACTCCCTCCGTGCATAAATATAAGAAGTTTTAGCTATCCAACATGTTGTCTACATGCATACTAATATGAGTGCACATACACACTAAAATATGTCTACATACATCTAGATATATGTGAATGTGGACAAATGCTAAAACATCTTATATTAAAAAACGGAGGGAGTATTTCTTTGTCCATTTAACATTTTCTTAAAACATAATAAAGTTCACAGAGGTGAAAGCAGTTGCAGGAGAAAGAATGCTAAAGGTAGGATTTAATAATAAGTTTATGTTTGTTGCTTTCAAGGGAGATTGTCCAAGAAGAGAAGTTGCCAGAAAGGCGATAAGCCCTAAATTGTTCTGCTTCATAATATCTAGTAAGACCAGAGTAAAATTCAAGGAAGTTCTTCTTTCCCATGGTAACTGTCAGAGATTAAAACTGATCTGCTTCCTAATATCTAGTGAGACCAAAGTAAAATCCAAGAAACCATTTCTTTGGCATGGTAACTATCACAGATTACAACTATACAACAGTAGCTGAAACACATATCTAATTAGTTGTAGGTATAATTTTAATTCTTAATTACATCTAAGAAACAAATTAGCCGCATATAGCATCCCTTGCTAGTCGCTGCTGAGCTTCTAGATCTCTATGCATGTGAATTTTGAATATCAACGAGATTATCATTAGTAAGTGGCTACATAAATGAAGAATATTTACACCACATCACTATGAGCACTGAAACATTTTAAGTGAACAATTTTCCCTGAAAGCAGATTACTATCGGTGTAGATGACCACATTTGATACTGGCTCTCCTTAAGATCAAGAAGATCAGGATCCAACCAGATCATACTGAATTTCAAGACAATGACAGTCTTATTTGTTGATTTTATTCAATGCACTGGAAACAGGACGCAAAAAGAAGATAGGTAGAAACCTCAGAACGAAGATATGGAACGGAGACAGCTGCAAAAACAAAGCCTGCAACAATGTAATACGATGGTGGCCTGCCCTTGACATGAGCTGCAATGAGCCGCTTGTGGGTCGCTAGCTTTATTTTAAATTCCTGAATTTTTGAGTTGCGCAGGACTTCAATAAGGGCTGTGTCGCCGGTATATTTCTGAGAAACAAGATAACTAAAGCCAATACGCTCGCCGTGCCTGAAAGGAACTAATGCCCGAAAGAAGAGGGTAAGTAAATAACATTTGATAAAAAGGGAGAATTTTACTATTTTATGCGAGGTGGTTTGATTTTATCAGGAACTAAGTTAAAAGTTCAGATGCTAGAAATCTAAAACAGAAAGAAAAATTTGCCAATATAAACCACAGAAAGAAACTTTTAGTGTTACAAGATTCAAATGGAAACGAAAATCAGCAGTCAGGTTGGCTGGCTGCAAACATTCTACATCTATAAAAATCAGAATTTAAGTGTTACAAGCTATCTGAATAATGCATTCAGTTAGAGCCGGCATTGGACTCCAGAGAGAAGGAATACTTGTATTAACAAAGCTTTGAGTGATACTTTATATATTAACACAAACATGGCAAATAAGGGATAAAGGTGTTATCTAGAGCAAGAGAAGTTTAAGAAAGAATAGCATGTATGATTAGACCTATGTAGAGCACAATGTAGGGCATTGAATGAACAGGTTTGAATGGACAAAGAGTTAAAATATAGGAAGGTGTGATATACCTGTACCATCATTGGCAATGTCAATACCATCAAAGCTAAGAATAATATCTGATGGTTGCAGACATCCAGACTCAGGAGCAGTAGGTTCGACCCTCCTAATACGAACACCCTTTTGATCCGGTTTCATTCCCATTGCTTTCCGGAGATCAGGATTTTCCATTTTTTGCCATTCTACCCCAATTATAGGGAAGCCTGAAATAATATAACAAAAGATAATAAGCAAATCACATATCATATGCGGAACATCAAAGTGATAGATGTGGACAACAAAGTATTGAGCAGTCGACTAGGGGTTGACATGAAGGAAATAAAAAACAAACCCTTTCATAATACAGGAGTATTTGTTCACTTGCATAGTGCATGAAAAGATCAATACAGAAAAGAGACACATCAATCAAAACAATATATCTGCATACTGGATAGTGCACTGAACGAACTGAAAGAGAAGGACTAAGCAAATAATTGACAGACTACAGGAACTAATAAGAAGAGGAAAAATGTTGAACAGAACTCTATGACTATATAGTGGCTTCACTTTATTAATGTCATGATAAGCAACCAAAATGATTAAGACTGCACGAGCAATGTCAATCATCAGACAGCAGGACGCGAAAAATCAGAAGAGAGAAATACGCATGTAAGACCCAACAGTAGTAATAATTAATAAATACTGGCAAAGCCATAAGGAAAATCAGATCAATACCCTGGTAAAGATATTGTCTATAATATCATTCATAAGTTATAATAAACCGGTAAAATTGTTCAAAAGAATGTCAAAACAGTATTCACTGCGCTCAAGAGAGTAAAATGAATGGAATCATTCATCATAACAAATAAGCAAATGTATATTCATACAATATTGCAATTTACCTGTATATGCTCCAGATTTTTCATAGTCTTGAATAAAGTGCTTGATAACTGGAGTGGGTATCACATAACCTATATTCTCTGCATCTTCGTGTTTGAGAGACTGAAAGGCTATACCAACACATATGCCCCTGTCATTAAAAGCTGGGCCACCTGAATTTCCTGAATTGATAGCTGCATCTATCTGTCCAAAGGAAAAGGTCCAAATTTGGAGGTTATTAATAGTTAGATAAATAAATATGATTCCTCAAGAGATTAACTTGAGAGCTAGTATTATTCTATCATGGAAGTTGCATGAAGGGATGAGCAAAAAGTAGGAAGAAACATACCTGCAGTCCTAAAAGTTCGGTAGAACCATGAACATATGAAAGTACTTCTATCCTAGAGACCACACCACTTGTCACTGATATTGTATCTCCTCCAATTGGATAACCAACAACAGTGACTGCATCCTGAAGTGCTGGTAACGACCCAAACTCAACTGGTGAAACTCCTTCCCAGAATTCATCATCACTGACAGTTAACAGGGCTGAGATGGATCAAACAGCTCAAGTTAGGCCGCGTAATATATAGACAAAAAAAATCTACACCCACTCAACAGATAAAACTATCAGGTCCAATTTATTAAACATTTAATCGACTGCCTCAGAAAGAATACCTAAACATCGGCTGTGCTGAGATTTAAAAATTTAAAGATTAAGTCTGTAGAATTAAGCTGATGTTAAATAAAACAATTAAGGAAATGTAGAAGTTTGTTTTAACAAAAACAAGTGGTCAGATCACAAGCTCCATACATGCTTCTGCATTTTCAATTCATACGTTCTACTACCCCAGAATACCCACACCCAATAATTTTGCCACTAGCTCATGGTGACAACTATATATCAGGTCTCTCATCATACTTAAGTTCGAACAACTATGTCTGTGACGTAACCTGGGGGTGGGTATCTCAGTTCACATTTTACATGGGACAAGCTCTATGATACATTTAAGCTTGAACAAAAGGAACAAACAATGCAGGCGTTGGTGGAAGTGAATGGGAGAGAGAGTGCGCACCAATGTCGCACTCTGTGCCAATGGCGAGGACGGTGGCAAGGTACTTGGTGTCGGACCCGCGCTTCTTCAGCTTCACCTGGGTGAAGTGCTCCACTGAGTGTGCGTTGGTGAGGACGCGGCGGCCGCCGATGATGAAGCCGCTGCTACTGGAGCTGTACTGCCGCTTCCGCTGCCACGGCAGCGAGAAGTTGGGCTCGGTGTGCACGCAGAAGACCTTGACGACCGCGTCCATGGACGGCACCACCCGCCCGACCTCCTCCCAGCCCGCGGGGCCCAGCTCCGCCACTAACGCGTCCACCCCGTTCGCCACGGGCTTCGCCTCCCCGCGTCGGGGCGGCGACGGCTGGCGCGAGGCGTCCGCGTCAGCTTTGGCCTCGAGGCGTCGCGACTTGCGCCCGCGGCGACTGCCGGCCGCGGGGGCGGGGCTGTCGGAGACCGCGGCTGCGGCGGGGGCATCGGGGGACGGAGAGCGGTTGTCCGCTGCCGCCTTGGTCTTGCGGCCGCGCTTGCGCTTGCCCTTGGAGGTGGAGCCGTCCATGGCGGTGGAGGGCTAGGGTTTCCGGCGAGCCGAGGAAGACGAGGTGGAGAAGCCCTGGCCGGCTGGCTGGCTTGCCTGGCTCGGTCGGACCGTATTATGGAGAGCCGTCCGGTTCGACCACGGGATCCAAATGCCGCAGGCACCGACCACTACCGCAGCTTTCCGCTTTGTCCCACGAGATACGTCTTGCATCCCTGTTCAAAAAAAGATACGTCTTGCATCAAGGGTTACGTATATACTCCATCAGGTACTCCAAATATCGTCTGATATTAAAAGCCGCATATTTCTGGAACCACCCTCTCCCCTCTCGCTACAGACACCATAGGCTACTCGAGGGCGACCCCGGCTCGGCCAGCGTTCGCCGGTGTATCCGTGGGATTTCCCACCCTCCGGCGGCCGCTCCGGCGGCGGGAGGATGGGGAATCCCCGGATCTGCGCTCCGGCGTTGTAGATAGGGTGTGGATTTGGAGGTTTTTGGGCGTCGGGGCCAAGGCGGGGAGGCTCCCGTCGTCACTTTGCTGGGCTGCAGTTTCCCCTCGCTCCCGACGTCGTCTTCGACGGCGGCGGGTGGCTGCTGCCCTGTTCCACCGGCGTTTCCTCCGCTGTCGGTGGCTGGTTTGCGGTTGGTGTTTTGGAGGACTGCGGAGGGGATTGGAGGCTGCTGCGTGGGCTCGAGGCGTGAAGGTTGAAGATCTGGCCACCTCCGGTGAGGTGGAGTGGCGCTGGCCCTGGATCTGGGGCGGAGGTTGCTTGGGGGGCTCCCCCGGCCGATGGACTTTCTTCGGCTTTAGATCCAGCTCGTCGGAGCTGGTGGCTGTTGCGGCTCGTCAAAGCCTTCGGGCTAGGAGTTCTTCCACTCTTGGGATAAGGATGGCCGGCGGCGGGATCTTGCGTCGTCCTCGACGATGGAGGCCTCCGGTGCTTGGCGTTCTTGAGGTTGAAGATGATGTTCTGCAGCTCTGCTGCTTTCTGTATCCTCTCCGTATGCTAGCTGCTTGTATTCCGATCTGTATGTTTTTCCTATACGTATGAATATAAGTTCTAGCGTTCAAAAAAAAATATCGTCTGATATTTGATTCCTTCGCTCCCTTGTTGCAGCAGATGGTTGATTCACTTAATTTTCTTGGAATTTTAGCATAACGTCTGCTATTACATTGCTGCACTTCTCTTCCAAACGTACCTGTTGCTGTTAGTCATGCTCAGTTCATCATGTCTGTCAGCGTTTGGCATCAGAATCAAGATCCGGCCACCTTTTGCTCGTTGCACCAACTGGTGATTGCAAGGTTTCTCAGTGCAGTTAGGGTTTTGTAGATGTTATCTTATAGATCAGTGCTGATGTGTGATCGAAGGCTGTAAGTGGTGTGGAATAGTGGAAGTTCACTGTAATATCATATTCTAGCATAGTTAGGCCCAGTTCTTTTGATGCTTCTAGACAGCTTAACAGTCAAAAAAGTCTAAGCCCAAAAGAACTCGAATTTAAGCCGTTTCTCTGGACAACCAGCTTCCACCATTTCTTCACAGTGGAAAAAAGCAACCCTACCCCAACTTCACGCCGCCGCCGGTGGCTTCCCGAAAGTGAAATCGAAGCGTTATTTGCACTACCCCTGTTGGACATCGTATTTACAGGAAACTGCCACCGCGAAGTGAACCGGACATTTTCCTTTCTTTCTTTTCTCTCTCTTCCCAGACACCCGAGCCAGGCCCGAGTCCACAGCTAGGTTCCTCTTCCCAGTGCGCCGCCGTAGCAGCAACCCGTCGCCGCCGCAGCCAGGAGCATCTCCGGCGCCGGCGCCGCCGCAGCCAGTAGCATCTTCGGCGCCGGCGCCGCCGCCTGTCGCCTCCACCCTCGCCCCTCCCTGCGCCTCCGCCAGGAGCAACTCGGGCACCTCCACCGTTGCCCCTTCCTGTGCCGCCGCCAGGAGCCTGTCGCCTCAACCGTCGCCCCTCCTGCTCCTCCCACGGCCGCCCACCTCGAGCTCGAGGCCCTGCCGCCTTTCTCCTCCCGCTGTGGCCCACCTCATCTCGAGATCGAGCCCCCGCCGCCCTGCTCCTGTTGGAGATATGCCCTAGAGGCAATTAATAAAGTGATTTTATTTGTCATATCTCAATTGTTCATAATACGTTTTAATACCATGCTATAACTGTATTACGCGAAAACATTAATACACGTGTGGTATAAAACAACCAAGTCCCTAGTAGCCTCTAATTAACTAGTTCGTTGGGTAACAGATGATCAAGGTTTCCTGATCATGGACAATGACGTCGGTTAACAACGGAGTCATATCATTAGGTGAATGATTTGATGAACATACCCAAAATATAGAAACATAGTGTTCATACCTTCGACCGTGAGATCATATCAAATCTCTGCTTCTGAAAGATATGGCTGATCGCATCAAACGGCATAACTTATATAGCGTGACAATAAAGGTGACACTTTCGGGTATCGGAAGGAAGCAGTAGAAGCGAGTGATCAAGAGCAGGAATTGCTCAATCCACATAGCAGGATAGATACTCTGGGCCCATTCGGTGAGATTACATCAATGAAATTGCAAGCATGTGACTAGGTCACGGGGATGTAATATCACAGACGAGTAAAGATAGATTTGTCAATGGCAAGGTCATGCTCGGTAATCGTGATACCGGAGAATGACGCTCGGACAATCTAAGTATCGCTAGGCAAGAGGATGAGACTGGACGTCTAAAGGTTCAAACGATAGAAGATATTCGTGGATGCACAGGGGCTATCATGGATATCCAGATCCCGTTGTTAGTCATTGATCGGAGAGGGTGTCTCGATCATTTCTAGAGTGATCCCGAACCGTGGGGTAACACACTTAAGGGTGGGTGACGATTAGATTGGATTTAGAGAGAAAAGAAACCGGGAATTCCGGAAGTGTTCCGGAACTTGTCCGATGTTGATCAGAGGCAATGAAATAGGTTTCGGAGTCCGGATGAATTAAATAATATATATTTAATATTAATAAGTGTTATTAGTGATTAAATATATTTTTATTTAATTTATTTCGAATTTTTAAAGGCATTAAATCATAAATGGGCCTTATAGGCCCATTAGGGAAAATCCCTAAAAAGAAAAAGGGGAAGAAGGCCAGCCGGCCTAGGTGGGCCGAATGGGGCCCACCTTGGTGGTCGG
This sequence comes from Poa pratensis, assembly GCA_947311845.1. Taxonomy (NCBI): domain Eukaryota; kingdom Viridiplantae; phylum Streptophyta; class Magnoliopsida; order Poales; family Poaceae; genus Poa; species Poa pratensis. The sequence goes on along the minus strand of CAMZMU010000034.1, from coordinate 65,720,401 downwards.
CTGCCCTCCCTGGCCGGCCAAGCCATGTGGGGATTAGTCCCACATGGCTTAGCCAAGGGAGATGGTCTCCCCCTTTCTCCTTTAAATAGGGGACCCCCCATGCCTTGGAAATCACACCAATTCCCTCTTCTTCTCTCCTACCTTGAGCGTGGTTCCGTTTCTGGAGCTGCGTACGGGGAGGGAAGTCTCTCTACTACACGCACACCGCTGTGCTGCTAGATCCAACCTTTCGCTTCCGCTGCTCTGCTGGATCTGGAGCCCGGAGGTCGTCATCCACACCGTACGTGTGTGGAACCGCGAGGTGCCATTGTTTGGCACTGGAAGTCGTCTTCTTCCTCTACACGACCTTGAGGTCGGCTACGTCGGCTTCATCATCAACGCTTGTGCGGGAGCGTAATCCCCGCTTTCGGTCTACAAGGGTATGTACTCCGTTCTCCTCCGTATAAGTATATCTGCATAGTATAGATCCTGGCTAGTTAATGGTTATCGTCGGTAGGAATTTTTTTGTTTTCTGTCCACGATCCCCAACAGCTCCGTCCCCTGAGGCCATCCACCGGCCGACCCGCCGCCCTGCTCCGTCCGCTGCGGCCGATTTGCTGCAGCCTCCACGAGCAAGTTCAACGATGGGAGATCCACGGATGTAGTGCTGTAAATTTCTTATTTCAGTATTATGATATTCTCTGATAATTAATGGATATTCTTCATGATACTCTGTAGTGAGTAATTGTTTTCAATCTGCGCCAAAGAACAATTAACAACTCAATATTGGGTTGTTAGGGGCATCACAGACTTTTCATACTACAACTCAGATAATAAGCTGGAAACCCGAAGCTGAAAAGAACTGGACTGCAGTTTCTCATGAGCTTATTTTCACTGCTGTTTTTCTGGACAGCTCAAGCCAAAGTGGCTTATGCACAAGCCGAAACCGAAAAGAATTGGGCCTTAGTCAGACAGCAATGAAGAGGTCACGCCCTCAGCCCTCACATACCCATACTCTTCTTTCTTCCTCATGACAAATTTGTTATGGCGGGCCTTGCTACCTGCTCCCGGCGACCCCTCGCTGTGGTCTGAGTAGATCTCTGGGCGCCCCCATGGTGGGTTGTTGCGGCAGTGGTTGCCGGGACGGGCGCCATCCTTGGAGCTTCGATCTGCGACGCGTTGCGGGTGGTGGTCCGGCCAGACTTGGATGGAGTGTGCTTTGGGAGAAATCCCTATCGGAACTTATGTCCGAGGCTGACCACGGCGGCGCTGATGGCGTCGTTGACCTTCTTGGAGGCGTGGTCGTAAAGCTGCTCCCTGCTCTGGTCTGGTTGTTGCGTCTCTGCTGTAAGTGCAAGATCCTTTTCTCCTCATGGTGTTATGGATGTGGCTCAGGGCGAAAGCTTAGCGATGACGGCGCCAGTCGGTGTCGTTCCCCTTCCTGAAGGCGTCGCATTTGAGTCCTTATCCTTGCCATTGATGTGGGTCTTCGCACTTGGCTAGCGGCGACATTTGTGTATCCGGCGGCGAGGCGCTTGGCCTCGCAGTGCTGCCATGTGGTGCATTGTTTCCTGTGGTGTGTTGTTCTTCCTCATGTGTTTCTCTTCGGCTGGCCTGCCCGTGATCTCGGTCCTGTTGCTGTGCTTGCTCAAGACCCTGCCATGGTTGCCGTTGTGTTGTGGTGAGCTTCCGACTCTTGGTGTCGTCTCGGCTATCTTTGCTCAATGACGACACAAGGATGCCTCCCCAACCTGCTAATCGTCTTGACCTCTCGTGGCGGAGCTCTCAGTTAAGGTTCGTGCTAGGTGCTAGACTTTTGCACTCGTTGATTGTGGATGCTCCTAAACGCACGCCGGTGTGGTGCGCTAGGCTATTTGCTGAATCTTGGTATTGTGATCACTCGACAACACTCCTCATCTACTTGTGCCTCATGGTGCTCTTGCGTTCCCTTTCCTCGTCGTGTGTGCGTTTTTTTTATTTCTCCTATTTGTAATCCCTGTGTATTCTGATTCATTTGAACCTATCTTGTAGAGGCTGCAAAGCCTCAAGACAACCTTGAATATATTCGGGTGGGGATTAACTCCCCCGGTGACCATTAAAAAAAACAAATTTGTTATCGTTTCATCAAGTTTTAGAAAAAGAGCTGAGTCTCAGGATATATGAATAATTAAACTAAATATCTATAGTATCTAGAAATAAATTACGAATAAATTGTCCGTGATATGTCTACATGTGTGACAATGAGGAATCATGTGCACTTGTGATGAATATGTCCAAAGATGGATGAGTAAAATAGCATATTCTCTTCTTCTTTCAAGAATAGCAGATTTGCTTTAAAAAAGAAATAAGAAACATGAATCATCCATAATACATAACTGTGGAAACATCAGTTGGGACATTCTCATAGCAGCATGTTTTAACCATGTCCAAGATTGCACACTTCCTTCTTTTGACACCCACGACATACTCCATAAAATTTAGTTCAGATTTAGTCACTTTTCTCTCCCAGGAAAGACCATAAGTAAGACCCAATTAACAACATAAACTACTCTACACAGCACGAAGGGATAAGACAAAACATAAAACCCTGAACCGGGTAGATTTGGTCCCATCAGACGACAAAATGCTAGCAGTTCAGATAGTCACTCCTCACTCTCATGCCAAGCTAACCTCAAATCCACTACTCTGATCATTCAGTTCTTGTCTGCTACAGCATTGGCCTTCCTCGTGGCTGCCGCTAGCTCGTTGACTTTCCTTTCCAGGGACATCACCTTCAGTTCCAGGCTTAGGAGCTTCATGTAAGCCCCAAAAAGCTCCCACTGAACCTTGCTCTGTGTCATCTGAAGTTTGTGCATATGATCGTAGATCTTACTTTCACGCTTGTAGTTCTCCTGCTCACGCTCGTAGCACTCCATGTCATGTTTGTGGCGCTCCATTTCACGATTATGGCGCTCAGTGGCCTCCTCGGGACCCCGGCTCACGTTTTCCTCCTTTGTGGCAGCGTTGGAGTTGTACAAGTACAGTCCCACTGCGGCGCCGCCAAGCGTGAAGAGGGTAGGTTTCCTGCAAATGGGGGAGGAACATTTCACTCATACATGCCTAACAATGAAAAAATCCAATATAAACCCATGCAGTGAATATTCAAAGAGACAGAGCAATAACTAAGATTCAGCTAAATTTTTAACAATCTTAAGCAGATAAAACAACACATAGGTTTTAAAGTTAGGTTCACTGATCTTTGGAAACAAAATCAGATCATGTCCACATTTTTTCCCATTCGAGATTTAGTGTGTGTTTTGAAAAATCTAATTCAAAAGGGGTGGTTTTCCTACAGATGAGGAGACTAGCCAAGCATGCCTAACAATGAAAAAATGTTAGTTTGCCCCCATGCACTAGATTTTCATAGAGACAACAATCACTAAAATAACAATTTTAAGCAAATAACACATAGTGAAGGTTTTCAAATGAGCTCGGCTGTTCTCTGGGAACAAAATCAGATCAAAATCCACAATTTGTCTCAATGAAAATCCAGTACCGTTTCCAGTGCACTTATTCAAAATGGGGTGATTTTTCTAGAAATGAGGAGGAACATTTCACCAGCCAAGCATGTCAAACAATTAAAAATGCAAGTTTGCGCTCATGCAATGGATTTTCAAAGAGACAAACCAGCAATCACTAAGATAACAATTTTAAGCATATAAAACATAGTGAAGGTTTTCAAGTGAGCTGTACTGATCTCTGGGAACAAAACCAGATCAAAATCCACAATTTCTCTCACTATAAAATTCAGTAGTATTTCAATACACTCATTCAAAATGGGGTGGTTTTTCAACAAATGAGGAACATTTCACCAGACAAGCATGCCAAACAGTAAAAAATCGTAATTTTGCCGTCATGCATTAGATTTTTCAGAGACGAACCAATCACTAAGATTCAGCTAATTTTAAGCAAGTAAAACATAATGTAGGTTTTCAGAAGAGCTTGATGTGTGGGACGAAGGAAGTAACACGTCTTTTCCCATTCAAAATTCAGTAGCACTGGATATTCAAAGTGATAAACCAATCCTAAAATTCAGCTAATTTAACAATTTCAAGCAAACAACACATAGTGATAGTTTTCAAATGAGCTCGGCTGATCTAAGGGGGGAAATCAGATTAAAATACAAAATTTCTCTCATTAAAAATTCATTAGCGTTTCCAATACACTAATGCAAAATGAGGTGGTTTTTCTACAAATGAGGAGGAACATTTCACAGTCAAGCATGCCAAACAACGTAAGTTTGCCCTCACGCTCTGGATTTTGAAAGAGACAAGCCAATAACTAAGATTCAGCTAATTTTAACAATTTTAAGCAAGTAACACATAATGCAGGTTTTCAGGTGAGCTTGATGTGTGGGACGAAGCTGGATTCAGAGTCTCCTGACTAATTAGGCGTTCGTCTGCCTTTTCTCCATGTTTTGCAAATAGCTCTAATTCAGAGTGCTAAATCAGCACACGGTACTCACAAGCACAAAGATTATCATTCATACCAACATACCAGATCTTATTCTGCGAAAAGCTTCCTGAATCGCCGTCAGCCTCCTTCCCCCGAGATACGTCGGCGCCACCACCAGAGCACATGCGCCGCTACAAAAATAAAAGGAGTTGAACAACATTGATCAATTAAAGGCTTCTTTTTTTCAAACGTAAACATGGATAAAAATGAAATCCATATGTTTCTTACCTTCGGCATGAGCCGGGCGCTGCAGCTCGAGCGGAGAGCCGGCGTTAGCACGATCCTCAGGCGCTCCATCCGTGGCACCTCTCTCCGGGACTGGTCAGCAGGGTGCTGTTCCAAACAAATAAGACGCAGGAAGATGAAATTATCTGCAAAGCACAGGGATTTACGTGTGGGGAAGGCGAAATAAAGATTGTTGAGAAATAAAAGTGCACAGGAAAAGGGCTCGTCTGCCTGAGAACGAAGGTCCGGCAACGAAACCAACCAAGCAAACAAAGGGTCAACTTTTTTGCTGGAATCGCCAGTCGCCACCAGACATACCACATACGAAATACTATCTACCAAAGCCGAAGCTTTTTACTCGGAAAACCTAGGGCCGGCAATGCGGGGCTTCGACGAACCGAACCCTGTCCGACGCATCAAAGGCGTAGCAGAGACGCACGGGCACGAACCTCCCAAAACCCCAAAAGAACATCGCCCACATCGACAAGAAAAAAGAAACAATTAAAATCGGCAGATTCCACCGGAAAAATAGAGGAATAGTAGATGAACGGGGAGCGCTACTAGATTCCGCGTGCATCGCCACAGATGGATGGGCAAACGCGGCGGGAAGAACAGGGGAAGAAACCCCCAAAGAAAACCAAGAAAGGTAGGTAAATCAAAATCGCTCTAGTCTAGATCTGAGCGGCGAGGAAGGGAGTGGTGTGTACTACATGCCAGACCGAGAGGAGCAGGATCGGTACCGAGGGGTGGAGGAGGAGGAAGCGGCGAGCTCCGGAGCGAAGTGGCGGGGGAAAGCAGGGTGGCAACTGGCACTGGCAGAGGCAACTGGCCGACTGCTCCTCCTTCCTTCACAAGCCTGGCTTCAGTTTGTGGTGTCCTGCCCTGTCTCGGCTCTACTCCAGTAAGAGGTGTATGGGCCGGCAGCATGCTGGGCTCACCGGCTCAGAACAGTATCGGCCGGTGTCATAGTGTAGGAACGAGCCTGCTTTCCTTTATAGCCCATAAGGGACGAATGCTCCGCATCTCCCTCTGTTTTGTTTTCTTTGAACAGCATCCTTTGATTTATAGGATAGGAAAAATGTATAAATAAAAAAGGGACTGCCTAACGGTCAGCCAGCTGAAAATGCAATTCGCTCTCAGACATATTTTTCAGCTAGTTAGACTCATTTACGTCATTTGTCCTGTCCCATTTCAGTCCGCACAGAAAAAACCCAGTGTTAGCCCATTTAAGTCCCCACGGAAAAAAAACCAATGCTAGCCCATCTTCAGTCCGGTTTTTTCTGCGTCCTGGTTTTTTAGCCCACGTATCGATCTGGAAATAGAGAAAAGAAACTACTAGTGATTATGGGCCTGAGCCTAACACCCAGACTTGAACTCTAACATGAAGTGTCAGATATCCTCTCCTCCCCGTCACTGTAGTAGGAAAGCGAAGGCGATTTTTTGGGCGATCCCCGTCGATCCACCGCGTCCGCGCCGCCGAGGCGTGGGATTCCCCTCCTCCGCTGGCTGCCTCGGCAGCGGGAGGGTGGGGGATCCCCGTCTCCGGCCTGTACATACGGTAGGATAGGATGGTGTCCTCGCCGGCGGTGCCTCGGAGGAGGTGGTGCTGGTGGTGGGCTGTTTGGTGTCGGCGCGGCCTTCTCCGGCGGTGGAGCTCTGCGGAGCTCGTCGTCTTCGCGCGCGACTTGCTGGCGCTCGGATCCGTGGTGGCGGCGGATCTGGGGGCTGGTTTTCCGGACCGGGCGCGAGCGGCGGCTCCTGCCTGCGTCGGGATCGAGGTCGTCTACGGCAAGGTGGAGAAGCTGGAGAGAGAGGGCGGTCGCCGTGGTCGTTCATCGACAGAGGCTCCGTCGCGGTGCGGCGGACGGATCATGCGGCATCTGTCAAGGTACTGGACGCTCTCAGGCTGTGGTGTGGAGGTTGAAGACGGTCTTCGTCGCCGACGCCAGTGGAGCTGCTGGGCTCCGTTCTGGATCTGTAGCCCCTTCGTATTGTACTTTTCTTTCTGTATTTGTACTGCGTACGTTGTATGTGGTACTATGTTGATTACGTAGGGCTTTCAAAAAAAAAAAAAACATGAAGTGTCAGATATTCATTATTGAATATGCGTGGCAAAAAAAAAGCCTTGGAAATACATAGATCGATACCATTTTCAGCGTAAAATTGCATGAGCCCCCTGTTGCAATTTCATCAGTGTACTAATCTGGTGTACACACAGACTGGGCAAATATATGAAAGACTACAGACTCGAAGCTGAAGATGAGATGCACAAAAACAAGAATGAAACTGGAGACAAATCAAAACAAAATACTAGAACACTGCAGTACAACCAACAACTTTGTAACAAAGCCGACATGTTTATATCATGAGAATTACACACGTTTTGATCCATCTATACAAGTAGAGGAACAAATCCAACCGGGAAACAACTAAACCATCTAGCAGCATCTGATACAAATTACAGAGTTACAAAATGGAACCATGTTTCATATCAAACAAACTATTTGATGTGCCCTATTCTGCTTCAAGTCTCGGATTACCAAACACCAAGCACGAAAATGATCCTGCAGATTGTCATAGAAGAAGGTGCTCTCCCTAGTGGTTCATGACCGAAGACGACTGAAAAAAACAAACAAACACGTAAGAAAGAAAGAATGGAGACTGAAAAAAGAATGATGAATTGAAAAATGAAGAAATAGAGACTGAGAACTCGCTAACATATCCTAAGAAACTTAGATAAAAAACTGAAGTGGACCAAACTAAGCAAAAGAAAGTAAGAAACTAAGGACTGAACCAAAGAGATAAAAGATAACTAAAAACAGAGAAAAAAAGATGAATGAAGAGACCTGAAACTGCATTAAAGATTGATGCAAAAACTGAAGAAAACCCAAGGAAATGAGAGACTCGAGAAAACAAGAACTGAGAAGAGTGAAGAAAGAAAAAAATTAAGAAAGAACACTGAAGAATGAATCACTGACATAGCTGAGGTAATGAAGAATAAAATCAGATAAGAAATAAGAGAAGAAATCTGAGAATAAATCAGAAGATAATGAGGTAATGAATAAAGAACTGAAGATAATGAGGTAATGACACTAATACTGAAACACTGAGACTGAAGAAATGAGATAGACGAATGAAACAATGAGATAAATGAAACTGAGGTTAAAAAAATTATTAATTAACTGAGAATTGAGACTGAAGCAATGAGATAGAGGACTGAAACACTCTGATATAGGACTGAGACTGAAACAATGAGATAGAGGACTGAGACACTAATACTGAACCACTACGACTGAATAAATGAGATAGACGAATGAAACAATGAGATATATCACTGAGATAAATGAAACTGAGGTAAAAAAATTATTAAATAACTGAGAATACTGACTACGAATAAATGATAACTAAAGAATACATAAATGATGACTGAAGAGAAAATTAAACTGAGAAAATGAAACCAAGAGACTGTGAGAAGAATAAAATGAGAAAATATAATTGAGAAAGGACGGAGAAAAAATAAGGACTGAAAATAAATAAGAATGACTGATAAGACTGAAGAAATAAGACAAAAAAAATCAATATTGAAGAGGACCGATCAAATAAGAGACTGATAAAACTGAGAAAAATAAAGTAGAAAATGACAATGAATGACTGATCAAATTAAAATAAAAACTGAGAAACTTATCAAATAAGAAACTGAATGAAAATGAGAAATCATCAAATAAGAAAATGAACAAAGAGACAATCATGAATTGAAGAGACTGAGAGAAACAAAAGGAGAAAATAAGCAAACAAAACTGAGTGAATGAGGGAGCAATTCAAATACTGAAGTAAGTCAAAGAATGAAGAATAAACAGAAAATGAGCAAATAATTAATTATAGACCGAGTCAATGAGAAAAGAAATCAAATAATGAAGAGAATAAAGGAATGAAGCAAATATAACTGAGAAGAAGTCAATGAACAACTGACAAATTGAGATACTGTAATGAGACTGAGCAAATAAGACCAAGACTGAGGTAATGAGGAATCAATGAAATAAAATCAAGAGAATGAGCAAATAAGATTGAGATTCAGATCTGTGAGTGTTGAATAAGTGTGCTCCTGGTCTGCTGCTGGTGGCCTGCTTGCAGGTGACGGCCAGATCTGTGAGCCTGGTGGCCTTCGAGGTGGTTGTGGCGGCGGTGATGACCTCGACGTGGCTTTTGTGCCTTGGCTCCGTCGTCGCAGTGATGAGTTCTCCGGCGTCACTGTGGAGCTATGGGGCTTGTACAGGAGTTGCTGCTGCAGGTGTGTGCCTCTGCCTCCCCTGGCCGGCCGTGGTGGTGAGGGGTGGAGCTGCGGTGGTGCCGCGCTTGCTTTTGTTGGATCCTCTGGTTTCTGTATCTTTGTGGCTTCTCCGGCCGGCCGTGGAGGCGAGGGGTGGAGTCTTCTGGAGATGCAGGTCCGGAGCAGGGAGGCTGGGTGCTCGGCGCTGGAGCTAGGAAGGTGGGCGCGGTGGTGGTGGTTCTGGCACGGCTTGGCCGCCCCGGCGGCAGGTGGTGTTGGTGCTGGTTGTTGGGGCGGCTTGGCCGTGCTTGTTCATCGTCAAGATCTCGTCGCTTGCGGCGAGTGGTTCTTGCGGTCTTCTTCAACGTTGGAGGTCGTCCTTCTTCCAGGTGGTTCGAGGTTTGCTCTCTTCTTCTCCGGTGATCGTCGGCGTGGAAGAGCTTCGGTGGTCCAGCAGTTCGCTGCTGTAGTTCTTTGTGCTGAGTGCTTTTTGTATGATTCTGCTTCTGTTCTTGCTGTTTGTATCCTCTGGTTGTAAGCAGGATTGTACTCCTCCCGTTCAAAAAAAAAAGATTGAGATTCAGATACAATAATGAGACTGAGCAAATTAAACTAAGACCGACGTAGTAATCAAGAGAAAGAGAGTGAGGCAGATTAGACTAAGATTGAGGAAATGAGAAATCAATGAAATAAGACTAACAATGAGCAAATAAGAAAAACGAGAAAATATGAGGGAGGAACTCAGAGACTAACACTAATGAGAAAACTGAGATGCCGAGTGAATAAAGAAGGAGAGAATAAAGAATGAGAGACTGAGAGAATAAGAATAACAATGACTGTTTGTATTTGGTAGTACTGCTGGTGCTACTGCTAAAGCATAATATATTACTCGACAATACATTGCACATCGAGAAATTTATGATTGTCCCCGCGTAGCTACATTACACTGACGTCATTTGGCAGTCTAACAGGCACTCAAATCAGGGCCTCTAATCAGCAGAATAGATCACCGCTCATAAAGGTTAAGAATTTAAAACGAGGGAATAGCTTGAACGATAGATACTAAGATGCCAATATAAAAAATATCCCAAAACACAACCAGATTCAATCAAGTACACAAGGCGATCATCAACAGTTCACAAAGTATGAGATAGCAGTATTTAGAAGATGACAGTTGATAAGAGGCCAAAAATTCCCCTTAGCCAAAGCCAAATGCCACAAACTGCTCTAACAAAAAGGCGGACAAGTATGCCGAGCTTTCTTCCTCTAGGCCTTCCTGGGCGCAATCTGGGGCTCAGCCTGGACAAACAAAGGATAGAATACATCAAGGGAATGACAAAAGTGTTGACAAAGCAGATTGCAAATCAAAGGAGCATCCGTAAAGAGTCAGTGCAAAGAAGAACATACCTGTTTCTTCACTGGGTCTTCCTTCTTGGACAAGATGAGCTCAATGTGGCACAGTTTAGACATGTAGGCTGCAAATTGAATCCTAGCGGGATTTATGAGCAATCAACAATGCATCTGAAGCACTACCAAGGCAAGACAGTATTTTGATAAAACTTACGGTTGATGCGTCCATGAGCACGGTAGGTCCTGTGCCACTGCTTCTGGGCCTGGTTCACTTGGCTGTGTGAGATGTAGAGAGCATCAACATCCAGACCTTTCACCTGTCGAGCAGAAATTGGAAGAATTAGGCTAAATAAAGCAGAGAAATCAAAGAAATTTGGCATTCACAATGAGAACAGAATGAGGAAATGCGGCGAGGACATAATGAGATAACAGAATGAAGAAATGCGGAGATTGTAATGAGATAACAGAATGAAGAAAGCGCTCGGCTCAAATGGTTGATCACTAATCGCCTCATCAACCAGCCACGGATACACAATAGAACTAACGCATAATTTCATAATGCTACCACCGAGCTAGTAACACAATTACTGCTACAGGAAACAACAAGGGAAGTATGCCACTGCACCATCGGCTCATCAGCCATCCAATCCAATCCACGTCGAGAGAGAGAGCATCGCTTACGATATATGTGAGCGAGTCGGGATCAAAGATCTCGTCGTCGCCCGCCTCCGGGCCGCCGCCGCCGCCGCCGGCGGCAACGCAGCGGCCCTCGTCGAGCTGGAGCTCCCCTCTCCTTGTGGCCCGCATCCCTCCGCCTCGCGTCGCCGACCATCTCCTCACATGGGCGCGGAAGGGACCCTGACGATTGGCCCACAAGCTTCTCTGGCAACCGCAGACGTGTCGCGCCGCAGAGATCACGGCCGCCGCGGCCTAGGGTATCCTGCGTCTCGCCTCTCCTAAATCTCCCTCGAATGAAAGTGAAATGAAGACGACGGGCCGGTCCACGCTCGGCACCGACTGCGGGCACCAAAAAAAAGAAAAATACCGGTTCGGGAAAAAAAAAAGGCGCCGGAAAAGAAACCAGAAGGTGAATGAGGGCACGTTCCAAGATGCGCGCCGGGTAGAAACGAACGGTCACAGATCCGTCTGATGCCGAATTGCAAAATCAGATGGCTGAAAATTAGAAAACCTGATAAAAAAAGCTATAGGATTGAATGTCATGTATAATTAAATCCTATGAAAAAGTAAGTTCGTTGGATTTTGGTGAAGAAATTTTCCATGAGGTTAGACCTCATTTATTTTCCTATGAAGTTTGTACTACAAAATTCATATGAGATTTTTTTCCTATAGAGATGATCCTATGAATCAAACGTAGGAAAAATTCCCATAACAATACTATACAGTTTTTTTTTGAAAATCCTAGATGTCAAAGGAGCCTTGATTATGGTGAAGGAATTTTCCATGATGTTGGACCTCATGTTATTTGCCTATAAAGTTTACACTACAAGATTCTTATGGAACTATTTCCTATAGGATTCAATACTACAAATCAAACGACCAATGTTGAAAAAAATCCTAATAATTTCAATCCTAGGAAAATCCTATAAATCCATTTATCAAAGAAGCCCTAACCTTCTCCATCTCCTCTTGGGCACAATGGAGATTGCAAGTTTTGCACGGCAGCGAACCAGATATAATCAACTGGTTAATATCACATGTGTTGCAGTGTTTGGTTCTTCACACATCATTCCATTTCTATGGAATTGGTGACTCCTTTTAGTCATAAGATTTCTACAACACGGGCAGGGACGAATCTAGTAGTTTGTGAAAGTTGGCTTCAACTTAATCCATTGAATGTGTGCTAATCTATTAGTAAACTAGACGATGCCCCACGTGTTGATGTGTAAACCATGTTAAAACAAATGCATAAATTGGTGTCTATAAACAAATAAAATTAATGAAAAAATGCTCAGTTTATATTTTAAAAACATAATACCTATGAAGCATGTGAGAAAATAATGAATAAAGGAGAATTTTTCAAATTGAACTTAACACGAAACTATTTTTTAACAAAAATAAGCATAAACTATAGTTTTTTGCTCCAAGCATCAAACATATATACTGTCCATGACCACAAAAAAAACTAATGCAAAACAATTATCTTGTGACTCGCGTGCATAAATTTCATTCCCCGTGAAGAAAAGAACATGCATGACTTGATGCGGTGGCTTGATTGTGCATGGATAGTACTCTCTCCGTCCCAATGCATGTGGCGTCTTAGTTTTATGTGCGCGTAATTTGATCACCATTAGAAACTTTATTTAAATATGAATCCAACGGTATAATTTTCAAAACGTTAACACAAATTTATTGGTCAAATTGATGGTCAAACTCGGTGCATGCAAAACAAGAACGCCACTTAATTTGGGAAGGAGGGAGTAATGCCAGAAGGTAACTATGAGTACATGCATGGCTTGCTGATGTTACAATTCGGACGACTAAGAGTAATTGAGGTGATGTGGATAAACGTATTTATAGAGAAATCAAATAGTTGGGGCTAGCTATTTAGATATAGAAGACCACCTGAATGCACGTACGAGGTTATTTCGGCACAATAGCTACATTTTGTGTGGAGACATTGTTTAGTTTTTTCAGACAATGTTTAATATTCTTTTCTATAATCTAGATGTCTATGTCAAGATCAATGTGCTTGCCTGATGTTAGACCTTGTCACATAAAACAGTTATTACTCTCACAAGAAGTTAGTGAGAAACTAAACATGCGATATTTAAATATTCAAATATGATCGAGATGCTAGGAGAACAATCGACTGCACAACTTTTTCATAGGTTGAATGGAATCAATTCAAAATTGATATCATGAAACACATTTGTTCCGGTAAAGGGTAACATATTAATATAAAGAAGATATCACAATATCAAATACAACTGACCTCTGCAATAACTCGATACCAAAACAATTTGAGACACGGAGGATACGCATATACAGTTTATTAAAAATATAAAACCAAGATCCAATGCACGCAACAACCAATAACGACATCAACCACTGCCTTGGCAACACCACTGGTTGTGAGAAGGTTCTAAGAAATATCTTCAAGAAGAGTAACGGCGCACAAGTGTCACCCCAATATGATTCACTCGTATCATGAAACACTATCTCCCTAATATGAATTTGGACTATTCAAATAGCACAAGAGGAAAGAGAAGGAGATAGAATAGTTGGATCTCAAATCACAAGAACGAAGAGAAATTTTACAAAATGCCACGCTTTTCTTGTGACTTTGCCTAAACGAACATCTCGGTTTGTTCTTGCCGAATTGCCACAACTCAGCCATAATGTGTTTAACTGCTGTTATAGTACCAAAGTACCTAATTGGTGTTATTTTTTTACAAGGCAAACATTCAACAGACCGTCCAATGCAAAAGAGTATAGCTGGTACCTCCTACAACTTGATTCCACTGTGAATACTTATGGAGTTTCAACTAGGGTGTCACTAGCCAGCCGATACAATGAGCATCAAGCCTACTATCATATACAAAAATAATAATGTGTACCATTTTCGGATCACATAGGATACAAAATGAAAATACAAGAACCCAAAAAACTACATGATGGATTCCTTAGGAATTCCTAGGGCGAGAATCAGCACCCATACAAGAACCCAAAGTCCCCAGAACACTTAAGCACATTCACAGGTGAAAACGAATGATTGTAATGTTAATCTGATAGAAAGCTGCACATGACGTGGAGCAGTGCTAGTTCTGTACAATATCATAGTATCATGGTATCTAGCATATTTAATCGGACAGTGAGAAGAGGTGACAGCCCTCACATAACCCACATACACTAGATAAACAACGGGAATACGGGATGGACAGACAAGATTTCCATCACTTTGGTTTTGAGATGCGAGCTACTAAATCATTTGTGTGCAAATGATTAGTCTCGAGTCTCGACTAGGATTAATATACCAGATGCTCATACAACTACTGCAATCATCAGCCTGATGCTGATACGGCAGCATAATTGTTTACTCCATAGTTTCAGTTTGCTGCTGCTAGTTGTCATATCCGATAATATGATACAGCTTTTTATATACTTTTTTCGTTGGAAAGCCAGGTTCCGCCCTAACAAAATCTGACGGCCGAACACTCAGCACAGCGTCATATAAGTACCTAACAAAGCCTTAAGACGAGGATTATTGCCCTTGCATGATTGAAATGGACAGAGCATGCATTGCATGAACTCTTCACTTGTCACGACAAAGATAAAATACTACATACATCTGATCATTAGTTACAAATATGTTTTCGTATTTTCCTAGAGTGGCCTACATAGTTCTAACTTTCAGAAATCCAGGAGACAATGATGGTGGCTTCACTGTCTTGCATCGCACAAACCATGAAAGGCGGATGATGTCTTGTATACCTGCAGCCTGTATCGACCAAGCTGCCGTGTGATACAATTTAGAGTTTCAGGACAACAGAGAAGCATTGCATTCTGGTGCGGCGAGTTTGCTGGGAAGAAACGCACGGGGGGTGCTGGACATGGACGTTTAGAGGTTAACATCGGTCGAGGGTGTCTGGAATCCGATACCGCGGTCCGTGATTCTCTGGAGATCACACGGTTCTCGCGATGAATTTGCATAAATGCGCTCCTTAACCTCCCCATTACAGCCCCGAGCAGGTTGTAGAAAGTAGTAATGACGATCGATCGTTTTATATCGTGCACAGAATGGCCATCCGTGGAGCCGTGGATGAGGCGGTCGCAAGCTCAACATGAGATCTCGCAGCCGTCTCGTGTTCCTTGCAAAGACGTGCGTGGTCGCGACAAGCATCTTGCTGTTCTAGAAGCAGAAGGCCTCCATCCAAAGGTCTCCCGTTTCGTGGGTCGCAATCAGTCACAGCTGGAACACGCCAAGCTTTTAGAATTCGGATTGGAATTCCTCTTCTTGCCAGTCGTGCAAGTCTCCAGCCAACATTTGTTTAGGTAAACAATGCCAAATTGCTAGTAATGCACACCAACCATTCATGGAAGGAATTTTTCAGCCGTAATAATCTGGCGACAAAACTGTGATAAATTCACGACGCGAGTATGACCAAGAATGTAGTAACAACAGTACTCATGTAACAATCGGTTCCTTCCTTTTTATACACAAGTGAACGAATCAATCAATCAAAGGAGCAGAAGAGGAGGAGAAAGAAATCGAAGGAACGATCCCCATCCATTGTCATGGAGCCGAACCAATCGAGAGAAAAAGGCAACCATCTTTTCGCCACGCTATGAAGTTTGACCACCACCAGCATCGAGTAATAGTATACCTTTCCTTTTCCTTTGGCGCGAATCGCGATCCGACGGGGGGATTAATTGCGGCGGTCAGGCCCGTCCGGCTCCGTCTGGGGGCGGCGCGCTGAAGAGCGGCGGCGCGTCGCGGCCGCCGAGGTCCATGGAGGACTTGGCGGAGGCGGGCGGTACGGCGAAGCGGGAGGAGAAGTCGCGGAAGCCTGCGTGCTCGCCGGCCTCGGGGGTGGCGCCGGGGCCCTCGTCGAAGTTGAGCGCGTAGCTGAGCGCGTCGTAGTTGAGCTTGCGGCCGAAGTTGTGCGGGCGCGGGGCGCCGTTGCGGCCGAAGCGGCGGATGAAGGTCTTCCACCGCGGCCCCGCCGCCAGCTCCGACCACTCCCGCACCTTGAGGAGCGCGTCCACGCCGCCCTGCCACCAGCTCTCCTCCTCCGCCGCCGCGCCGCCGATGCGCTGGTGGGATAAGGAGGCGGAGGTGGTGGTGGTGGAGGAGGAGGAGGGCCAGCAGGGGAAGCAGCAGCATCGGCGGCCCCGGCGCGCGAAGAAGGCCGCCTCCGCCTCGTCGGCGCCGCCGCCGTGGTCGGTGTCCATCTCGCCTGGGCTGCGCGGGGGGAGTTGGGTGGGTTTTCTTTGCGGCTGCGTGTTTGGGTCTGTCGTGCTGCGGATGGGCCGTATCGTGCCACGGTGTGGGTTTTATCGGGAGGCGGTTTGGGTGCGGCCGTGGGTATGTACGGTGTGGAGTCAACGGTAGGCGCGGCTGGCTGACAGCAGCACTTGTGTGGTTATTTTTACATAATCTCATTCCGAACTGTCCTATATATCTTGTTGATGTGTGCTTGGTGCTGCTATTTATCATTTGTTCATGGTTGCACTGTTATTAATTTTTTCTTGCTTAAATACTAGTGATGGGTTCCAGAAGGGATAAGATAAGAAAATTTCTGCTGCAAGAACAAGAAGAAGATGATGAGCTTTTCTTTGCATTGGTTCCCGCTTTATACTCTGCTTTGTATGAAGAAAAAAGACTAGTCCACACATCTTCTCTAACCGGTCCTATGAAGGTTAAGGAGATATTAGAAGGACATGAGAGTTGGTCTAGGGTTGAGTTTCGGATGGAGCCTGAGATATTTAGATCCATCTCTAATTATCTTAAAAGAGAACGTCTATTGGAAGGCACGCCAATTGTAGGTGTCGACGAGCAGTTGGGCATGTTTATGTACATGATCTCACACAATGCTACCAATCAAGATCTCCAAAAATACTTCCAACGTAATGCTGAAACAGTTAGTAGGAAGATGAATGAGATTTTCGACATAATTCCAATTCTAGTCCAAAGATTTGTGAAGGTTCCAACTTCGCTCCAGCCCCACCCACGAATTGCTTCGAACCCTCGATTTTGGCCTTATTTTCAGGTGAACCACTATACATCTATCTACTTTGTCAAAAGCGTCTCCAAGCTTATCCACATTCATTTCTAAACCCCCACCATGTTTGCTGTTTTTTAATTTGCAGAATTGCATTGGGGTAATTGATGGAACACATATTCCCATTACAATAGCTGAAGATATAGCTGCTCCATATAGGAATAGGAAAGGAACACTTTCTCAAAATATGATGGTAGCTTGCGACTTTGATCTAAACTTCACATTTATTTCATGTGGGTGGGAAGGATCTGCATCAGATGTAGGGGTTCTCCGGTCTGCCATTAGCAGGGGGTTTGAAGTGCCCGCGGGGAAATTCTATCTCGTTGATGGTGGATATGGAAATACACCATCTTTCCTTGCTCCATATCCAGGAGTCCGGTACCATCTCGGTGAATTTAGGAGGCGTCGGAATTCTCATACTGGATATGCTGACCACCAAGAGCTTTTCAACCACCGACACACCCTTGCTCGGAACCACGTTGAAAGAGCAATTGGTGTTTTGAAGAAGCGATTCCAAATTTTGAAAGTGGCCAATCATTATCCCATAGAATCCCAAATGAAGATCCATGCTGCATGTATTGCTTTCCACAATATCATTCGAAGCCAAAACGGTGATGAGGCGTGGTTGGATCACCAGCCACCATTTATTCCACCAGCAACCTTTGTTGATGTTCCGGATGGAGACGATGGTCACCACCAACACCAAGTTAACACAAACAATGGAAATGCTTTTAGAGATCAGATTGCACTTCAGATGTGGGCTGATTATAACAACTAGTTATATGCGTTATTTTTGTAATTTCTGTTTGTTGTTGAACTTTTTGATGTATTGGAACTATGCTGCATGTATTGGAACTGTGTACCTTTTTTTATAATTTAAACAATATATTTGATTGTGCTGTACTATCTGTTGGTTCAATGTTGTAGCTATGGTAAAAGAAACTTCAGCAAGGGCGAGTTGGAACCATGTACTTGAAAAAGGCCTGCTAGATATACTTGTCGAGCACAATGTGCCAATATATAGAGGTCAGAATGGGTGGACTGCCGAAGGATGGAGAAGAATCACAAGTAAGTTCAATGAAAAGTTTCCGACTACTCAGTACACAAAGCAACAAATCCAAGAGAAGGAGAAGGATATGAAAGCGAACTACAAGGCAGTTCGAGATGCCAGTAAGCAGAGTGGAACAGGTTGGAATGATGCTCTTCACATGATAATTGCTGAACCAATAATCTGGGCTAAACTGAAGAAGGTAAAATCTTACTTTTGATGTATTTTGTTTCTTGTTTCTGATGTACTTCTTTTGCAACATATTGATGCTAACCATATTTGCATTCAACAGGACTTTCCTAGGGTGAAGAAATTTGAAGGAAAACCATTCATTCTCTTCCCTACATTGGCTTCACTTTATGAAGGTATGTATAGTTTGTACAGTTGTAGCACTTTATGATGCAGCAAAGCCTTTTTGTTCATGCCTAAACAAGTTTATTGTTGCTTTCTGGACCAGGTAGTATTGCTACAGGAGATCTCCACTTTCTGTCAATTCCACATATTGACATAACAGGCGACGATGTTTCGCCCACAAACTCCTCTAGCAGTCATGTTGCTACATTAAACCCCTTGTCTTCCAATCTTGATGGTGGTCAGTCATCCACAAGTGAAGTTCCTGCAGCAGCAACTGGTAGCTCTGGACCAAAAGAAGATGGACCTGTTAAGAAAAGGAAACAAAGTCATGTTGCTCTAGTGCTAGAAGAGTACATTGACTTCAAAAAGAAACAAACTCAGGTATTGGTTGAGGAGCTGAAGGAGCCAAAGGAGGCTGACAAGTACTCGATTGCAAACTGTGTTGCTGCATTGGAACTTATGGAAGATCTATCAGTTGCTGAAAAATCAAAGGCGCTGCGTCTTTTCAAATGCCAGCTGAATCGGGAAATCTTCCTCAACACCAAGGATCCGATACTTCGGAGCTTCTGGCTAAAAGATGAAATCGCTGATTCCATGCAAAGAAACTAAGGTGAGTTCTTGCTGCACATGTTTCCCTTATGTTGCTTGTTTGAGCTGCCTGCTTCCTTAGGTGTCGTTGTTTGTCTAATACACAACCATGTATTTGCTCCTGCCATGTGCATCAGGGGCTGCCTAGCCTGCTGCTAATTATCGTCTATGGTGCCGTCCTAGTGTTGTTATAGTTCAGTTCCATTTGTTTTCTTCAGATACCAGTTAGTGCAGATAAGGAGTAGTAAACAGTCTAGGTTAATTTAATGTTAGGACTGTATTCTTGGACATGATTTTCGTAGACATGCTAAGGTATCATTTGATAGATGAAATTCTTAATTTGTTAGCTATCTTGCTTTGCTTTCTAATTGGATATAGGTAATTTAATATGCTATGCCATTGTTGTAGACATGATAAAAGCTTACAGTAATCTTGCAGTCATCTTCTTTACGTCCATATGCAACATGATTGAAGTTCTCCATTTGCTGGTTCAGATTGTTGTTGAGACAGCACCACTTCAGCTTTATTCTTAGTTTTAGTGCAGAATCTGTGGTGGAGGCGGTTCTCCATTGTTCAGCTTAAGGCTGGTGTTTCTGAATCTACTCCATGTTTATGTCATGTTGGATGGGCATTGTACATTTGTTGCTTGCACTACTAGCTGCATATAGCTCGATCATCTGGTTGTGTTTATGTCACTAAAACATTGAGTTCTTTTATGTTGAAACTTGAAACCTGAATCTACTCCATGTCTTTTTTATGTTGGATGTGTCCTGGAACTGCACTTGAACTCTTGCGAACTTGCCCATCATGATCAACCTTTCTGACCTTTGTGCATATACCTGCAGATCTTCTGCACTACTAGCTTGGAATCTGGAGTGGAAGAACACACTCGATCTTGATGTTTCTGTTGAGAATTTATAATTTATAAATTATGTATTGTTGCATAAGAGTACTGTACTAAAGTTTGTGGATTCTGGAGTGGGAAAACACAATGGGCTGGACTGATGGATTGAATCTTAATTGTCAGCTTTGTAAGATATGCACTAGATAAATTGTGGATGCTCTTGATTACTTTATGTTATTGTCTGTGGTATATTTGTTGCCAAATTGCTGCAAAATTGTTCAAGAATTAAATCTGGAATTTGTTGTTATTTTCTGTAAATATGTGATCCGATGATCTGATGTGGAGTATCATCTTATTTCGAATTTTCTGCATTTTCTTTTATTTTTTGATTACACAATTTGTCTATATTCTGGTACAATTTTTTTAAAAAGATTCTGGTACGATTTGTACTAGCTGAATCATGCTCCCGTGATTTCCTTTCCCCTGTGCTTCCCCGTGCTTCGCCCCTGCAGCCAAATGAACCATGGGCTGGGACAGATCGGCCCTGCCTCACCCAGGGATTACGTGCGCACGTTTTATTTCCCCCAGGGCCCTGGCTACCCAGGTTTTTGCCACCCCTACTACCAAATGAGCCCTTAGTAGATTTTATAAACTTAAACGGCTTTTCCTAATGCAAATTTCCGGACAGCATGAATGTTTTTATGCCCTATATTCCTCTTGAAAACTATGCCGTTGTTGCTTATGCCTTTGTAAACCCTCCTGCCGCCTCACCTGCTTTTTCATCCGTCGTGCCCTCTAAAACCAAGCAAGAAAATCTAGAGTGACTATCCGTTCCGCCTGCAACGGAACGGGTGCCGTTCTTTTCGAGTCTATTTCGAAAGAGAGCATGCCATCATCCTCGGTTCTTTCCACGGACGCGGCCACACTGTCCACTTCATTCGCCATGACGACACCGCAGATTTATTTTTCCACCACGCGGTGGAGCTGAAGATGTGGGGAATAACGCTTTTGCTGCAGAGCGGAAGCCTGGCGACGCTCAAACGCTTTCCCAACGGAAAGGTGGTTCGATACACTGAACGTTCTGCACAAGGAGGTTGTTGAGTTATGATCCAAATTCATATATCCAGATATAGGCTAACTTATTATATCGAAGCGGAGACCCTTCGTGGGAAGACTTGGGGTGGGGTTATGGATGAGTGTTAAACAACTCACTCGTTCATTTTCACCTTTAAGTCCGGTGCATAGTCTCCGAACAAGTTGGTGGCAGTGTGGTGCTAGTCAGTAGTCACATGAGAGACAACATTCGTGCCTTGTCAGAAAGATATGGAATGGATCGACGGACATGAAGGGTCAGCTACAGTTGTTAACAACGGTGGGCCGAATCCTCTACGTGCCATACTTCCATTTGCATTGCAGACTTGCGAATTTGTCAGCACAAGGTTTTGAGCTACACGGCGTCTGGTTGCACTCATTTTAATCACACGAATCTCTCTAGCTCTGTCGGGTTCCGCCCTGAGGCGGCGGTAGAAAATTAATGTGAAGCCTACCTGATAAGTTTTAGGTCAGATGAAAATTATACGCCAAAGGGCATTGGGAGGCGAGCCACGGGGTTCCCAGGCGGCTGCCACACGGATCAAGCCTGACCCGCGGGCCTAGCCCGCGTGACCACCTGGCTCCCCTCATGGAGCCCATCTTCTGGCTCTGTGGCTTATTTCCTTTGAAGAATTTCTGTATGAAAATTGGATTTTTCCGAGTGATAGAAATTGGGTATCTCTTCGGGTGCTTTTGCTCATGTTTCCTGGATTCCAGTGTTTCCCCCTCTTAATTTGAAAACATACAAAATAAGATAAAATAACGTTAGAATTGCATCCTAATACAAAATATATCGATGAATAAGTGTAAATTATAATAAAAAAGTAGTGATGAAAATTGAACGTATCATGGGACCACGTGGTGGCTGTAGCCCCCCCCCCCCCCCTCCCGGGTATTATCTTTGGTCTTTGGTCTTCTTTCAGAAAGTTAGTTAGGATTCCTCCAAAAAAATTGTGCTTTTCTGACGATATTTATTTTTCCCCTTTTCTACAATGTAAAATCAATAAAAGACAAAAATCGGCACTTGGCACTTCGTTAATAGGTTAGTCCAATAAAATTATATAAAATGATATTTAATCATAATAAAACATGTAGCAATGATATAAAAATAGCATGAAACAATAAAAAATTATAGATACGTTTTGGACATATCAGTATCGTTATGTTTGAGTCTATTTTCGAAAGAGAGCACGCCATGACTGAGGCACAAGATGCGGATCAAAAGCTCGGTGACGCTCAAACACTTGACGAAGAACGAAGAGAACATGTTTGAGGCATTGAAAGAGCTGAACAAAGAATATGTTGAGTTGTGATCCAAATTCATATATGGCTATTCTGTCGGAGCAGAGCAGAGACCCGTCACCGGGAGGTTTAGGCCGTAGCGAGTGGTGGGTGAGGGTGTGTGTGGGGGGGGGGGGGGGGGGCCCTCCCCCCGCCGCACGTGTATGGATCGCCGTCTCCCTAGGTTATAACTACTGTATATGCATCATGTAAGAGACTACAAGCCCGATATAGTGAAATTCCGCTGGCTCTCGCGCCGTGGTTTTTTACCTTCATCCTTGGGGAGGTTTTTCCACGTTAAAATCTTTGTTTCCTCTGTGATTTGTTTGATCTTCTTTGCTTTTGCATGTCGTAGCTATAACAAATGTTATATTTTCCATGAACACTCCTGGTGAAATTGATTTCTAATATAGTATACAAAACTATTTTACTTTTACAATGTTATTCTTTTGGATAAACATGTATATTATCTATACATATGCAACGTTAAAAAGGTAAAATTTCCCTTATCATCACCGTATTTATTTACATGCCAATTCGGGTACAGATGAGTGTTTGAACAATATATGAGGGTCTCAAAAGTATTACTCCCTCCGATCCATATTAATGGTCTCAACATTGTCTAGATACGGATGCATCTAGTCTAAACACTTAACTAGATACATCCGTATCTAGATAAAGTTGAGGCCATTAATATGGATCGGAGGTTGTACATACAAATTCCTAATAAAAGTACAATTTTCATAGTTACTCCATCCAAACTATTTTCAACAGTTTTCTGCTCACAACAGTCTTCACAGAGCTCACAGCTCACAACAACAAAAATAGATTCCAAATCTGAACCATAGGAACCCTAAATATGTACTCCAGATTACTCCACTAGGATGTTCTCTCGGCCTCGGCTCCGCGTTAAACATGAACGCGTAGTCTAGTGCACTCCCTTTCAGGCTCGCACCTCAGAGCGACAAAGATGACTCGTTCAATTTTCACCTTTTAAGTCCGGTGCATAAGTTTGTCTTGACCTAATCTTGCTCGCTCCTCTCCAAACAAGTTGGTGGCATTGCGGCGCTAGTCACATGAGAGATAATCTAGCTAATCTAGCTAAATGGGGATTGTTTGTGGCCGGGGACCTAGCTCAGTGTCCGTCGATGGTTCGGTTTCAAGAGGAGCTACCGGTATAACATCCAGACAAATATGTGAGCATGGTTATCTATTCATCTATTTTTAGTTTGATTGATCATGGCTATCTCTTTGGATCTATCGCTTTAAGTAGTACCATATCTACCATATCAGATTCTGTCTGAAATAGAAAGAGGATTTGATCACGGTACCTTTCGTCGGAAATAGAAGGTCTCCTACCTAAAAGAAAGGTAAAACATAGAAGGTCTCCAGGAGCCAAACATCGGAACAGTACCGGATATGGATATGGGCTGCTGTTGACTGCCCCACCCAAAAGAATGCTGATGGACCAGGCGTTCACGCTTGGATAAGATCGATCATTCAGCACTGGGCCACAACCCACGACAACCGATCCATCTTGAGGTGCAAGCTATCGATTAGGCATGGCCATCATACCGCTTCCAATATCTCTGGCATACAAATCATATCATAGATATAGATAGAGATAATAATACAGGTACAGATAGAGGTACGAGAAAGAAGATTCCAAAAACAGAAACGCTGTCGACGGAAGTGTGGAACCAGCAACCGGGTCTTGTATGTTTCGGCTGGCTTGGCTGAAAAAAATAGTCCGGATAAATTGCCTCGCGAGCTCCCGCGAGTTCCTTCGCTGTGTGCCTAGCATCTACGGTTGCTTCCGAGAAATCCAGCTACTCTCGACGCGTCGCAAAGTTGAAAATAGCAAAGGGGATTAACGCGCCCTCTGAAACACACGGAATGAGCATGAACAAGAATAGGCACTTGCTTCTTCAACAATTTAGAAAAGAATAGGCACTTGCACCTTCTCGGTGGGACTTGTGCAAAGACCAATTTGACCCGAGCACGTCAGCAAGACAGCAATTGTTTTTTTGAGTTTGATCCGAGCACGTCAGCAGTGATGCAAAATGCAGGCCTTCCATTGTTTTGTTTTGCACGGTAGAGTAGCAGCATTCTTCGGGCCCGTCTTTAGGTGCTCAACGAGGCCCCCAATAAGCCGATCTGCTGACCACAACGGCCGGAGAGCCCATCAGTTGAGATGTAGGAAAATGCCCAAGCCATACTGGACCAGGCCAGCCCGCGTCCCGAAGCCAATGCAGACTCGCGAAGAGGCCGAACAGCTCGCCTCCGCCGCCTCCGATCACTTCAGTTCTTTGTCTGTCTGTGTATGTGTTAAATTTGTTGTGAAGGCGGACTCAGCTGAGCCTTACGAGTCACGAGTGGATCGGCCAGCCAGATTGTGCTGAGAAGATCGGCAAGTGTTATTGCAGAATCATATAGATTAGATATCATGATTCTTACAGGTAGAAAAAATGTCGGTTCTCGAATCGCGAGTTCAGTAAGTTGGATTTTCAATCGACAGTCGACGCCTCCTCGTTTGCTTACTCTGTTCGCTCGTAAATTACTGTAATTAACAAGGCGGAGTGATTTTTATCTTGCTGCTAGATTAGCGGATTTCTATATTACGATGCACACATTACTCCTGAGGGCTGAGACAGACTGCTCCTCCTTGAAAACAACTGAAGGCCCATGCTGACTGTTGGTCTCTGAAAACAATAAAAACATCGGCTGAGGCGTCGTAAAGATCATGCCGCACCTGTGTGCTTTCAAGAGAGGTATACATGGATTATTGCAATTTCGTTACGAGTTAAGGCTACCATCAATCATTGCTCAAAGGTAGCTACAGATGACAATCAAGGGGAAAAGCATGCGTAGGTTGTACATTCAATGTGTGATATAGCAGTGCAAGCAGCTATGAGCAAATGATTGTGAATCAATTTAATGATTTGATTGTCACTTCTAACCAGTCTTGTTAGGCTGATTCTCCATCGGTTTGAATTATATACAACAAGGCTAACTCGATGCTCAGCGCGAATACGATGGTAGCAATACGCACCAGGACGACAGATGTACTGCCAATGCAGGTTTCCGTAATCCTGAGACCACCTGTTATAGTAACAGATTTCGCTGTTGGGAGGATCCCACTGGTTGCCGCTCCATCTAGATCTAAGCTGGTAGTGAATGTTTGCAGGGAGAGCAGGAATCTTCCATTCGAAAGCATTTTCAGCAGAGACATGGATGTTTCCATCATCAATCCTTCGCTCGCTCGTGTCAATTTGCATGCGATAAACGGCATATTTTCAGCATGGACGACAGATCAACAGGTGATATCTTTGATTGGTTCATCTTTATGATGAAATCCAGGAAGTGCCTTCATCGAATGATTTCTCATGTGATGCGCCCTATCTACTCTGTTAGGTGAGGCATGGCTTTCGGAGGATCTGGAACTCTACAGTCTAGATGTGTAGACAGGTCCTAAGTTATGGGCAACAATGCATGACAAGCTAGCTAAGCTAGCAAGGTACTACCAAACTGTGTGGGAAAAAATCCAGTGCATAGCTTTCGGGGTGACAGGGTATGCATGCATGTCTAGATTTTTTTGCCTTTTCAGATAAAACATTCCCTTGCTTGTCTAGTTTGTTAAAGGCAGACATTCTTTTTCTCTGTCAATAGCTGAAGCGAATGGAAGTTAGCTAGCACCGGTGCTTTCTATGCCTAGCTTCAATGAAGCCTCCAAGGCTTCGCAATAAACTCACTAAAATCCACATCGCATGGCACTTTCTAGCCTCTGTCGGTATTGCTTATTTGTGATGTTTGTGTGGAAAAAGATGTATAAGCATAATCAATCTATTTTCTCGGAGTACTACCAGGTTTATCCAAACAGTCGAGTTGGACCGACTCCTCGTTCCCCATCTACAGTAGAGAGCGAGGCGATTTCTGAGAACCACCGTTGCTTCCACCTCGCCGGCGTCGATCCGGCCGATTCCTCACCCTCCGGCAGCTGCTCCGGCGACGGGAGGATGGGGGATCGGCGGATCACGCCGTGTACATAGCGTAGGGAGTAGTGGTTTGGCTGCCGGCGGCGCTGTGGTGGAGGTGGCGTGGCCGGAGAGCGTTTTGAAGATGGCGGTCCTCCCCTCCGATCTGGGTGCTCCGGTGGAGCTCCGGGCCGGATCTGCTGTCCCAGGTGTGTTCCCGACTCGACGCAGCCGTGGAGCGCACCTCCCCCTCGCCGGTGACCGTGAGATGGCGGCGCCGGTCGTTGACGACTGTGGAGGATCTGGTGATGTCGTCCAAGCTGGCTTTGTCAAGCGTGGCGGAGGATGGAGGTGCTCAGGTGCCGAGGGACGTCGACTCCCCGGCCGCTCGGGGGCTCCTCCCAGTCCAAGCTTGAAGTGGAGGAGAGGCGGCGGGCTTCGCCGGCGTAACGTTCTCTGCGACGAGGACGAAGCTAGGGCTCAGAAGGACCTTTCTGTAATTTCCTTTGTTTTTGGGCTTTTCTGTTGAATCTTGGATGATGTAATCAGTTCCTTCTTCGCAAAAAAATCTATTTTCTCGGAATAGTGAGGTTGTTTCCTCGTGATCGAAGCGTCACACTTGCAGGACCTTAGGCGCAAGGTTGCACTCGTTTGGACCTTCTTGAGAGATCGGTCCCGTGATGGGAAGGTGTACTCAATTTACTAACTTCCAAACACATTTGGGACTTAAGTGGATGGTCCACTTCTTTGATGCGCTATCATTTTCTACATGATTATTTTATATACAACACTTCACAATAAGCCAGCAAATAATTGCCTAGACAATTAGCAGTTTAGCACTAATAAAGTAATGATCCATGTAAAAAATCCACTCGAGTCGCTCTCGATCGATCCTCCGGTAGATGACGCATTGTGCAATCCTATTTTATACTAACACTTATCTCGGTCTGAAAGTGAGCCTTTTCTGCATATATCGTGAAATCTCTACGTGTGGCACGATCTATTTCTTGCTCATATATTACTGGTGACATTGTTACCATTGTCCCGCGACAAAGAGATCGTAAAACACATTGCGTGTAAATCAGCTAAAGCCCCACGACAAAACACACCTATGTGTTACCAAAAAAGGGCAGTTGTTTATATTAGGGGTAGTTGATTTTAAATGGCCATCAAAGCTTACTGTTCTCTCCCCCATGCGCACTCGTGAGACACAAAAAGCATAATTTACGTTGCCTGATTTCTCTTCTTATATGTGGATGAACATGTCGTGGCCGCATGTACATGTTCCTCCATTTTTTTTCATTCCTTGTATCGGCTCTTCCTATTTCTCAGCGGTCTTCAAAGACTGAGAACCTAGTTGAACGGACACATCACCGATCGGATAGGATCAACGACATCAATTAAGTAGTTTCTACTCTTCTCTGCTCTTATATACGACATACGTTACAACTATAGCCATAGATCTGAAGTAACCAGAGAGATTATAAGAGAGCAACTATGGTGTGCACAAAAGCAGGGCATCAGACAAAAGATAAGGAGGCCACGCAAAACCCCAAACCTATTGTGCCGGAGAGGAACAAGAGCATACACCAAATTGACTGCCCCGCACGTATGTCGGTAAAGATACGAGGTGGCAATGTCTGGTGATAGAGTTTACTGACGAGCACAAGTGCACAACCACACCATCATTTGGATCTGTCGTTAGCTGGGTTGGCTCGCACATAAACATACCTCAGAAAGATAAGAACTTCATCACGTTGCTACATTCGGTCAACTTGGAAACCAGCCGGCAAATGCAGATCAGGATATCATTGCACGAGTCACTTGATGGTTAGTGTACACTCCCAATGATGTTGCCAATTTTAGGGCAACACTTCTCGTCGAGAACAAGTTCACGGATATGCAAGACACCATGGAATACTTTGAAAACTTGAAGCCATAGCATAAAGATTTCTACTACAAATTCAAGTTTGATGAGGAAGATTAGGTGGAAAATTTTCTTGGGTAGATGGAGCTGCAAGAAAGGCATACAAAAACTTCAACGACTGCATTTGTTTTGATACAGGTTACATGACAAACATGTACTAGATGTCTGTGCATCATTCATTGGCTTAATCAGTCGTGTGCAGTCGATTAATTCGGTGTGGGTCTCTAAGAAATGAGCTAAGAGAAAGCTTAATATGGCTGTCTAAGATGTTCCTCAATGCAATGGATGGCACCCCTGAATATTATAACAGAGCAGGATTTCACAATGAGGGCAGGGATAGACAAGGTGCTCCTAGATATATTCGTATCGACACCTTTGCAATCTCTGCGCCATCGCCTTCTCGACATTGGCGCATATCGATTAGGACTATCACTATCTCTTTGTAGTGATCTCTAACCAGGAGTACAAGATTATGGCCACGCCATTCTTGGTAGGGTTGTCACATAGAGAAATTAATTGATGTGATATTTTCTATTTATACCAAACTTTTTTACATCTTTTAGGATAAAATTTTGGCAAGAAACAGTTGTCGTACAATGTTAAGTTATATCTTTTCAATCTTAACTTACATATGACAAGAATCAAGTTCGCATTGTAAAATTCAAGTGTGCATCATTATGATGAATACATTGAGCAGAACAGTATTTAATCATGAAATTTATATTATTTTTCCAATTTTATGTTTGGAACAAAATCTCCGAACAAAATTATGTCTAAACTAAGCATATCACCAACATATTAATTTTTAACATTTTGATGTACTATAGTGTGTTTATACATATGTAAGTATGCATTTTAGTATCTTAAATGAAAAGTACGACTGTTGCAAATATCCAAGTAGAAGTTCGTCGAATAGGATTGCCTAGCTTAGTTTTACCAAATAGAATATTATGAACATAAGTAGCAAGTGTCTCATGCTCGTATCCGTTCCAAGAAGGGGAACTGGGGGTATAGTTTCGAAGAGGAAATTTGGGTAGTATGATTGCAATCTTATTGGGAAAAGTGAAATTTCATGTGAATAATACACTAGTTATTTTATAATTTCTAGTCCCAAGAAAGATGCGGGAATGTGCCTTATGTGCGCATGTGCGCGAGTCGACACATTGACATGCCGGATAGATTAGTCCGAGTTGACTCGATTTGGACCAAAGTGAACCTAAAAGCCAAGTTGATGGATCAATTGGTTTAACTTTTGGGGAACTAAAAGTGTTCATGCGGGACATGTTCATGTATCAGCGGTGCAATAACCGCCTTGTTTTATTACTAGATGTTCATCTTCCATTCTTAGAGGTCTACGATTGGTGATCTTGTTGGTATTTCAAATTTGTGATCTTTGTGTGGGAAAAGATGGTGGAAGATTACCAATCCGTCGTGTCAGAATAGGACCTTTGGTTGATACCTTGTGACCGAAGCATCACATTTGTGGGTCCTTCCTGATAAGTCGATCCGGCAATGGGAAGATGTACTCAAATTACTAACTTCCAAACACATCTGGGACTTAAGTCGATGAGAGATCATCGCGAAATGTGAGATATTTGTTGCCCAATTTTTTTCTTGCTCATATACTACTAGCATAATTGCCAACGAAGTATTGGAAAAGAGATCATAAAGCCTCTCGACCAAACCCAGTAGGAGAGAGGTGTTTCGACTCCCAGGTGCATATACACCTTTTATTTAAAATGTATTTTTTGAATTTAAAAAATGCAAAAAATGTTCGCACATAGATTTTAACATCCTATGTGTCCAAAAATTTATTTCATGAAAAACTAACATTTTTTCTGAATTGTGTTAAAAGACAAATTTTGGTGCTAAATTAAGACTTTGCACGAAACTTTTTGTTTTTACACAGGACACAAAAAAATATCGTTTTTTCGCGAAATGACTTTGTGAAGATGTATCCACACAATTTCATTTCCGATTTTTTCGACATTTGAAAGTGTATTTTTACAAGACCGGGTGCATCAAAGTGGATTTCACACATAGCAGCTACTTGTTACCAAAGAGGATTTCGACCTTCGGAGAAACAGTACAAAGTGTCTTGGGTCTTAGAACCATCTGGGATTTTCTCCTCTAAGCCCCTCTACAAGAGGATTTGCGAGGGTCCCTTCCTTTTTCCAAGGACATCTGGAGGGCTCTAATCCTCCTGAAAATCAAGATCTTTACCTGACAATTGGCTCGTGGGCGTCTCCCTTACATTGAGCAGATTGCGACCAGCATGGTCCATCTGATGGAACTTGCTCCCTTTGTGGGAGACGGCGGATCACATTTTCTTTCGTTGCTCCTTGACCCAGTTCATGTGGAGTGTTATTAGAGAGATTTTAGGGGTGATCTCTAGGACCCTTATTTGGATTTTGGATCCTACTTCTTTTCTTTTGTTCAGATTTTAAGTAATTTTGAAGGCTGGTCTCTAGGACCCTTATTTGGATCATGTTTGTGTCTCAAAGCTGGGTGCTTTGGTTGACTCGCAACAAGTTTACGACTGAGGCAACTTTTTCTCAACAACTGACTGTATTTTCAATTCTATAATTACCTTGCAGGTTCCGCCCCTTGAGAGATGGTAAAGATGTTACAACGCATTTACTATTGTAGCTCAGCCGGCTAACCCTACTGCCTCCTCGTCTACATGAAGACGATGCTGAAGCAGATCTTTTGTTTCTATGCTTTTAGACTTGTTATAAACAACAAGCAATAAACGATGCAGAAAAGTAAGATCAACACAACGGGGACACGAGATTTTAATGTGGAAAACCCTTCCAAGATGGCAGAGAAAAAACATGGACGCCAACCAGCAAATTTTCACTATAATCGGGTGATGTTACAACGCCGGGGATTTACAACTTTCGACTTATCCCAAACCGGTGGCTTACAAGAGATATATATAACTGGAATCCTAAGTCGACAGGAGTCCAACTTGGCAATGATCAGTAGCAACTAAGCCCGCTCCACTCGGCTCAAGCCTCCAGCGACGGGTCTCGCTCCGCTCATCAGAAGTTAGCCTTTATCTTTATATATGAATTTGGATCACCATACAACAAGCCTTGCTTCCATTTACGGCTGTTGGCGGTATGTAAAACTTTAAACCGGTAGTCCCATACTCTGTTCCTTATTGTCATGTGGGATTTATTAATTTAACGCCTTCTACCAAAAATGTTTAAATGCCAGGTGATCATTTGCCTCCTTCTTTTCCTTAGACATGTGCTGTTAAGCCAGCATATATGTATACACACTAAGGGGTAGCTGATCTCAGTTGGCCACAAAGGTTAGTGTCCACTCGCTGATGCGCGCTCGTGAGAGACAGGAAGCATAATTTACATGTTCAGGATTGCGTTAGTCGTTGCTGAATACTTAAGTATCAGTATGTGCTGCTCTCGTCATGAATGTTTTAGCGCCTAAAAAAATAATACAACCATGACAGTTTCAGATTCTGTTAATATCTGAACATATATATCCAACCGATTCAGGCATCAATCATATAGATAAACCCAGTGGATGTGCTCCGTTGTGGAGAACACCTACCATGGCACTGGCTCCCGTTCCTGTCCGGCTACAGGTTCCGACTGTTCCCGCATAGGACGGGCCTTGTCTTCTTCGTGTAACTGCGTTCACTCGCACAGCACCCTCTAAAATATTTCATTCCGCATATCAATCGCAACTTGCGAAAGCTTGTCGCCTGATGACTGATGCTGCTCCATGCATGACGCCATGTTCACTTCACTAACCTTCCGAATAAACGTACACACACGTTTCAGTCTATTACACGATTCAGCAGCCTCATCGAGAGTGAAGCCGTGAACACCTTGGAAGTGGATCGGCGTACCGACTGATGGAGTTTGAAGGCTAAGCACGCAGGGTAGGGTCGCTAGCTTGCTTGCTTGCTTGTTTCAGGTCCATGGCTCGATCAGGAGATAATGTGTCTGAATGAGGTGGCGCTGACGACGCGGCACCTAGCGTGACGCAACGTTCATACGCCCTGACCGACCGAGAGAGCTCGACGCTCGCTTTCGGGACAAATATGCCGGACGGCGACGTGGTGGGTGATCCAATCGAGCTCGGACGACGTCGATCGGAAAGCTCAGCCGAGAAATCCATCTCCGTCCCTCCGTCCTGGAATTTAAACGCTGTACAGCCTAAAAGATGCTGTCGGGGGCACATTACGACGGAGACGCATGCGGCATGCCATATATATGGGCTTTGTTAGAAACATCGATCTTTCTTCTCTAGTCTCTGTCACCAGCAGTTATATTCAACCAGGTTCTGATTTCACCATTAGAACTTCCTCCCCCCCACCCCCTGCTAGATTGATTGGTCTAATCTGGAACAGAAATACCACTGTACTGCTTCAAGAATTTCCTCGCGCTAGTAGCTCGACGGACTGCCGGAGTAATAAAGCCTGGGCAGCATGTACGCACGGTTGAGCTAGCCATGGCACTGCCGGGACGTCAATGCATGCAGTGGCGCAGCGCAGGAGGTAACGGCAGGGAAGCTGACAGGGGAGGAGAAGAAGCGTGCATGCATGGGTGATGGTGCTAGTGGCCGCAGCACGGCAGCAGCATCGACGGAATTGAGTGAATCTGGAACGAAGCAGCATCGCCATGATCCCGTCGTTGTTTTATCTGCGACGTAGATCAGAAACAGCGTAGATCTGAACCCAGAAACCGTCTGTATGCGTCTGTATATATAGCTTGCCCATCCTCTTTCATTGTTGCTTCGCCTGTTCCTCTTTCTGACATGTGAGAGCATAAGACAACTGGGTGCCGTGGTCAGCCCCATCCGACAAGCGACGGAGTAAAAACGAGACCAAAACTAGGCTGCGTCTGCATGTTGTTTCTTCCTTCTTGAGAGAGAGAGAGCTTCTGAGCTTGTTTGGTAAGTTCGTGGCCGATGAAGTTTAGCGAGAGCAGAGTGCAGAGGAGGCCAAAAGTCCATGGGCCCCAGCCACAGAGTCGCTGCCCGCCACCCACCAGTGTTGAGTAGGCCAGCAGCCGGGAAGCTCCGGGTCCAGGCCCACGTGTCGCTGATCCTTCCTGGAGTACTTCCTAGCGGGGGCCGGGGGACCCCATCTCTCCGCTCATGGGCTCTCCGTCGAGCTAGCTCGGCCACAAGTTCTCGTCCCAACTCCAAACAGGGCGCCGTCGCTGCTCGGCTTGACCTCCGCGCACACCGCTGTCAATTCCGGTGCTTGCTTGCATCTGACAGCGGTGCCGATGAGCCGAGCTGCATTGGCGCTACACGAGAGTCGCCGTCGGCTTGTGATGTTACGCTGTGCGATGTGGTGTTACATTACTGTGCTGGTGCTGGTGTGGGGCGCCATGACAGGGGAGAGGCATGGGGGAGGAGTGGCGAGGTCTCCACCAATGAACCGATGGAGAGCACAGCGACGGTACCCGGTGTCGCGGAGCGCGGCCTTGTCGTCCCGGGAGGAACCCGTCGACGTTGGAACTGCCCTGCTTTGCTCCGCTAGCTGTAAGTGCAGCTTAGCCACGCGATCGAGACATGGATTCGAAGCATTCCACTGATGGCGCATGCCGTGCCAAGACCGGATCATGTG
This sequence comes from Poa pratensis, assembly GCA_947311845.1. Lineage (NCBI taxonomy): Eukaryota > Viridiplantae > Streptophyta > Magnoliopsida > Poales > Poaceae > Poa > Poa pratensis. Next base: position 65,686,627 of record CAMZMU010000034.1, on the reverse strand, counting down.
TCCATGTCAGCGCATCGGGCGTTTCTACTAGACGATCGACGATGCACGCCGGGGCTGCTTGGCCGGACTCGAGCCGATGGTCCCGTGGATGGATCGGAATTCGGAAGTTGCCACACGGAGGCGCCCGCTGCTTGGACGCAGTTAGACCTGCCGGCCCGGCTCCGGTGGAAGCTGACAGGAGGAAACGGCTTATGGAAGCATGGCACCGCGTGACATGTCGCTATACGGACGTCCAAGTCAAGCAGAAGCCATCCAATCGTTCACTGCGAGTGCACCTCCCGTAAGTCCTAACTGCAGTTTCATCAGTAACGCTTACTGCTGCAAGCATGGACAAATGACAATTACGCGGCGACATGGCGTGGCACTTTCGCTCCGACGAGGACGCCGACGGTCGTGTGGCACCGATACCTTTTGCCGAAAGGGAGACGAGGGCGAGGAGCAAAAGGCCAGTCAGGTAGCCGCGCTTGCATGTGCGCGCCGGCGGCAAGGTCCCGCGACGGGGTCATCGCCGGCGAGAGGAGCGAGCGATGCTGCCTCTGCGGCTCTACGATCAGCTGCCTAGGAACACACCTGACCTGTAACGCGTCCGCCTGTCGATGCCCCATGATGCCTTTCTTTTATACTAGCAAACATGGTTCTTTTCAGTTCTCTGTTCTGGTTGGTACGCACACACAGAAACACGGAAGCGCGATGCGAATGCTTTTGTTTATCCTCTTGCTCCGCGATCTATATATTCTCTCCTTTGCGATCGATCGATCTTGGCGGCCATGATGGGTGCCGTCACGGGCAGCCCATCTTCCCTGTCCAGGCATATGACAGCATCCATCCATGGTTCTTCCCTTTCTCCGATCGATCGCTCCATGGACTGCTGCTCGACGCGTTCCCTTTGTCCCTACCGATCGAGGCCTCTCTCGTGTCTGGAATCTCTTGACCGGCCGGCCGGGCTATCCAGTGCATCCGGCGAAAAGTTTCGCTCGTCAGATCGATCCACTAGCTTTGGGACAGCCATTCGTGTCTATGTTTCCCCATCGTTTACTGTTGCTGATTAACGGCTGATCAAGCGTCGAAAACGACTCAGATGCCGCCATGCCGCCGGTGAGACTTGTATCTATGCGAGGTGATTAAATGGCCATTGGGAAACCGTACGTGCGTGAGCACAAGCTAAAGTGCTTCACATTTGCGGATTAGATGCAGAGCCATCGCCCATCGTAACAACATGAATGCTATGCATTGCCTCGAGCTGGCCTGTGATCACCCCCGGACATTTCGTACACGGGCAAAAGCACAAACAAGACATCTTTCCGAAACAGTTTACCCAGGGCTTCTTGTCACCTCATGGGTCCCAGATCTCTCCAAAAGTTAGCTAAAGTGAGGTAATTTTTCTCTGTCCTTTATATTCGAGCATGAGCTAGAATTTGATCCGGTACACTGGATTGGGGCTTAACGGTCAACGTTCTTTGGTAAAAGACGATTTCGCATCCTCCCATTATTCATGAGAATTATTGGATCTTTTGACCAGCCTACCAGAGACTAAATTGTCAAAAAGAATGAAGAGAACATTAAGCGCAAGTCCAATGAAGGCGACACTCAGCTTAACATCGAATAACTTGTTGATTTTTTGCCCCAAAAGAGAACACGCTCACCGCTCGGCAAAACACCGCGCACGGCAAATCTCCCCTCCAGCTAACTACTCCCATGGTGAGACCGCCTCGATATGCCAAGACCGCCTAATCACTCCTTATATTCGCGGCGACCCAATTTAACAGTTTTGGTCTCTGATCTCACCATTCTCGTGATCCCTTATGTCTCGCTATGTCGTCTTGCGTCTTCAGTCTGCCCTTGAATTTCTCGCCGCTATCTTTCAATTTAGTGTTCCAGCTCGAACATGGGCCGTCAAAATTCGTTGTGTCAGTGCCACCACCTTGTTGCTTTCCCACTGCGCCATCGAGGTGGAGCAGACCGGGGAGGGAGGAGACATGTGAGGGATATTGATAAGTGTTGGTTACGGGAGGCTGGTCGAGGGAGGCGTCGGGGCAGTCAAGGGAGAAGGGGCATGCCAGCGAGGTAGAGGAAGGGAGGCAATAGGCACGCGTAGTGTGAGAGAAGTAGGAGGACAAATGCGGTAAAGTAAATTTTACAGAGCCACAATAAGACCGTTGAAACACATGGAGAAATAAGAGGTGCGTTTTGACTAGACACTAAACATAATTATATAGGGATCCAAAATAGAAGTACTCCGGTAATTCTCAATACTTAGATGCTACCCCTCTGTTTGGGTTTATAAAGCCTTCTCAAATTTTGAGCCAAATTTTGACCATGGTTTTAAGCAACAAAATATATGTTATATATGACGCGATTCCAAGGGTATGTTTTTTGTGTCATACAAATCATATTTTCTTGGTTAAATTTAAGGTCACAGTTGGCTTCGAAAATCAAGGAACACTTATAAAACCAAACGGAAGGAGTAGTGCAGCAAACTGCTCCTATCTACAAAGGTTACGGCTTATGCTTTAAAGGATAGATGGTAAAAATGCATTCAACTGACAAATTAAATACAAATCACAATGGAAAAAATAAAGGGAGAGGTTTTGGAGAATGTGGCGTGGTTGAGATTATGTAGTTGAACTTATTCTCAACCGCACTCTCAACTGCAATGGTTAATTAAAGTTTGCTCTTCAGGTCCATGCACTAAGAGCAAGTATACTAAGGTACAGTCAGCGGGATATAAAGATTTAAATAATATATTTGTGCTTACACCGAGGAGAGAGAAGGGAAACGGTCTCTCATGCAAGAGGCAGCTGCAGCACGTGCTCCTAGACTTTATGTGAGAGTGTAAGGTGGGCCATGTGTTGATAAATTAGTACAAGTATATAGTCAACTATTATATATGATGACTATAAGCTAGCTATAAGTGACATGACAATGGCATATAGCCAGCAGCGGGCTCTATTATTAACCATATTTGATGAATTGTAATTTTGCTCGGTGTGAACCAAAACCCGAGTACTCACACTTTTGGTCATGTGTGATGTTAGATATGTGTTTTATAGTAGTAGCGTATAGTAGGGGATGGTCGACGTTACAAATTTTTGGAAGACAATTGTATCCGTAATAAACTCCTCTGTCAAAGTTTCCTGTGACTTTTTAACTTTTGTTTTAGTCATAATGTTATATGTCGTTTTCTCTCGTGGTTTTGACTATCTTAAATTTAGGCATTTTATCAGAGATTAAACTAAATTTATGTGGTTGAAGTTGTTGGATGTTTATTGTCAATTCCAACTGACTTACATCCAGATAGGGTAGAGTGGTTGTTGACGAGATATTGACAATTATTCTAAGTCTATGTATACCTTTCTAGTTACTAAGGAAGTTATTTTATAAAAAGTTATTTGGACCCTCAAGTTTCCTTCGAGGGTTAAGGTGTTTCCCAAACGAAATATGCTCAAAAGGGGCTTGGAAAAAAGTGGAGTCGTGTGAGTTTTGTGACAATCTTAAAACTATTGATCACTTGTTCTTTTCCTGCCCTCCAGCGAAGTATGGCCGAAACGTGGTTAGCGTTACATTATGTTTTCCTTATGTGCGCACTTGTTTTAGAGATTTATATGAAGATTGATTTGGTGTTTTTGGGGAAGAGATAGAAAATCTATTATCATTGGGTCAGCTACTATTTTGGGATATTAGGAAAACAAGGAACAAATCTTGTTTTCAAAACAAATAGCAGTGCAGTCCACACCTATGTTATTCTCTTTGCTTGTTATTTCATTAACATTTGGGCAAAACTTCAGAGAAAAGGGCTTCAAAGACTTTTGCCTCTTGCAGCTAGGAGGATGGCACATGTGACACATGAGGTTTTCACATAGAGACACTGCTAGAACTCTGTGGGAAAAATTATCGCTGCGTAAAAATCTTGTCCACCCCCCTCTCGTTGGTGTCGCGTGGTTGATCATGCCCTGGTTGATCGTAGTGAAGCAAATCTCGTGTGGGTGTGTTTGTTTTCTATTTAGCTTCATGGTGTTAGTACTTGGTTGTTGTCAAGTTTGGATCACCGTTTATGTTCTTTCTGGCACTCCTGTTTTCGACAATACCAGTGTTTTGTCATGTTCTATCAGTTTAACCTTTTGTGGTGTAAACCTGATCAAATTTGCCAATTTCTTAATTCAAAATGGAGGGGCCTTCTCGGGTTGCTTTTCTCCAAAAAAAACAACCCTCTTGACTCATGTCGGCTCGAAAAATTTGATTGTTCCAACTTTTAGTGTTAAAGGGACTTAACACTGAAATAATTCTCACACACGCAACAATTACCGGGCCCTGATTTTATGCAGGACATATAGCATTTGGCCCTAATCCTAGTACTCTGTGTTTTATGAATGGCGATGGCGTGCAAACGATGGCTTGAGGTCGAGGATAGAGCAAAGCATGGTCACCTGGAGAGGATGAGTAGGGGGTAAGTTTGTCCTGGTTTTTTTTTCGTTGGGCCCGCAAAGTTCGGATCCAAACCCCGTTTTACCTAGCGTATTCATACAGTACAGGTACAGGAACCGGAAAAAAACCGTGGCGCACGACCCCACAACGCGCGTGCTCGTCTTTTCCGTTAGGTAACCTCTATGTTTGACGCACCTCACAAGAGAGCTCCGTCATTCGCGTCTCGTCGTTGTGCGGCGCCGGGAAATGGGAGATGGGGGCACGCGTTGCGGCGTATTTTTTACCAAAAATGGCCCTTTTACCGAACTAAACCCAGATATGGCCCTTTTGTGAAACTATTGCCAAATCTGGCCCCTGGGCTCGGCGCCAAATGGGCCGGCGCCGAAATTGTACAGCTCGGCGCCAAGATGGGCTGGCGCCGCATAGCTCGGCGCCAAATGGGCCGGCGCCGAAATTGTACAGCTCGGCGCCAAGATGGGCTGGCGCCGCATAGCTCGGCGCCGCGCCGAGCCCAGGGGCCAGATTTGGCAATAGTTTCACAAAAGGGCCACATCTAGGCTTAGTTCGGTAAAAGGGCCATTTTTAGCAAAAAATACCGTTGCGGCCGACGCTTCACTACGGCGTGATGTTTCGTTCCGATGACGTCACCACCACATGTCAGCGTATTCGTACGACGTATATAATTGCGCGGGTCGTACGGGGTTTCTACCGGCTGCACGTACCTACAAATTTTCTGAAAAGACCATTGTGCCCCTGATTATGAAGGAATACGGAAAGATCGTGGCCGTCCTTGTGTGTTCGCGACTTCGCGTCCGAACTTTTGCCAGGGGCGGAGCAGAAACCCTAACTAGAGGTTGAGTAGGCAACGATCAGCAGCAGGGGGCAAGGCTCGAGAAAGAAGATGGAAAAGGGTAGGGGAGCACAGGGACCCCAACAAGGCACTTAATGCGACAGCAACCTAGAGGGCCCTGCTTGTCGCCGGATATGCTCCACCAGTCCACATCAAATCCCACATTAGCGCATGATGCCCTTCACCGAACGGTGGCTAATCAGAAAATTACCAACCGAACGTTTACCACTGTGTACTTAGAGACCAACGCATACCCCGTCACCGTCAATCTTACATGGACTGGGAGTCGATTGTACCACTGCCGATGATGATTACAAATGGAACCCCCCTAATGGTTTCTTGGTGCCGTCTCCACGCATGCAACTTAATTCGCTCGGATACTAATTGGCCGCACAGAACTGTAGCCGGCAGGTCGTATCAAATCAGCGACCACTGATTGAAACCCCCGCCTCGCCCATGCGTTCGCTGTCAGCATAACGATTTTTGGCGCCGTGTGTACTGTGCTACTGTTGTGATGTAAACTTCTAATGCAAAACAGTGGAGAATTACGGTACGTTTAGCAGAACAAAATCAAGAAAGAGAAGCATGCATGATCCAAACAGACAGTGAGATGAATCCCATCCCAGCCGTCGGAGCACCATGAATCGATCTCAGGTCAGCAAATCATGAGATGAGTTATCAGAACGGCATCCGTTTTACACAAGGGGTCAGCGCAGCCAACAAAAAACTTGTAAACCCCCTTCAGAGCCGAACCGAATGCCGTGCGTGTTCTCCCCCAACTCCCCAAGCTTTGGTGTACTTGTACTTGCTTCGGTGCCCTTTTGAGTTTTGACTCGCCATTGTCGTCGTCCTACCTAGCTACCACCATCTTGTTTGTTGCTCTAGAGACAGAGGGGGAAGGGAAAAAAAAAAATGAAGAGCCCTTTATGTTGCAAGCATGCAGTGCCAGTAGCTCTAGGATCTTCCCCTCTGCTGCTCCTGAACTTGCAGTTAACCGATCTTTACATACATGCCACTGGCTCACGCCGATCACAGCCCGAGCAGGATGTAGTAGACGAGCGTGATGGGCAGCGCGATGAGCATGCCAAATATGACCCTGCAATCCAAACGGAAAACGGTGAGCCAGGTTGCTAAATCCGGGAGAATCTTTGCCGGACCGGAACAGCTCCTGCTGTCTCCTTGTCCGTGTCGGTGCTGCTGCTACGAGCAAGTACGGCCATGGTACTTACGCTGTGCTGAGAATGTCAGGGTGCACGCTGTACTCCTTGGCGAAGACGAAGGGGACAATGCCCTGCGGCAGCGCTGCCTGCTCGATGGCGAATCAAGGAAGAAGACACGGCCCAGCGCAGCCGGAGCCGGAGAGGAAAAGGTTAGTACGAGACAGGGAGGAACAAAGGTTAAGCTTTTGCGCGTGAAAGCAGGGCACGAGCGGGGTTTGCGAAAAGAAGGGACACGAGCACGCGAGGACTTTTATTTCGCTGTTTGCTTTTTTACCCCTCGTCGGAAAGTAGGCAAGTACCTGGACGATGGCGACGTGCAGGAGCGTGCCGCGGAGGCCCACGGCGAAGGAGGCGGCGGTCATGACGGCCGGGCCGGCGAGGAACCGCACGGCCATGGCGTACGTCGCCACCTTGTTCCCGCACGCGATGATCCGCGGCTGCAGCGCCATGAACAGACCTGCACAACGCAAGCGCATCCAAGAATCAGTTATTACTGTTGGATAGGAGGACTCCAGGAATGGCAGTACAGGCAGGCATGGAATGAAGCGAAGTAACACCGACCGAGACTGAACATGGCCATTCCGAGCCCTGCATCCGACAGGATGGAGATGGACTGCAGGACGATTGCCGGCATCGTGAAGTTCCACCTGCAGCAATGAGACAAATCCACGACCGGCTAATTAAGTTTTGAATAAACTCATGATCGGTCGGTGTGTGTTAAATTCCGGTCGTGCATGCTAATCTGCCTAGTAATTTGTACGGACCTGAAGCAGACGAGCGACCAGATGAGTCCGATGAGGCTGGAGTAGGTGTTTGGGTTGCGGATGAGCTTGCGCCACACCATGATGAGGATGAGCCGCGTCATGACGCTCGTCGGCGGCATCGCCGTCGGCCCCGCGCCCATCGCATTGCCGGGGTCCGCCGTCATGGCCTTCTCGTCGCCGGCCTCCGCGTCCCTGTCCAACGCCGCGCCCCGGTTCCCGAAGCTGAAGTCGTCTCGCTCCACGTAGTCCTCCCTGTCCTTTGCTCCTCCGTCCACTGCAGCGAGCGAGCGAGAATAAACAAACAAACAAACAGAGAAGGAAACAGGTCAATCAATTAGTCCACCACGGAATTAGCGCTAGCTCCGCAAATCAGGCAGAGTGTGCCGGTGCGTGGTGAGAAAGATTGGTAGCTACTTTTGCGGGGAGACTTGGCGGCCGCGCCGTCGTTGTAGTCCGGTGCGCCGCCGCCGAAGACGTCTGAGACGGGGGAAGCGCTGGAGCTCCAGACGAACATGTGGAGGTCCTCGCCCTTGGCCTGCCCGTTGGTGGCCGCCGCCTGCTTCCTGGGTCCTTTCGCGGCCACCGCGGGGTTGGGTGTGGGGTACGCTCCGGCGGGCGCGGGGATCTGATGCTGGTGCTTGGGCTTGGGCGCGTCGTCCTCGTAGTTGGAGGGGCGCGGCGTGGCGCCGGTGCGGACGCCGAACGCGTCGGCGGCGCCGAAGTTGGAGCTGCGGCCGACCATGGAGTAGAAGTCGGTGTGGTTGAAGCTGGAACCCCTGGGGGTGGGGTTCCTCGACGACTGCAGCGAGTAGATCTCGGCGTTGGTGAGGTTGCTGGGCCTCGGCGTGGTGCTCGAGAACCCCATGGACCGCCGCGAGTAGATGTCCGACCGGGAGGCGCTGGAGCGGCGCACGGTGACGTGTATCTTGCCGTCGTCCTTGACCTCGGCCTCGGTCTCGATGGCGTTGCTCCGTCCGTCGAGCGACATGACGTCGGGGTCCACCACGATGGACGCGATGGCGCCCGCCGTGTCGGGGAACTGCTCGGTGATGAGCATGCGCGCGCCGCGGTACTCGAACATGAAGAGCATGAGCGTGTACCAGATGATGCACTGGAGCACGACGATCTGCACCATGAGGGATCCCGAGAAGTCGCCGTACATGCCCTTGAGCAGCGGGATGCCCATGACGAGCGTGTTGGGGAGCGTGGAGAGGGAGAAGAGCGTGATGGTCCACTCGAGGGAGCCGTTGCGGGAGAGGTGGCTCCAGGCGGTGAGCATGGCGAGCATCATGAGCTTCTGCAGCGTGTCGGCGGCGATGAAGCGCAGGTTCATGGTGTAGGGGTTGTTGGTGGAGATGAAGTGGAAGGAGAGGAGCGGGACGGCGAAGAGGGCGACGAAGCGGTTGATCCCGGAGCACTGGTCCGGGGTGAAGATGTGCCACCACTTGACGCTGCCGTAGGCGAGGATCATGGCGACGTACAGCGGCACCACCGCCGTCATCACATGGTAGAAGTCCGTCGGCGTAATCATCTTCGCCGGCCGGCCTTCCTTCCTCCTCTGCTTGAGCTGCTCTCCTTGTCTGTTTTCGACGCCGCCGCGCGCTCTCTGAATCTTTACAGGGGAGGTGAGGCAGTGAGGAGGAGCATTTGGCTGGTGGATGGTGCCGTGTAGTGGGGGGAGTGCGTGGGGGAGTGTTTTATTTAGGCGAGATGGCAGCGCGGCCGAAGCTTTGTTTGGACCATCCCAGACGAGTGCGAGTGAGTGAGTTGGTGTGGCGAGGCCGAGCAGCCGTTGTATGTGAGCAGATGCAGTGCATGCGCCGAGACATTGTTTTATGGCGTATGGAGACAGGTACGTACTCGTAGTACATACATACGCACGGATGTACGCTGCCTGTACTGCGACATGTATCGAGGGACGGACAAAAGGATACAGGCTTTGGTCGGTTGATACGGCCATACGGGGGTGAGCGTTCGGTTTATGGACAGTACCCGTACGTACGTACTTTGTTCGATCCGTAGACAGTGTACCCGTACTTCCTGCTGGCGTCTTAATAAGCAGCGGCGAGCAAAACAAATAATCTGAAAGCCGGCCAAGATCCAACAATTTGCTATGATTTTTTTGCTTGTTTCAGTCACAATCACGCTCTGGATTGCTTTCATCGGACTTAACGGAGTTTTAAATTGTAACGCCTTTAATAAAAACTAAATCTCAGGACGCATATATATATAGATCGGTTCCGATCAAGCATGATTGCAGGTGTAGTTTCTTTCGTCAATTGCAGGAAATTCCTCTGATGGCGGATTTTCGTAGACCGTACGTACGCTAGTCCGATGCGAAAGAAAGAAATGGACTGGCTTGGTGTCGATTTCCCGGGAAGGCAGTGACGTGTCTGCGCCCTGTCCCTCGCTTTCCGCCAGCCAAATCTTGAGCTATCTAATCTATCGATCCGTAACGGAATCTGAAAAAGGGCCGTCCGAAATTGCCAGAAATGAGGTGAAACTAGATCGAGAAAGAATCTGCTAGGCAGGCTCCTAGTCCTAGGCTGCGTTCGTAGCGGTGAATATTCCTGATACGGCATCTCCCTCCCGCAGCAGCCAGCAGGAGGAGTCAAGTCCCGGACCGTATCTTTCGCCACCGTCAGCGTCTCTGCATTGATATGGAGTCGAGTGGCAAGTCACCTCGTGAAGAACGAATAGTACAGGTAAAATAACCGTGAGAAATATAGTCCCCGAAAAAGTGGCTGCTCTGATGATTTTTATTTTGTAGATGCCCATGATTTTAGCTTATCCGCAAGATCCTACGGACTGATGCGCGATTCTGTGAGCTTGGAATGTTTCATATTTCTTCAACAAAATATATTCAGGGGCGACCAAACTGTACTGTACTGACACGGGAGGGGAAAACAGAGGTCCAATGCGACAAACTCGCCACAAACTACTCCGTTCTTTCGTCGTAGTCCGCGCTTCGAACAGCGAGCAGGACCATAGTTTAATAGCGCTAGCTAGCAGATCGTGAAAGCGGGGAACATCAAAATTGGGAGTAGCCACTGAAAAATAACAACTGACCACGCACTTCCGCCATCAGCTGGCTCCTCCGCTGCTGAACCTGCATATTCCCGACCCGTATCTTAGGCCGTAGCAGCAGTCTACCACAGCAAACATCAAAAAATACTTGAGGTATCCTTGTTAAAACTAAAGTTGCATCTTAGTAGATTTCTATTTATCTTTGCAGATGGTTGATCGGTTCCTCTCGACGGCTTAACGGTAAACAGAGGGAGAAAAGGACGACTCACAAAAGCTACCCCGGTGTGAGGCATTTTTGTAGATACTCCTGTCTTAAAAAACGGCAGCTGCAAGTCTTTTATCCTGTCCCTTGCATGCCGCATGGGAATAACTTTGAACTAATTCCATGCGTCTGGACCACAGCGCATGTGACGTGGCCGTACAAAAAGATGCTGAGACATGCACATCTTATCAGTTTCGGGTACCATTAATCGGCTGTAAACGCTGCTTACCCAGCTAATGAAATGGAACGGCGTGTTGCCTGTAGACTCTAGTACTACACTGGCCAGTGGTCGATGTGGTGTAAAGCGTCCAAGTGCTTAGCATTCGCACGGTGTGCCCATATGAGAGGCACCACGGCCGAAAATGAGTTTTAAATGGCTAAAAGAGGTAAAGTTTGCACGAGGAAAGGCTGCCTGGTAGGCCTTTGGTTTAGGAGATGATAAAACGGTAATCCATATCGGGTCATAGGTCGAGATGCACCTGCTGCTCAAAAATCAATTTTTAAAATGTAAAAAAAATCGAAATAAAAATTTCGGATATACACATGGACATTGTATGTTAGCACAAAAAGTTTCGCGAAGAAAAAAAAATGGCATTTCTTCGCGAAACTTTTTGTGCTAACATAAAGGGTGCTAACGTATATCTAGAATTGTTTTTAAATTTTTTTGACATTTAAAATAAAAATTAAAAATATTTTACATAATGGGTGCATCTAGACCTATGACCCGAATCGCCTTGTCCATGATAAGAAGATTAGTATAGGCAATCAGTACTGGTTCGGATTTCAAATGTTTTAAAGACGTAGGCTAAAATTTGGTGTTTGGGGGAGAATTGCATAGTTCTGAAGGTTGCCCGGCTTGACCCATATATATCAGAAGATTTCTGATTATAGATGATATACAAACGAGATAACTAACCACATCGGTTATCGTCGGGATTCTAACTGAACTATATGTACAACGAAATGTCCGTGTGTTGCCACGAAATAAAGGTCTCAAAGGATTGCATTTTTCTTAATGCTAAGATATGTACGATTTTTCAACCAGGTGTGGTGATGAACTACGTTCACAAAACATTACATCTTTCTCCGTGTGTTATTCGCCTTCTTAACTCTGCAGCAATTTGCAATGTCGCAATAGACATGCAACATAATAGTCACCTTGATATGAATAATGAAAGGGCGTGTTTGGTTGCTCGCATTATTTTTGGCCCTTTTACAGCTGTGGCTCATCAGCATCTGCCTGAATAGAAATATGGCCTAGCCCAGTGCTGTTATAAGTTTTGCGTGGGCTCAGAAACGCGGTGCAACCCAGACAACCAAACGGGCCAAAAAAAATGTTTCCACGGGCGCATGGAGGCTTCGCGAGCAACCAAACACACCAAAAGTGAATAAAAGAGATGGTGCCCCATGTTTGGTTTTGATAAATAATGATAATTCTTATGAACTAATATTTGCATTGATTTATAGTTGTAAAGTTTGTCCATAGACAATGCTTGAATATCATATGTTGGTTTTAAGGTTAAAATAACATTAAGTGATGACCAATATATTCAAAGTGTAATCCGAATTATTGTCATGATGGTTTTGAGATTATGTCAGGTATGTCTTGTATGGAGAAAATTGTGTGAACATTCATGTATATATTTCAAGACATCATCATAACTAAGATAAATAAAATATATAAGGTGGATAGCAAAAAAAAGGGGCAAATAGTGAATTCAATTTGATCAACAAACAAAGTTAAGTGATGTACCAAGTGAGATCAAATGATCTCGTGGTACGGTAAGCAATTGTCCATATAGATTTGTAAATTTACCTATGATATGTGTATGGTATTTCTTTGTGGGTTTGGATATATTTTAATGAGTTTGCATCAAAATAAAAATTCATAGAGTCCATGAAGGATGACATCAAGCGACGATCGTCATCAAAGTGTTTGAGAAATGCAAGTTTAGGATGTGCCATATCAAAAATAATATACTTGAAACTTGCATTCATTTGGTGATAATGGTCAAATGAACACGTGCTTAAGAGAGCCGCTCACATTGTGACTTAAGTGGAGCAATTTGCGAGTCTTCACCGAGCGGAGCGTAATCAAGAAAGGTGAAAATTCAACAAATTGGGTATCAATTTTTTAGATAGAATTTGAATTATGTGACACACATTGCTATTGCAAAGATTGTACTTTGGTAGGCAGTTACACATTAGCAAGATAGTAATGTATACAACTCTTTTCTACCTCCCCACTATAAGGAGTTGCAATATGACGCCCAACATAGATGGACGGTCGTCGGCTAAAATATTAGCAATGTGCACGAATATAGAAAGGTCCTTTGACTTATTTTTACATATTTGTTGATTATTGATCCGAAGTGCGACAAGATGTTTTGAAGATTTTTAGTTTCAGTGAACTGAGTCGTGAAGATTTTCTTATTATTTTGTATTGTGTGAAATAGAATCATATATTAGTTGTATTTTGTGGAAAAGACACTTGAAAAGACAAAAACATGATAGGAAGTGACGAAACATAAATACATCTGGGAAGAAGAATTTGTGCATGCGAAGAAACCAAAGTTCAGGTGTTCCACTCCATAAGACCTCCGCCACCGTCAAACCCTAATCGTCGTCCTTACTAATCCATGACCTCCCGGTCGACGCGGCCACACTCGGTGCCTGCTAACACACGAGCGCTGACTTCATCTCTGACGTGTCGAGCCCACTCCTCCTAGAAGCGCCTAGCCACCACAGTACCCCTGTCGGTTTGGTTGGACGATGCCTTTTCTTGCCATGATGCATCTTCAAAATCGGATGGACGGTTTGTCTCAATACTTCTTCCTCGATCGTCTAAGGGTGGCGAGCCCGCATCCGCTCCCCTATCCGTCTGGATGAATTCCAGGGTCGGTCCATAGGGTCGGGTAAACAGGGCAACCATCCTGAGCCCCGAGAGGAGTAGGGCCTTAAATACTAAAATATGCTTATAACTCTTAATATTATTATCACATATAAGAGACCGTTAACTATTTATAATCAGTATAAAGTTGACCCCGGTTTACATGAATACTTGCACACGGCGGACCAATAGAATATACCACATAAGAATAAACTAATTAGATTACCGGTGCCAATAATTTGTCTCGTAGTCTCACCTATGGATGCCTTAGACATTTTTATTAATACTTTTGCTAGATATATTTACAATGTTTAATTTAATGCATAACTTCTTATTTGAGAAACTAACATTATCACTTTTATACATGATGTGATACATAGGCGTATTGCAGTGAGCATATACAAAAAATTATTTTGTTGTGCCAAAGTAGTGGAACCCATAATATTTATAGACTTGTTGGTGATTACTATAAGCGAAGCTATTAATAATAAGTGTAGATCATCAAAACATTATCACTTATTACTGAAATCACTATAACTAGCATGGCATATTTGACCAGGAAAAAAATGAGCATACCCCCTCTTAAATATATACTCTAGAAGTTTCTATATAATTTCTTACATAACCATACACTACATACTTTTATTATGATATTTGTTACACCATACGAGTTTGAATATGTACCAATATATTTACTAATATTAGAAACATAGAAGAATATTAACACAATAATATACATATATGGTATATACTTATCACTTTTTAAAAATCATGATACATGCGCTCTTCCTTTTTGTTTTGACATTTAAGTTTATTCTGTACCTTGTTGAGGGCAATATCTCACAAAGTAAAAAAAAAAATTTGCACAACTCTTATATAGTTTCAATGATATACATTGATACTATATAACGGAAAAAACAACCGAGAAACATATAATATGGTTAATAATGTTAGCTAAGTACTATAAATCATAAATATATTTTTAAAACACAATATGTTAAAAAAAGTATGAAAGTTTAGTATAATTATATTTATTTTAACTCGCTCGGACCGAAATTTAGTTGGAAGGGACTGAGGACACGCGCAACGTCCTGCCTCCCCTCCTAAGGGTGGAGAGCCGGCACGCGCAACGTCCTACCGGTGTTCTTCGCAGGCTGTTGCCGAAGGTTTGCCACCGTGACAAGCTGGACAAGTCTCGTGCACTGACTCCACCAAAATTTGTCGACAATGTCGCTTCTTTTATGTTGCATGACATGTACATGTAATTTCGGCCATACCGAGAGGATTGGCAATGAACTCATGTATTCATTTCTGTCTACTCTGGATCTCTCTTCGGGAAAAAGACAATGCTCAATTCTACAATATAAGTTTCTTTTGATGCACGTCGACATGATATCTAGCTTCACCAAAAAGAGCATGAGGGTTCACATAAGCGGGTTATCTTAGAGTTGTTCCACTTTATTTAGCAAACTATGGCTGTCTTTGATGGGATGTCCAGTACTAACAGAATCATATGTTTGTTTTGAAATTTGAACCTAAATGTGATTGGACACATGTGCCTTTTGTATTTGAATATGTTATGTACTAGACAACATTCTTTGTTTTTGATTATTGCTAGACGATGGATGATACGTCTCAAACGTATATATAATTTTTGATGTTACATGTTGATATTATACCAATTGTTACATGTTTTATATACACTTCATAGCATTTTTATGCATTTTCTGGGACTAACCTATTAACAAGATGCCACAGTGCCAGTTCCTATTTTCTGCTGTTTTTGTATTTCAGAAAAGCTGTTCTGGAAATATTCTCGGAATTGGACGAAACCTGGACAGGACCTTCTATTTTTCCAACACGTACACGAAGTCCGAAGGAGAGATGGAGGCGACCGAGGAGGGCGCCACACCCTAGGGCGGCGCGGCCGCCCTCCAATCGCGCCGTGGTGGGGTGTGGGCCCCTCGTGCACCGCCTCGCGACGCCCGTTGGACTATATATTGCCTTCGCGTGAAAACCCTAAAAGAATCGACGATTTCTCCAGAAGAGTTCCGTAGCTCCGCCGCCACCAAAAACCAAGTTTCGGGGGTCAGAAGTTCCTGTTCCGGCACCCTGTCGGACGGGGATTGACCCCCGGAGCCATCTCCATCGACCACGCCGCCTCCACTTCGACTCCATGATGGTTTGTGAGTAGTTCCCCCATGGACTACGGGTTCTAGCTGTAGCTAGTTGGTACTCTCTCTCCCATGTATTTCAATACAATGATCTCATGTGCTGCCTTACATGATTGAGATCCATCTGATGTAATTGGTGTTGTGTTTGTTGGGATCCGATGAATTGTTACATTATGATCAGTCTATCTATTAAAGTTTGTGAAGTTATTGTTGCTGCAATCTTGTTGTGTTTAATGCTTGTCACTAGTGCATGAGTGGCATGATCTTAGATTTAAGCTCTATAATTATTGCTTAGATTGTATCTACAAGTTGTTTGCACATGTCCTTGTCCGGAACCCGAGGCCCCAGAGTGACAGCAACTGGGATAACTGGAGGGGATGGTTTTGATATGAGGATCACATGTATTCACTAAGTGCTAATGTTTTGCTCCGGTGCTCTATTAAAAGGAGCACCTTAATTACCAGTAGTTTCCCTTGAGGCCCCGCTGCAAACGGGCTGGTAGGACAAAAGATGTTGTGTAAGTTTCTCATTGCGAGCACGTATGACTATATATGGAAGACATGCCTACATGACTAATAGACTAGATGTTCTGTCTTAATGCTATTTCAATTCTATCAATTGCCCAACTGTAATTTGTTCACCCAACACTTGTTATTGGAGATTTACCTCTAGTGTAGATAGCTGGGAACCCCGGTCCATCTGTAATCATCATTGCTTTACCGTCAACTCCACGCATGCAACTATTTTCTGGTGCCATTGCTTCTGTGTTACTGTTACTATTGCTCTCATATTACTGCTGCTTTCACATCACCCCTGTTACTAGTGTTTTTCCAGGTGCAGCTGAATTGCCAACTCCGCTATTGAGGCTTACAAGTATTCTTTGTCTCTCCTTGTGTCGAATCAATAAATTTGGGTTTTACTTCCCTCGAAGACTGTTGCGATCCCCTATACTTGTGGGTCATCAAGACTATTTTCTGGCGCCGTTGCCGGGGAGCATAGCTCTACTCATAAGTTCACCTGGGGAGTACACTCTACCTGTCTCTCTGTTTTTATTTTATTTTGTTTTGTCTAGTTTACTTTTGTCTAGTTTTATAGTGCTTAGTTTACTTTTGTTTAGTTTATTTCTGTCTAGTTTATTTCTGTTTAGTTTTATTTTTCTTATATACCCAAAAATTCATAAAAATTTAAAAACCGAAAATCTAAAAAAAACTGTTGCTATGGAAGAACATGCTAGAACCTCTATGTTTATGAAAGCTAAAGAATCATATATAAAGTATAGAGAATCAAGAGAGGGTAAAATCATAAGAGGCATGTTAAAAAAATTAAATCAAATTGCTGAAATTTTGCTTGAACGACATGATATAAATTGTTGCTCTGAACAGGATACTAAACATCTTAAATTTCAATGTGGCTTCAGTAAAGAAGTTTTAATTATGAACTATCATTGGAATAACTATATTCATCTTGGATTTGAAGAAGTAGAACAATTTGTTTTACTTATGGGAGCTTCTGAAATAGATTCATTCATGGCTAAAAATTATGAAACTTGTGTTGCTTGTAATAAACTTAAAGAAACGGTCTCTTTTATCCTTGATTATTGCCTAGAAAATTTTAGCAATAATTGTTATATCATTGATTATAAAGGGAGACTCATTCATGCACAAGAATGTACTCACAATTTGCAGGAACCTGTGGAAGAAGAAACTGCTGAAGCTGAAAGCTCATTGGATGAAAAAGAGGAGGAGAGTGATGAACAAAAGAAGGAAGAATGGATTAGCTACCCATGCAAACCTTCTAATGAGAGTAATGATACGTCTCAAACGTATCTATAATTTTTTATGTTCCATGCTAATATTATACCAATTGCTACATGTTTTGCATCTACTTTATGTCACTTTTATACATTTTTTGGGACTAACCTATTAACAAGATGCCGAAGCGCCAGTTCCTGTTTTCTGCTGTTTTTGTATTCCAGAAAAGCTAGTCTGGAAATATTCTCGGAATTGGACGAAAATTTACGGAGGCCCCTATTTTATCAGATGACACCTGGAGTCCGAAGGGGAGACGAAGTGGAGCCATGAGGGCCCCACACGTGGGCTCGGCGCGGCCAAGGATCTGCCGGCGCCCAGGGGTGGTGTCGTCACCTCGTGCACCGCCTCGCGACGCCCTTTGGCCTATATATTGCTCCTACCCCGAAAACCTTAAAAGGATCGACGATTTCCCCAGAAAAGTTCCAGAGCTCCGCCGCCATCCGAAACCCTAATTCGGGGGACAGAAGTCTCTATTTCGGCACCTTGCCGGGACGGGGAATTGCCCCCGGAGCCATCTCCATCGACGCCACTGCCTCCATCATCGCCGTTGCTGACTCCCATGATGAGGAGGGAGTAGTTCTTCATCGGGGCTGAGGGCTCTACCGGTAGCTATGTGGTTTATCTCTCTCGCCCATGGTGTGCTCTTTATGTGATCATGAGCTTTGTAAACTAGTTGAATCCATAGATGTTACTCTTCATTATCTTATATGCTACTCAACTGGTTTTATTAATGTAATCTCCGGAGTCACCTTTGTCCCACGGTGCGAAGTTGATAGTGTGCGCCCCGTGTGTGGCTCTTAGGCTAAAGATAACAGGAATACTTATCATGAGTTATTATTTGCGTTGGATGTCTCTATGAAATTGCGGTGTTTGTCTAGTACTATTTAGGGCGCTCAACTTGACAGTGTGGGGTTCCCTAGATGTGGAATGCGACTTTAAGGTGTGCTGTTATAACCCTACGCAGTGGATTGGTGTTCGTTATCCAACGAGAGAATAATTCAGAGTAGCATAGTGAAGAGGAAATATCTATGTATTCAATTATATTATTATTGTTGAGAGTGTCCACTAGTGAAAGTATGATCCCTAGGCCTTGTTTCTAAGCATTGAAACACCGTTTACAACCAGTTCTGCTACATGTTTGCTTGCTGCCATTTTTATTTCAGATTGCAATTAACACTTATAATCATCCATATCACTTGCATTTTAATATCTCTTCGCCGAACTAGTGCACCTATACACCTGACAAGTGTATTGGGTGTGTTGGGGACACAAGAGACTTCTTGTATCTTAATTGCAGGGTTGCTTGAGAGGGATATCTTTGACCTCTATCTCCCTGAGTTCGATAAACCTTGGGTGATTCACTTAAGGGAAACTTGCTGCTGTTCTACAAGCCTCTGCACTTGGAGGCCCAACACTGTCTACAAGAATAGAACCGTGCGTAGACATCAAGCTATTTTCTGGCGCCGTTGCCGGGGAGGTAAGGTAAAAGGTACTCACATCCTCCAGCTACTTAGCTATTTTCTAGCACTGTTGCTGACGTGTGAGTGCTCGAAGGTATTTCCTTTAGATTCTGCAATTATTTCTTTTTGTTTCTTGTTTTTATTTTACTAGTTAGGCTTAATGGAAAACAACAACAAAATTAGAGAGCTTTATGAAATTTATCTTGAATTAGGACATGATGCTTTTGAAGAGAAAATTAAAAAACCTATGGAAAATTATTTGCATGATGGTAGCAATGTTATTACTATAAAAGCTTTGAACACCATTATTGCTAATGCTATGCAAAGCTCTAAGCTTGGGGAAGCTGGTTTTGATGAATATGATATTTTCAGTCCCCCAAGTTTTGAGGAGAAAATTTTCTTTGATGAGACTTTGCCTCCAATTTATGATGATTATAATGATAGTGGTATTTTGGTGCCACCTACTATGGAGGATAAAGTTTATTATGATTATACTATGCCTGCAATTTATGATGATTACAATGATGGTTGTGATAGTTTTACTCCCACTATTACTAATGAAATTGGTTATGCTTATGTGGAGAGTAATGATAATTTTATGCATGTGGATCATGATAAGAATGCTTTATGTGATAGCTATATTGTTGAGTTTATTCATGATGCCACTGAAAATTATTTTGAGAGAGGAAAATATGGGTATAGAAATCTTCATGTTATTAAATTTCCTCTCTTTGTGATGAAAGTTTTGAGCTTTCTCTTGTGTTGCTTTTATATGATGGTTTCTTTAAGACCTACTGGTCATTATGAGAGAGGGAGACACGGTTTCATATATCTCAATAATATTAAGTCTCCTCTCTTTATGTTGAAAATTTTGAAGGTGCACTTGCTTTGCCTTCCTATGCCATTGGCTTCATGCTTCAATAATTTGTTTTCTTACAAGATTCCTTTGCATAGGAAGTGGGTTAGACTTAAATGTGTTTGGTATTTGCTTCTTGATGCTCTTTTATTTTCAACTCTTATACATATGAGAGCATCATCAAAATTATCATGCCTAGCTAAAAGGCTTTAAAGAAAAGCGCTTATGGGAGGCAACCCATTTTATTTTTCTGCAATTTTTCTTTATTTGAGTCAAGGTGTTGTTTACTTCTGTAGCAACTCCTTTGTATCTTTATTTTCTCGCATTGTTGTGCCAAGAGTAGCCTCTAATGTTAAGATTATGCTAAATTTTGATTGCTGCGCAGAAACAGATTTTTGCTGTTCACTGTACGAAATTCCTAAAATCACCAAATTGTTAATTAAATCTGAATTTTTTTGTGCATAATCTTTATGAATGTCTGAATCTTTCATTAGTTCAAAGTTTTTTGATCTGAGCGTTGTAAGTGCCTCGAAAAAATTCGTCTTTGCGGACTGTTCTGTTTTAGACAGATTATGCCTTTTTATTTTGCATTCTCTCTTTTACTAATGTTGAGTGAAATTCTTTTTGGGTGGAAGAGCTTCACATAACATCAGTGGCAATAGCTAATGTTTAAAGTAACAAGTCATATTGCGTCTTTATAGAACATGTGAATATTTTATTATGCACTAACCTTCTAATGAGATTTACTTTGAGTTTGGTGTGACGGAAGTTTTCAAGGGTCAAGAGGGAAGAGTGATATAATAGGATGGAGAAGAGTGAAGAGATTAAGCTTGGGGAGGCTCCCATGGATGTCCCCAGCATATTTCAATAAGACTCAAGCGTCTAAGCTTGGGGATGCCTCATCCCCTTCTTCATCGGCAAAATTATCAGGTCATCTCTAGTGAAACTATATTTTAATTCTTTCACATCATATGTGCTTTTCTTGGAGCGTCTGTGTGCCTTTATTTTCAGTATTGTACTTTTATTTTCAATAAATCTTGACTGGACCCTAGCATTCTTGATTGGGAGAGAGACACGCTCCGCTTTTTCATGAGAATACTCCTATTCTTCACTTATATTTGTTGAGTATTCATATCTAGCGCTGTTCAGCTTTTAGCTCTTGTTTTCATGTATCTCTTGTCAGAGCTATTAGCTTTCTTTTGTAGAAAGTACTCTCTTGCTTCACTTATATCTGTTTGGAGAGTTGTTGAAATGAATTGATTGGTATTTGGTTGGTTCAGAAAATGTTGCATGTGGTAATTGGTATAAGGAAAAACTTGCATAATCTTGTAGATCACTAACTTGGATTACTTGATGCTTGTCAATTGTTTTGAGTTAACAAGTAGATCATGATTAAATTTGTGCATCACATGAGTTAAGCCTATTAGTGAAGAACTACCGTAAAGCTTGTTGAAAATTTGGTTTGCATCGGTGGTATCTCTAAGGTCTAGATATTTTCTAATAACAGGGTTTGGTTAACAAGGAAGACGGTATGAAGTCTTATAATGTTTGCAATATGTTTGCCATATAAAACTTAGTGTACGGGTAGATATTCTTGTTTGCTTACATAACTTTGCTAGCCTAAACTCTGTACTGAGAGGGAATGCTTCTCGTGCATCCAAATCCTTGAGCCAAAATCCATGCCATTTGTGTCCACCATAACTACCTATATGTGGTATTTCCTTGCCACTCCAAGTAAAATTTTCATGTGCTACCTTTAAATTATTCAAAATGTTATTATTTCCTTTTTGTGTCAATGTTTACTAGCTCACGAGGAATTAGTGTGGTTATTCTTTATTCTATTTGTCAAATGGACTTTTACACCTGGACTAGCGGCATATACATCCGCTTATCCTCTAATTTTGCAAAAAGAGCTGGCAACGGGGTGCCCAGTCCCAATTAATTACAACTTTAACCATTAATTCTCTTCACACTTTTGCCCTGATTCATCAGTAAGCAATGACAAACAGTGAAATACCTGCATGTGTGTAAACCAAAGAGAAAGAGGGATGATCTGCCTTGCTGGTAGAAATAACGTCCTTCATGGGAGCCGCTCTTAAAAGTCCGTTTGACAGGTAGAATATTGTTCTCACCCACTACCATTCGTTGACAATTAACAAACACCTCTCAAAAATAGATACTCCTCCATGGTATGTGATTGACACTAGTACAGAACGACACATCGGAAACGGGCCAAAAACCCCATCAGAAACGGAAAAAGGGTATGTGTCCCCGACCCCGTTACTGGTGTGAAGGCCCTCATCGGTAACGGAGGCGAAAAAACCGTCGCTGATGAGGCGTCGGTTTGGCAACGGTTGTGCACAACCTCCTTTTCTGATGTGTCGGAACATCAGTAACGGAGATTCTGTTTCTGCTCGTTTGCATTGAGGTTTCTTCATAAGCCAAGAGCAGGAATAGATTTGGCACTGGACATTTAAAATTTCACAGCAGAAGGACAAAAAGGCTAACAAATTCATTCATTCATAAGGTATAACAAATGTCACCGATACATTGCATCACAAGACAACCAATTACTTATCTTCATTGTCATGCCTCTCTAAATCTATCATTGACATGTCTAGCTAAATCTATCTATGTCATGCCTCTCTAAACTTATCCTTGCCATTTCCAACTTAATTTATCTTCATGACTTGCTGTTAGAGTTCTTGAATTCAATCTTCTTCTTGGACGGTGTCGCCAAAATATAATCAACTCGCCGCTTTGTCCCTGACCTTGTATTTAGCTCATTTAAATGAGCTAAACGGATCAGCACCATGCTCTGCACATAGTGCAATAAGCGAGTGCTGATGTACTGAAGGTGCCTCTTTTGTAAAGTGGTCACTGAAATGCAAAGAGAGAATATATGACCCCATGTTAGCTCACTATACATCTAGCATAAAGGACATACAACACAAAAGGATGCATAAGACAGAATAACAAACTTACAAATCCATTGCATAGTTGTTGTGTACCAACAATTATGCCGGACGACAAGCGCACCTTGGCTAAGGACCCGGCTTTTTATACAGTGTCACCGAAATGTACATCTGTTTTGCAAAGGAGATAAGTCAGCCATGAGTTTCATACACTACCGATTTGTGCTAGTTATGTTCTTTTCGAGCGACACTACGTAGTCGCCCTCAGTGGCGGAGCTAGAACATATTGAACCAGGATGCACACATGTTACCACAATACATTTAAAACAATTTTTAGGGGTGCTTGTGTGATGAAAAATTGCTAATTTACAAAGAAAAATTCCATCTCCCGGTGTCCTGTGCACCCGGCTGGCTCAAGGTGGATCTGCCAGTGGTCGTCCTCATCGTCCTCGGATGTATTACAACCCTAGTTCAAGTTCTGTTCATGAGTGTCCTATGGAAGAAAACCTAAGCAGAACAATTGAAAGGATCGTATGACACCTAGAGGGGGGGGGGTGAATAGGTGCTACTTCAATTTTAGTACTTTTTAAATTTAGGCTTGACACAAAAGGTAAATTCTCTAGATATGCAACTATGGTGAATTTACCTATATGACAAGCTAGCAACTAAGCAAGGTACACTAAGTAAAGACGGTAAACAAGGATAGAAGTAACCGAATGTGAAAGCACGCGGAGACACGGATGTAATCCCGAGTTCCTCCTTTTTAGGGGAGTACATCTCGTTGGAGAGGTGTGAGCTACCACAAAGGTCAAAACTCAACCGCCACAAAGGCGGGTGCACCTTCTTCTCCGATGAACCGCACCACAAAGGTTTGGTTCACCTTCCACTATCGGAATCCTTCAAGGCGGAATCCGGAGCCCTTACAACAACGATCCGGGGCACAACCCACAAGAGGATTGGGGGCCCCGAACAGCTACAATCTGTCACAAAGACAACAAGTGAGTACAATAAGAAGCTAGGTTTTCCTAATGGAAATCCTAGCCAAGGGGCCCTCAAGTGAATGAGGGGGAAATGAAGAACGGCTTGGTGAAGATGTAGATCCGGGCCTTCTCCTTCAATCCTCCAAGTATCAACGAGTTTGGGTGGAGGGATTGGGAGATCTAGTGATTCTTGAGCTTGCAATAATGGAGACTTCAAGTTTGGGCGAGCTGGCTGGCTGGAGGTAGGTGGAGGGGTATAAATACCCCTCCAGAAAAACTAGCCGTTTCTGTCCACTTGGGCCAGAGACTCCGGACTGGAAGTCCGGAGACTCCGGGCAGGCCGGAGACTCCGGGGGTACTCCGGGGTCACTCCGGACCCAATGCCGAAGCTGCCGTCGCTTGGTCACTTCACTATAAAACTCTGCCTGGGGCGGAGACTCCGGACTGGAGGTCCGGAGACTTCGGTCTGACCGGAGACTCCGGGGTTACTCCGGGGTAACTCCGGACCCGATACCGCAGCTGCCGTCGAATGTGTCACAACCAGAGAGGCCGGAGACTCCGGCCAGAAGACCGGAGACTCCGGTCTGGGCAAGCAAAAAGCAGACTTCATTTTCCTGTCAGGTGATTCGATGCAACGTGCAAATATTTCTTTTGACTCCTGCACCACTTAACATCACTTAGATAAATCCTAGTGTTGTTGCCTAACACACAAAAACTAAGGGATATAAAATATGCCCTTTCAATCTCCCCCTTTTTGGTGTTAGATGACAACACTCGGATTTGCAATAAAACACACAACAAATATCGACATGTTCCACAAAGGATTCAAGAGACTCCCCCTACATGTGTGCATACAAGTAGTTTGCATTTGAATACAAATGCTCAACATGTAGAGGAGAGATAACTCACAAGAAATATTGAACATGATAAATTTCATCAACACAAGGACATATCAAGATAATGGTTTGAGAGGAAGGGTAACATACCTTGTGCATAATGTTGTAGAATATAAACCAATGCACAAAAATATATCATCACAAAGATAGATACCATCTCAACCATAGATAGAGTGAAATATCCATAAGTTCCACACAGACGGAATAAAACATAGTCTCATACGAATAAAAAGCAAATAGGTTCAACAACAAAGATAAAAGGACACAAGCTTCAAAGAAATGATAAACGAGCATGCTTGTGTCCGACCCATGCAAATCCCCACGAGAGAACCTAGTAGAACTACTTCTCCCCCTTTGGCATCGAAACGCCAAAAAGGGAAAAGAGCGATGCTAACGAAACCCAAGGCGATCACTCTTCGTCTTCATCATAATCCTCATCATCATCCCCACTTTCAGCATCACGATCATCTCCACTTGCTTCACCACTTGCTTCTTCACTATCGTCTTCCTCATCACTTTCTTCTTCATCGCGCATAGGAGCCTTTCCGGTGTTGCGAGACGAGGTAGGCATGGAGGTCACATCATCATAATCATTCCAAGGAAAGATATCCACATTCCACTTCTCAAGAGAAATAGTTGCTTCGGATGGCGGAGTTTCGGGTTCACTTCTTCGCGAGGAGGAGTGAAACCACCATTGTTGGCTTTGCGCATTTCCTTTATCATGGTGGCTTGATTGGACAAGATCCTCTTGTTGTAACATATTGTTGATGATTTTCCTTGTGGGTCGCAACACCCATGCACATCATAGCCTTCTTCCACCAAGAAACCTTCTTGAACTCATCATTGACTCTTTGCTTGCCACCAACATCCCAAGAGGGTGGAGTGGCATTTTTCCTTCTTGCCCTAGGCGCTTCTCGCGCCTCTACCTCTTCATAAGTGTCTTGAGCAAGATGATGGCCGAGCACTTGAAGGTAACCATAGAGTGTTTCTTGAAACGGGATTGATCGAGTTTGGAATCTTTTTGAGGATGAGCTTCATGACATAGGAGCATACATAGGATTCTTCCTCTCATAAATAGCAATGTTGATCTCACACCGGATATAGTCCATGACATCAATCTCAAACCCTTGGCAATCCGGTCCGGCAAGGTATGTCATGTGGCAATGATGCATGAGGTTCACTAGAGCTCCACGGATAGCATCCGTATTCCCGGCTTGAGGTGCAATGCTCCAACGAAACATGCGAATCAAAATGTTGTAGATGGGCTTGAGACCTTTGGTGGTAGCAATGGCACCATTTTTTGCAGCAAGAGGAGCGAGGAGCTTCTTATCATAGGCCACTCCTTCAACATGCATTCTTCGACCAACTGAGATGTTCACACCTTTGAACTCATATCCCAAAGCTTCTCCGAATTCTGAAAATTTTGCACTAACTTTGAGAGGCCCCGTCATCCAAGTCATTTGGTGTCCTCCTCATCTCCAAGCACAAGAGTGGCAAAAAACTGTTGCACCATCTCAATATCATAATCTTGTTGGAGGGAAATGAGGTGCTCAAGACCAATCTTTCTAGCAACCCAAATTGCTTCCTTAAAGTAATCCTTCTTGGCCAACACTTCAAATTGCAAGGGTTTTTGAGGACACACAAGGGCTTTTGGGTCCAAATTGGCATAAGTTCCTTCATAATGAGCTCTTGCTCCCTTCTCCAAAAATGACCATCGTTTGAATTGTTGGGCATGTCATAGAAATTTGTGCCCTCATGGAGCGGAACTCCTCCTTGTTCAAGTCCTTCAAAGTGGTGATGTTGTCAAACTTAGCCTTCTTGGCCCTTTCTTCTCGAAGGAGGGTAGCCTCTTGCCTAGCCCGAGCAGTCTCAGCAGCCTTTTGCTTCTTTAGGGCACCACTCTGCACATGCTTGTCTTGCTCTGCATCATAGACCAAGTAGTCTCGACCTTGAAGCTTCTTCTTCTTCTTGATATTCGAGGATGAGGATGAAGCACCGGGGTACCTTTTGTTAGCTGTGAAACAGGAGTAGATAGGTAGCATTGAGATAAGCATACATGTCCATGGAATCAAAAGAAGGAAACAATTGGAGAGAAATTTTCTTCAGAGATGATCTGGGCCGGAGTCTCCGGTCTCAGGGGGCGGAGTCTCCGGCCACACCGGAGTCTCCGGTCAGGGGGACCGGAATCTCCGGCCTGAGACAGGAACTTCCAACCTAGGTCAAATCTGAGCGAAAAATCGACACCAACCAATTCCTAGAGAGTACATTGCCATCCTAAAGGTTCTACACCACGAATTTCAACAAGAACTACTCTCAAAACTAGATCTAGGAAGAATCCTAGAGGAAGAGAGAGAGAGGTACCCGTGTCCTTCATGGTGAGATCCAAACGGAGGGGAGGAAGATCCCCGACGCTTGGGAGGTGGAGGAGCCGGTGGCACGGCGGATTCCGGCGGCGGGGAGCGGCCGGAGGCGAGCCCGGAGTGACGGCGGCGAACTGGGGAAAGGTTGGGACGGGGGGAAGTGAGGAGTTGAGAACACATCTCTTCTCCCCGTGCCCTAAAAGGAACCCAGTGAATCGACCGGGTCCGGAGTCTCCGGCCTAAACACCGGAGTCTCCGGCCTGAGCCGGAGTTTTCCAGGTTTAGGGCGGAGACTCTGGACAGACCGGAGTCTCCGGTGTTGCACACCGGAGTCTCCGGACCCAAACACTCCAAAACTGCCAGATTTTTGTGGGAGACATGTATGTTGCAAGAGGAGCATGTTTTTAGGTAGGAAAGGCTTAGGATGAGAACAAGGTCACTGATGGTGGGATACGCACTTGGAAGTTGCAAGATCAAATAAAAAGACCAATTTCCAAGTGTTTCTCCCAAAGACAAATAAAAGGTCTAGAAAACCTAAATAAAACCAATAAGCCCAAATAAGATCCAACTCCTCACAAAGAGGAGGGCGGTGGCCTAGGCCACCATGTATGAGTGTGTGGTGTGACACCGCGAAGATGTATCTTGGGTTCACGGCCACTACTCGTCATTTAAGCTCACAATTCATAGAACGAATATAGAGATGCAAATGAATTCTTACTATCGGCATAATGGGGGGAGGGATAGTCCAATGGATTAGGACCGCACTCCCCCTATGTCCATGCCTACACCTAAACCAAATAGATAGTCAAGAAATAGGTGTGTATGCAAGATGGTCAAGTCAAGCTCCTAGAATCCACGATATTTAGCTCATGCCTCAAGAAGGTGAATCTTGCTTCATCAAGTGGCTTCGTGAAAATGTCGGCAAGTTGATCTTTGGTTGGAATATAGCCAAGCTCAATATCACCACGAGCAATATGATCCCGAATAAAATGATGACGAATCTCAATATGCTTCGTTCTTGAGTGTTGCACCGGATTGTGGCCAATCTTGATAGCACTTTCATTGTCACATAAAAGAGGCACTTTGTCACAATTGACACCGTATTCCTTTAAAGTTTGCCTCATCCATAACAATTGAGTGCATGCACTTGCGGCCGCCACATACTCGGCTTCGGCGGAAGATAGAGATATACAATTTTGCTTCTTAGAAGACCAACTCACCAAGGCCCTACCAAGAAATTGGCATGCCCCGGAAGTTGATTTCCTATCATCCTTGCAACCGGCCCAATCCGAATCCGTGTACCCGGCAAGAGAGAAATTAGTGCCCTTTGGGTACCACAAACCAAACCTTGGGGTATCAACCAAATATCGAAGATTCTATTGACCGCCACCATGTGGCTTTCTTTAGGAGCGGCTTGATACCTTGCACACACCCCTACACTCAACACAATATCGGGTCTAGATGCACAAAGATAAAGCAAAGAACCAATCATAGAGCGATAAAGTTTTTGACAAACATCGATACCGTCGGGGTTAAGTTCAAGATGGCATTTGGTGTCCATGGGAAACCGCTTGCCCTTAGCATTGTGCATATTGAACCTCTTGAGCATGTCTTGGGTATATTTGGTTTGAGAGATGAAAGTCCCTTCATTCAATTGCTTGATCTCAAAACCGAGAAAGAACTTCAACTCGCCCATCATAGACATCTCGAACCTATCGGTCATAAGCTTTGAAAATTCATCATTGAAAGCTTTGTTAGATGAGCCAAATATAATATCATCAACATAAAGTTGGCATATGAAAAGCTCCCCTTTGACCCTCTTAGTAAAAGAGTGGGATCGATTTGCCCCAATTCAAATCCACGGTCTAGCAATAGCTCTCTTAGGTGCTCATACCAAGCACGAGGTGCTTGTTTGAGACCATAGAGCGCCTTATCAAGCTTGTAGACATGGTTAGGGAATTTAGGGTCCTCGAAACCCGGTGGTTGCTTAACATATACCAACTCCTTTAAAGGACCATTAAGAAAGGCACTTTTCACATCCATTTGTTGCAATTTAAAGTTATGATGTGATGCATATGCAAGAAGGATACGGATGGACTCAAGGCGAGCCACGGGTGCATAAGTCTCTCCAAAATCAATGCCTTCAACTTGAGAGTACCCTTGTGCAACCAATCTTGCCTTGTTCCTCACAACCATTCCATGCTCATCTTGCTTGTTCTTGAATATCCACTTTGTGCCTATAACATTGCGGCAATCTTTTGGCTTCTCAACTAGATTCCACACTTTGTTGCGCTTGAAGTTATTGAGTTCATCATGCATAGCTTCTAACCAATCCGGATCTTCAAGAGCTTCAAACACTTTCTTTGGTTCCACCATGGAAATATGAGCTTGATGTTCACTAAAGTTTGCCAATTGCCTTCTTGTGGTAACACCCTTCTTGTGGTCACCAATGATGTTTCTAGATGGTGACCTTTAATTCAAAGTCTCTTACAATTCTTGCTTTACGACGGGCTTCGATATCTCATTGCATCTTGGAGGTATCTCTTGATCATCTTGATCATTTGAGTCCCCGTCTTGACCGGAATGTTGACCTTGATCATCTTGAAGCACATCTTCAACAAATGAAGGAGAGGGTTGATCTTGGTCATGACCTTGGCTAGCATCAACAATAGGAGAACTTGGTTCTTGCATAGCAACTTGGTCAACATGAGGAGGGTCTTGAACTTGTTCTTGGGGGTGCATCATTTGCTTCCATGATAGGCGCCGTTTCAACTTGTGATGAAGAGGCCTCCACTTGAATGGAGCTTGGACTTGCTTGAGGAGACTCGTAATGAATCTCAACGGGCGATGGAAACCAATGCCCATTCTTCTTATAGCATCTTGAGGCTCTTCATTATCTACATCACAAACATGAAATTGCGCCACTTGGGAGCCGTCATTCTCATCGAACCTCACATCACAAGATTCTATGACTTTCCCAACGGTCTTGTCATAGACTCTATAGGTGTGAGATTCGGCACCGTACCCAACAAAAACACCCTCTAAAGCTTTAGATTCAAATTTAGACAAACGAACACTTTTGTTCTTATAGAAACACTTACAACCAAATACTCGGTAGTAGGAGACATTGGGCTTGTTGCCGGTGAGCATCTCATAAGATGTAAACTTCTTGCCAACACGAAAGAATAGCCGGTTAGATGAGTGACACGCCGTGGAGATAGCCTCGGCCCATAAGAATAGCGGAGACTTAAACTCCGCCAACATAGACCTTGCCATATCCATGAGAGTCCGGTTCTTCCTTTCGGCTACACCATTTTGTTGAGGGGTATATGCAGCGGAATATTGATGACGAATCCCCTCTTCACTAAGAAACTCATTTAAGGTGTAGTTCTTGAACTCGGAGCCATTATCACTCCTAATGACCAAAATAGGGACATTGTATTGGCGTTGAACAATATTGGAAAAGTCGATGACGGCTTGTTGGGTCTCATCCTTCGTCTTGAAGAAATAAACCCAAGTAAATCTTGAATAGTCATCAACAATCACCAAACAATATTTCTTCCCACCAAGACTAGGTTGAGGCACGGCACCAAAGAGATCAACATGAAGAAGTTCCAATATCCTCTTTGATGAAATGATGGTCTTGCTTGGATGGGGAGAATCATGCATCTTTCCTTCAACACAAGCCCTACAAAGACGATCTCTAGAAAAAGAAACATTGTCTTTTAGTCCAAGAATGTGGCCACCCTTGTGAAGACTTTGCAAAGTTCTCATGTTGACATGGGACAAGCGGCGATGCCACAACCATCCCACGTCGGCCTTTCCGAATAGGCATATTGCTTGAGTGTTGGTAGACCCCGAAAAGTCCACCACGAACAACTCATTTTCAACATACCCAACGAACATGACCTTTAGAGTCTTGCTCCTCAAGAGTACCACCATATCAATAGTAAAATGGACATCAAAATTCATCTTATTAAGTGCACGAACGGACATAAGATTGTAACCGAGGGACTCGACAAGCATGACATTTACAAGGGTGATATCCTTTGCAACTACCACCTTGCCGAGACCCGTTACCTCCGCTTTTGATTTATCACCATAGGAGACGGATGCTTGATTTATATTTGGTCCCAACTCCGTCATGATCTCTTTGCTTCCGGTCATATGACTAGTGCATCCACTATCAACCACCCATTTAGACCCACCGGAAGCATAGTCCTACAAGAAATCATTGCTTGGTTTTAGGTACCCATTTCTCAATGGGTCCTCTTTTGTTAGCAACAAGGGTCTTAGGAACCCAAATAGAGTAAGCAATGTAACCATCATAAGGACCAACATATTTTGCATAAACATCCCCATAGTAATCAACATAAAGAAAGTAGTTGGGATTGTTATGCCCCGCAAAGTCACTACGAGTGGTCTTGCCCCTAGTGGCATTACCATCCGCAATGGGAGTCTTGGCTTGTGCGGGCTTGGCATTGGTGTTGCTCTTCTTCTTCTTTGCCTTGGCCACATAACCAGGCCCTCCTTCCCTTTGTGTGGCTTTTGCTCAAAAATTTGAGCAACACCTTTTCTTTACCTTTAGGAATAGAGGTCTTGGCACTAGTGGCCTTGGCAAGCTCAACCTTCAACCTAGCATTTTCCTCAATAACATTTGCATGATCACAAGAGGGAGTAGAGGTGCTAGGTGAGTTAGATTTGGAAAGTTGAGTTTGAAGTTGCTCATGAGACTTGACTAGAAGAGAGTGGTACTTTCCAAGGCCTTATGAGCCTTGTTAAGTTTCTCCACATCCTCAAGGAGTCTAGCATTAGCAACCACAAACTCGGCTTTCTCCTTTTTAACCACTTTATATTTAGCAAAGACATGATCTCTATCCTTAATGATTTTAGCAATTATTTCATCATTTTTATCATCAAGAGACTCAATTCTTTCCTCAAGAGAGGTTCTATATTCACTTCTTCTTCAAGAGAAGCATTCAAGGATTCTATGGAAGCATTCAAGGATGCTATGGTGAGAGAATCCTCTCTCTCAATTTTTCCCTTGTCATCAAGGATTTCTTCGGCCGCATCAAGTTGTCTCAAGAGAGACTCAACATAAGCCTTAGCTTCACCTTGCAAGTTAGCCATAATAGTATCGGAAGCAACAAGTTCTTTCTTAATCACAAGACTAGTTTTATCATCTATTTCATGCATAGTCTTGGGAGTAGAAGATGATACCTCGGTGACGGAAGCCATGAGGCAACGAGCGGTGTTGACGGAGAGGTTCTCATTGGGGGATTCGAAGAGAGAAGGAGGTGGAGTTGATACAATGGCCAAAGCGGCCACCTCACGAGTGGGTTCTTCTTCTTCTTCGGAATCCTCGGAAGGATACTCTTCTTGAGTCAACAACACAATTCTTGGTGCTTTCTTGAAGAATGGCTTCCTCTTGACAAAAGGCTTCTTTTGTATCATTTTGATTCGCCCTTGAGGACAAGCCTTCCACCATTTTGCTCTCTATTCTCATAGGACAATCCTTGATGAAGTGATGCTTGTTATGACAATTGTAGCAAGTCTTTATCCTATTAGCAAACTCCTTCTTCCCGCTTGGATTGTTTGCATGATCAACTTGAGCCTTTGCCTTGGCCGGGTCACGCCAAAAAGTCCTTGTTGCAAGAGCTATGTGACCATGGAGGGCCGGTTCAAGTTCATCGGGAGGAAGGTTGTTCGGGCATGCTTCAACTTCATCATGTTCATCAAGGCACACAACCTTGGCCTTCAAAGCAAGAGAGGGACCTTGCTTCATTCCCATGGCCCTAGCACGGTTGTCTAGAGCATTCTTGGTGGCAACCTTGGAGGCTTGCACTCTTGCATAACTTCATTGGATGTCATCTCAAGGTAGTTGAATTTTCCTTGTATGGCCTTCAATTCAACGGGCTCGAAGGGCATGAGAGCATTCACATACTTCCTCTTGATCCAAGCATCATCCACATAGGTTGCCCCAACATTATGAAAGGCTTTGGCAAGAATGTTGAGTCTTCCATACATCTCCTCATGGTTTCATTATCAAGCATGTAGAAACCTTCGGCCTCATTGCTCAAGCATCATATCTATTCCTCTTCATGCTTTCATTTCCAAGAATGCCACCTCAAGGCACTTCCAAGCTTCTTTGGCGGTGGAGACGTTTTGAATGTGATGAAGACCACTTTCTCCAACGGCAAGTTCAATCATGTGGAGAGCGGAAGCATTGAGTTGTTTCTCGGCAACCTCTCTTCTTGTCAAGTTGTTAGGATTCACGGCCTTGTATCCCTCTTGAATGATCCTCCAAAGCTCGATAGAGGAACTGTTGATATGAGATTTCATTAAGTGTTGCCAAGTAGTAAAAGCCGATGCATTAAGTTTAGGAGGTGGACCCAAAGGGTTTATGCGAGTATGATGGATAGGTGGGTCGGGAGAGTACGCAAAGGGAACCCCATGGTACTCCGGCTTCCCACCTTCGGGAGTGGTGGTAGAGTGGAAGATTTCTTAGGGTCGGTTTCTTTATCTTCAACCCCTTCTTTTCCTCTTTTCCCTTTTCCTCCTCGGTTTCACCGTCATGGGAGGAAGCGGAGTCATCTAGTGGGTGGTCTCCTTAGGAACCTTGCCACTTGCGAGTTGTTGATCAACTCACGCATCTCGGCAAATTTGGTATCCATGGACGATATCAAAGATGTCTCCATCGATTTGAGATCGGCCATGGATGCCGTAGTGGCTTGGTCATCCAGGGATCACCATCACTTCGTGTCATACTTCTCTTAGGCGGTTAAGCCCAACAAGAGAGCCGAGGCTCTGATACCAATTGAAAGGATCGTATGACACCTAGAGGGGGGGGGGTGAATAGGTGCTACTTCAATTTTAGTACTTTTTAAATTAGGCTTGACACAAAAGGTAAATTCTCTAGATATGCAACTATGGTGAATTTACCTATATGACAAGCTAGCAACTAAGCAAGGTACACTAAGTAAAGAGGTAAACAAGGATAGAAGTAACCGAAGTGAAAGCACGCGGAGACACGGATGTAATCCCGAGTTCCTCCTTTTTAGGGGAGTACGTCTCGTTGGAGAGGTGTGAGCTACCACAAAGGTCAAAACTCAACCGCCACAAAGGCGGGTGCACCTTCTTCTCCGATGAACCGCACCACAAAGGTTTGGTTCACCTTCCACTATCGGAATCCTTCAAGGCGGAATCCGGAGCCCTTACAACAACGATCCGGGGCACAACCCACAAGAGGATTGGGGGCTCCCGAACAGCTACAATCTGTCACAAAGACAACAAGTGAGTACAATAAGAAGCTAGGTTTTCCTAATGGAAATCCTAGCCAAGGGGCCCTCAAGTGAATGAGGGGGAAATGAAGAACGGCTTGGTGAAGATGTAGATCCGGGCCTTCTCCTTCAATCCTCCAAGTATCAACGAGTTTGGGTGGAGGGATTGGGAGATCTAGTGATTCTTGAGCTTGCAATAATGGAGACTTCAAGTTTGGGCGAGCTGGCTGGCTGGAGGTAGGTGGAGGGGTCTAAATACCCCTCCAGAAAAACTAGCTGTTTCTGTCCACTTGGGCCGGAGACTCCGGACTGGAAGTCCGGAGACTCCGGGCAGGCCGGAGACTCCGGGGGTACTCCGGGGTCACTCCGGACCCAATGCCGAAGCTGCCGTCGCTTGGTCACTTCACTTTAAAACTCTGCCTGGGGGCGGAGACTCCGACTGGAGGTCCGGAGACTCCGGTCTGACCGGAGACTCCGGGGTTACTCCGGGGTAACTCCGGACCCGATACCGCAGCTGCCGTCGAATGTGTCACAGCCAGAGAGGCCGGAGACTCCGGCCAGAAGACCGGAGACTCCGGTCTGGGCAGCAAAAAGCAGACTTCATTTTCCTGTCAGGTGATTCGATGCAACGTGCAAATATTTCTTTTGACTCCTGCACCACTTAACATCACTTAGATAAATCCTAGTGCTGTTGCCTAACACACAAAAACTAAGGGATATAAAATATGCCCTTTCAACAATGACAACAACCCTAGTTCGTCGGCACGACGGCCGGTCACAAATATATGTATTACCTTTGTATCTGGCGGCGGGAGTACGTAGTCGTCCTCGTCGTCCTCGGATCGACACGCCATGCGCCCTCCAGCTACAGA
Source organism: Poa pratensis (assembly GCA_947311845.1). Taxonomy (NCBI): domain Eukaryota; kingdom Viridiplantae; phylum Streptophyta; class Magnoliopsida; order Poales; family Poaceae; genus Poa; species Poa pratensis. The sequence goes on along the minus strand of CAMZMU010000034.1, from coordinate 65,651,588 downwards.
TCAGGCGACGAGATCTGCCCGGGTGGAGCAAAGAACGGGTACGCGCTGCCACGGTCGGAGGAGAGGAAGATGCGCGCCGACACGGTCGAAGGAGAAGAAGATGCGCGCCGCCACGGTCGGAGGGAGGGAGATGCGCGCCGCCACGGTCGGAGGAGAGGAAGATGCCCGCCGCCACGGTCGGAGGGAGGGAGATGCGCGCCGCCACGGTCGGAGGGAGGGAGATGCGCGCCGCCACGGTGGAGCTAAGATCTGGTGCTGCGTGGAGGCACCGCCACACTTTGAGAGTGAGGCTGAGAGTGAGCGATAGAGTTTAGGGCTGTGTGAAGGGCGCATTTATAGGTAGAACATCGGAAACAGAGGGTATAAACAACCGTTTCCTTTGATTTTTTCACTGACACACTGGGCTTATACTGATCTCTACTAGTATTGAAGTTGAAGAACATAAAAATAAATAACTATAACTACTCCTCGGCCTCCGCCTTCTCCTGCTCGTATGCGAGGAGAGCCGCGTAGTCGTCCGTGTCGTCGCGCGGCTCCTCGCCGACGATGTCATCGCCGCCCGTGCGCCCCTCCCACATCTCGTCGTCGTCGTAGGCAGGATCGTCGCGCAGCTCCGGCAGGAGGAGGAGCCGGCGGCTCTGAAGCAGCTCAACTCTTTCCGGCGGCATAGGCACCGACGCGCGGTTGAGGTGCCAGCCACGGGTAGCCGAACCTTTGACCATGGCACTGGCCTCCTATATTGCCAGTGCCGCTCCGCGATGGCCTGCCCGACGATGACGCGGTTCTATCCAGGCGACCGCGGACGAGCGTCTCTCCGCCGCGGCGAGCGGCTGCGGTCGCGGGCGCCCGAGGATCCCGCGTCCTCTTCCGGCGGCATAGGCACCCTCCTGTGGTTGACGCGCCAGCCAGCGGGGAGGCTAACATTTGACCAGGGCACTGGCCTCCTATATTGCCAGTGCCTCTGCGCAACGGCCTCCGGCACGACGACGCGGTTCCAATTCAGCGAAAGCGGGAAACTGCTGCGGCGAACGCCCGAGGAGTTGCTAGGAGTATCCTTGGCTGCGGCGAAGTGGCGTACTGAGATAGCAGGGAGATCGTGAGTTTTTAAGGAGTAGTGGGCGGTGCCGCGGCGTCACTACGCCACTACGCCATAGCAGTTACTCCGCTCGCATCGAATTCCAAGAAGATGGAACGTGTCCACATTGCACACGGACACACAAAAGTCTCCGTTGCTATAGAGGCACATATCGGAAACGGAGCTAGAATTAAGACCGTTGCCAATACTATGGGTAACGGAGTTAATACTTTCTCCGTTACCTATGTTGACGGGCCAGCCACGGCCCAGGTCAGGTTTGTACGCACTAGCCGCGCGGAAAGCGCGATTCTCCGTCGCCTAACGCCTGCCGTTTCCATAGAGGGGTATCCGATGTGTCGTTCTGTACTAGTGTGATGGAAGGCACCCGAGGATTCGGTTAGCCATGGCTTGTGTTAGCAAGGTTGGGAGGAGTGCCAAATATTTTATGCAATCTCTATATGTTTTTGAAAACCTAAAAGCTTTAGCACATGACTTAATCCCTGCTTCCCTCTGCGAAGGGCCTTTCTTTTACTTTTATGTTGAGTCAGTTTTCCTATTCTTTCTGTCTTCCACAAGCAAACACTAGTGTCAACTTTGTTACAACATGCGTTATATGCTATGTATTGGACTTGTTATACTACTTTGTGTTGACGATATCCATGAGATAAATATGTTGAAAGTTGAAGCAAATGCTGAAACTTAATTCTTCCTTTGTGTTGATTAAATACCGTTTATTAGAAACTATTGCTTTATGAGTTAACTCTTATGTAAAACTGTTTGATGCTTGTCTCAAAGTACTATTCATGAAAACGTTTAGCTTGTGTGATTCATTGTTTACTCATTATCTATTTGGTAGCAAACTATAGACCATTGACTTGGATCACTTCATTCATTTACATGTGCCTTGCAATATTATATGATCAAGATTATGAAGGTAGCATGTCACCTCAAAAATTATTTTGTTTTTATCGTTTACCTACTCGAGTACGAGCAGGAACTAAGCTTGGGGATGCTGATACGTCTCAAACGTATCTATAATTTTTGATGTTCCATGCTAATATTATACCAATTGCTACATGTTTTGCATCTACTTTATGTCACTTTTATACATTTTTTGGGACTAACCTATTAACAAGATGCTGAAGCGCCAGTTCCTGTTTTCTGCTGTTTTTGTATTCCAGAAAAGCTAGTCTGGAAATATTCTCGGAATTGGACAAAAATTTACGGAGGCCCCTATTTTATCAGATAACACCTGGAGTCCGAAGGGGAGACGAAGTGGAGCCACGAGGGCACCACACGTGGGCTCGGCGCGGCCAAGGATCTGTCGGCGCCCAGGGGTGGTGTCGTCACCTCGTGCACCGCCTCGCGACGCCCTTTGGCCTATATATTGCTCCTACCCGAAAACCCTAAAAGGATAGACGATTTCCCCAGAAAAGTTCCAGAGCTCCGCCGCCATCCGAAACCCTAATTCGGGGGACAGAAGTCTCTGTTTCGGCACCTTGCCGGGACGGGGAATTGCCCCCGGAGCCATCTCCATCGACGCCACTGCCTCCATCATCGCCGTTGCTGACTCCCATGATGAGGAGGGAGTAGTTCTTCATCGGGGCTGAGGGCTCTACCGGTAGCTATGTGGTTTATCTCTCTCTCCCATGGTGTGATCTTTATGTGATCATGAGCTTTGTAATCTAGTTGAATCCATAGATGTTACTCTTCATTATTTTATATGCTACTCAAGCGGTTTTATTAATGTAATCTCCGGAGTCACCTTTGTCCCACGGTGCGAAGTTGACAGTGTGCGCCCCGTGTGTGGCTCTTAGGCTAAAGATAACAGGAATACTTATCATGAGTTATTATATGCGTTGGATGTCTCTATGAAATTGCGGTGTTTGTCTAGTACTATTTAGGGCGCTCAAGTTGATAGTGTGGGGTTCCCTAGATGTGGAATGCGACTTTAAGGTGTGCTGTTATAACCCTACGCAGTGGATTGGTGTTCGTTATCCAACGAGAGAATAATTCAGAGTAGCATAGTGAAGAGGAAATATCTATGTATTCAATTATATTATTATTGTTGAGAGTGTCCACTAGTGAAAGTATGATCCCTAGGCCTTGTTTCTAAGCATTGAAACACCGTTTACAACCAGTTCTGCTACATGTTTGCTTGCTGCCATTTTTATTTCAAATTGCAATTACCACTTATAATCATCCATATCACTTGCATTTTAATATCTCTTCGCCGAACTAGTGCACCTATACACCTGACAAGTGCATTGGGTGTGTTGGGGACACAAGAGACTTCTTGTATCTTAATTGCAGGGTTGCTTGAGAGGGATATCTTTGACCTCTATCTCCCTGAGTTCGATAAACCTTGGGTGATTCACTTAAGGGAAACTTGCTGCTGTTCTACAAACTCTGTACTTGGAGGCCCAACACTGTCTACAAGAATAGAAGCGTGCGTAGACATCAAGTAACTCTTCATCTCTTACACTATTTGATTGCCCTCCATGCTTACCAAAGGAGAATGAATGTTATGTTCCTGTGGATTCTCTTAAAGTATTCCCTATGAATGAAACTTGTGGAAATGATTATGCTACTGTTACTTATGATAATCCATGCTATTTTGATAAATCTTATGATAATCCTTTATTTGTGCGTAATTTTGAAATGCATGGTAACGAGAAAGTTTGTTTAGAAAATGTTTATGATAAAGCTCTAGATGATGGTCCTATATTGCTTGATAATATTAATTGTTCTACTAATGAAAATGGGATTGGAGAGGTCTTGACTTTATCTAGATGGAGTCCCATACCTCTTGAGAATGATCAATCATCTTGTTATAAAATTGTTAAAAGTGGGTTTGAAAGTTTTAATCCTACTATTTTGGAGCTTGATAAAAATTATGTGTTTGTAGATCATGAAAAGCATGCTTTATGTGATAGTTATATTGTTGAGTTTGTTCATGATGCTACTGAAAATTATTATGAGAGAGGGAAATATGGTTGTAGAAATTTTCATGGTACTAAATCACCTCCCTATATGCTGAAAGTTTTGAAGTTACTCTTGTTTTATCTTCCTATGCTTGTCACTTTGTTCTTTATGAATTTATTTGTGTACAAGATTCCTATGCATAGGAAGTGGGTTAGACTTAAATGTGTTTCGAATTTGCTTCTTGATGCTCCTTTTGCTTCATTTTCTATTTTTATGTGAGCATCATTAAAACTATCAAGCCTAGCTAAAAGGCATTAAAAAAGCGCTTATGGGAGGCAACCCATTTTATTTTTCTGCAATTTTTCTTTTATTGAGTCAAGGAGGTTGTTTACTTCTGTAACAATCCCTTTGTATCCTTTATTTTATCGCATTGTTGTGCCAAGAAGAGTCTCTAATGATTAGATGATGCTAGATTTGGATTTCTGCGCAGGAACAGATTTCTGCTGTTCACCGTTTCACTTTTCTAAAATCACCAGAAAATCAATTAAATCAGCAAATTTTTGTGCGTGATCCTCAGATATGTACGCATCTTTCATTAGCTTCGAGTTTTCTGATTTGAGCAACGGAAGTGCCTCGAAAAAATTCATCTTTACTGGCTGTTCTGTTTTGACAGATTTTGTCTCTGTTTTTTGCATTGTCTATTATGGGCTTTAAGCAAGGCTCTCTAGACGTGGAGGATTTTAGCTAATGTTTTATTGAGTTCTTGCAATGTGTCACAACAGAACCAAAGTGGATTAAAGTTTTTGAGTACTAACCCCTCTAATGAAGTTTATGAGAAGTTTGGTGTGGCGGAAGTTTTCAAGTGTCAAGAGAGAAGAGTGATATAATAGGATGAAGAAGAGTGAAGAGCTTAAGCTTGGGGAGGCTCCCATGGATCTTCCCAGCATATTTCAAGAAGACTCAAGCGTCTAAGCTTGGAGATGCCCAAGGCATCCCCTTCTTCATCGTCAAAATTATCAGGTCATCTCTAGTGAAACTATATTTTAATTCTTTCACATCATATGTGTTGTTCTTGGAGCGTCTGTGTGCTTTTATTTTTAGTATGTTATTTTTATTCTCTGATCATATCAATGTCGGATCCTATCTATCTTGTTTGGGAGAGAGACACGCTCCGCTTTTTTATTGAATACTCATATTCTTCACTTATACTTGTTGAGTATTCTTATCTAGCTATTGCTATGCTTTTAGCTCCTGTTTTGCATGCATCACTTATTCATAGCTGTTAGTTCTTTTAAAGAAAGTACTCTCTTGCTTCACTTATAATTGTTTGGAGAGTTTATGTTGAAATAAGTTGATTGGTGTTTGGTTGGAACAGAAAATGTTGCATGTGGTAGATGGTATAATGGAAAAAGCTTACATATTCTTGTAGATCACTGTATTGGATAATTTGATACTTGTCAATTGTTTTGAGTTATCAAGTAGTTCATGTTTAAGCTTTTTTATCATGTAGTTAAAACCTATTAATGAAGAACTACCGTAAAGCTCATTGAAATTAGGTTTGCATGATTGGTATCTCTAAGGTCTAGATATTTTCTAGTAAAAGGGTTTGGTTAACAAGGAAGACAGTGTAGAGTCTTATAATGCTTGCAATATGTTTTCATATAAGTCTTACTGTGTCGGTTGATATCCTGTATTTGCTTCAAATAACCTTGCTAGCCTAAACTCTGTACTGAGAGGGAATGCTTCTCGTGCATCCAAAACCTTGAGCCAAAATCCATGCCATTTGTGTCCACCATAACTACCTATATGTAGTATTTCCTTGCCACTCCAAGTAAATTTTTCATGTGCTACCTTTAAACTATTCAAAAATTATTACTCCTATTTTGTGTCAATGTTTACCAAGCTCATGAGGACGGGGTGGATGTCTTTATGTCAACTGTCAAACAGACTTTACCACCGGACTAGCGGCATATACATACGCTTATCCATTAATTTTGCAAAAAGAGCTGGCAAATGGGGTGCCCAGTCCCAATTAATTACAACTTTAACAACTTAATTTTCTTCACATTTTTGCCCTGATTTATCAGTCAAGCAATGACAAACAGTGAAATATCTGCATGTGTAAACAAAAGAGAAGAGGGATGATCTGCCTTGCTGGTAGAAATAACGTCCTTCATGGGAGCCGCTCTTAAAAGTCTGGTTGGCAGGGGTCATACTGTACTTTTCCATTTTCTGATTCGTTGACAATTAACAAACATCTCCCAAAACTTATTTTTACTCTCTATATGATTTCAAAAACTTAAAAAGCTCTAGCACATGATTTAATCCCTGCTTCCCTCTGCGAAGGGACTTCCTTTTAATTTTATGTTGAGTCAGTTTTCCTACTTCTTTCTATCTCAGAAGCAAACACTAGTGTCAACTTTGGTGCAACAATTTTTATATGCTTGTATATTGCACTCATTATATTGCTTTGTGTTGACAAATATCCATGAGATATATATGTTGAAAGTTGAAAGCAATTGCTGAAGCTTAAATCTTCCTTTGTGTTGGTTAAATACCTTTTACTTAGAATTTATTGCTTTATGAGTTAACTCTTATGCAAAACTCTTTGATGCTTGTCACGAAAGTACTATGCATGAAAAGTTTTTGCTTATATGATTCAGTTGTTTGCTCATTATCTACTTGCTAGCAAACTATAGACCATTGACCTGGATCACTTCATTCATAACATGTGCTTTACAATACTATATGATAAAGATTATGATTGTAGCATGTCACCTCAGAAATTATTTTGTTTTTATCGTTTTACCTACTCGAGGACGAGTAGAACTAAGCTTGGGGATGCTTGATACGTCTCAAACATATCTATAATTTCTGATATTCCATGTTGATATTATACCAATTGTTACATGTTTTATATACACTTCATAGCATTTTTATGCATTTTTTAGGACTAACCTATTAACAAGATGGCACAGTGCCAGTTCCTGTTTTCTGTTGTTTTTGTATTTTAGAAAAGCTGTTCTGGAAATATTCTCAGAATTGGACGAAACCTGGACAGGACCTCCTATTTTTCCAACACGTACACGAAGTCCGAAGGAGAGACGGAGGCGACCGAGGAGGGCGCCACACCCTAGGGCGGCGCGGCCCCCCCTCCAACCGCGCCGTGGTGGGGTGTGGGCCCCTCGTGCACCGCCTCGCGACGCACTTTGGACTATATATTGCCTCCGCGGTGAAAACCCTAAAAGAATCGACGATTTCTCCAAAAGAGTTCCGTAGCTCCGCCGCCACCAAAAACCAAGTTTCGGCGGTCAGAAGTTCCTGTTCCGGCACCCTGCCGGACGGGGATTGACCCCCAGAGCCATCTCCATCGACCACGCCGCCTCCACTTCGACTCCATGATGGTTTGTGAGTAGTTCCCCCATGGACTATGGGTTCTAGCTGTAGCTAGTTGGTACTCTCTCTCCCATGTACTTCAATACAATGATCTCATGAGCTGCCTTACATGATTGAGATCCATCTGATGTAATTGGTGTTGTGTTTGTTGGGATCCGATGAATTGTTACATTATGGTCAGTCTATCTATTAAAGTTTGTGAAGTTATTGTTGCTGCAATCTTGTTGTGTTTAATGCTTGTCATTAGTGCACGAGTGGCATGATCTTAGATTTAATCTCTATAATTATTGCTTAGATTGTATCTACAAGTTGTTTGCACATGTCCTTGTCCGGAATCCGAGGCCCCAGAGTGACAGCAACTGGGATAACTGGAGGGGATGGTTTTGATATGAGGATCACATGTTTTCACTATGTGCTAATGCTTTGCTCCGGTGCTCTATTAAAAGGAGCACCTTAATTACCAGTAGTTTCCCTTGAGGACCCGCTGCAAACGGGCTGGTAGGACAAAAGATGTTGTGCAAGTTTCTCATTGCGAGCACGTATGAATATATATATGGAAAACATGCCTACATGATTAATAGACTGGATGTTCTATCTTAATGCTGTTTCAATTCTATCAATTGTCCAACTGTAATTTGTTCACCCAACACTTGTTATTGGAGAGTTACCTCTAGTGTAGATAACTGGGAACCCCGGTCCATCTGTAATCATCATCGCTTTACCGTCAACTCCACGCATGCAATTATTTTCTGGTGCAATTGCTTCTGTGTTACTGTTACTATTGCTCTCATATTACTGTTGCTTTCACATCACCCCTGTTACTAGTGTTTTTCCAGGTGCAGCTGAATTGACAACTCCGCTGTTAAGGCTTATAAGTATTCTTTGTCTCCCCTTGTGTCGAATAAATAAATTTGGGTTTTACTTCTCTCGAAGACTGTTGCGATCCCCTATACTTGTGGGTCATCAATAGACATAAATTTTACAACGGTTGCTACTAGAATTCTACAAAGTTTGTCAAAGTCCTAGTTTACTCCAGGGTTTTCTATTTTGGTGCCCCATTTCGGTTAGTACTACTCAGTTATGCCCCACGGTTTTATTTGTCTTCACTTTTATCCCACTTCGCTCCATTCAAGCCTCGCAAATGTACAAATGGGGTGTTTTCGTCGGGTCAAACTTGTTGACCATTATTTGGCTGAGTTCTGACGAGTGTGACTGCTTAAAATACTGACAGGTGAGGATGACTTTCACGGATGGACAAGGATATTGTCACGTCAAAATCTAATCGATTGTAAAAGTACATATAGTGCAACCGCCCAGAAACAATTGTCTCTCCACCACGTGGTGTACGCTCTGAAAGCGTCGTTGCCGAAGAGACCGTGGGGTTGCCCGTGTCGCCACCGGCTGAGATGGTGAAAGAGGCGGTCAACAAGCAGAGGCGGGTCAAGCCAAAACCGTAAGAGCCTCATGCGAGGCTTGACCTCATAAGCCGCCTCCCCGACGATATGATGTACATCACCATCTCCCTCCTCGGTGGTGGTGCCCACTCTAGCGCTCCGCCCCCGAACCTCACCGTCGAGGCGTCGACCACCAGTTGTACGACCAGGATCGCAAACACATTGCCGCCGTCTCTAACATTCTCGCCACGCACCCTGGGTCAGCCAGATGCCTTTCCAACGGCATCTTCCGGTCTTAACTGCAAGCTCGATGGCAATTTGGATGAGTGTTTACAATCTCCATTCTAAATCATCTCGAGGAGCTCAGGTTCGATGGAGGACAACCGTTAAGCTCACTGCGGCGCTCCACCTTGCGCCCATGTTGTGCTTGGTGAGGTTTCCCGCATATTTAATGCCACGCCCGCGCTTCTTGTCACTCGACTCAAGCCGGCGTTGGTTTTCGGCATAATACCAGCAAGCTGCTAGCTTCACCCATACACATCAGAATATTATTACAGATTATATCGTATATAAACAAAATACCAACAATATCGTACTATATGCAGTAGTAGCTAGGATTCTAGGCAGCTAAACTATGCTAACAACAAGAGGTTAACAATTACAATGCGACTAGCACATGTTTTTCAATGTTATCTTCCCACCTGAGGCTATTCCCATTAGCCGATCGATTTGGGTCGAGTTAAACGATTGTGCCAAAAAAAAAAAAAAAACAGTGCAAATCCATGCCATAGGCCGCTCGTGCTAGGCTTTGGCATAGTGCCCGTGGATCCATCCATGAAATAGGGGATTTTGCTGGCGAGGCAGGTGAAATCCCTCCAGGATCAGCTCCCGTCCAATCCAAGCCTGTTTCCCGGAAGCAAATCATTCTTATTTACATACACCAGCGACGCGAAATAAAGAGATCTTCCCGTACCCGTGAATTCTGATGCTCTAGCTAGCTAGGCAGGTCGTTGCTACTGTATCCAGAGATTCTTTGAAGCACGTGGCCATGGCCTACTGTAGCCGCCCGGATTTTGTTTCAACCGCTGGCGTGCCCGTCGCCGTTCTGTAGAGGATCCGGGCACAGTAGCGCGGTACGTGGAAGCTGAAGCCACCCGTAGGCCGTCGCCCGTAGGGAGCAGATCCGGAGCAAGCAAGAGAAGAGTCCACGAGCGAGTCAACTGTTCCGTTCCGTTCCACCGTTTCCTGCCACTAATTCCGCGGCGTAGAGATCTCGCCGTCGTCATGGGCTGTGGCGTGCGGCCGTTGCCCTTCTCTTCTCTTGCTCGATCGGTTTCTCCGCTTCGCCGATCTACTCTACTGTAGTATCTGCGTGTATCGACTCGCTGATCATGATGGATTGATGGGTACGCACCGTAGCTTGTGTCGGGGCGGTCCATGTCCGAATGATGATGTCCAGCGTCGCCGTCGCCGTCGCCGTAGCCGTAGGTAGAGCATCTCTCGCGCCCATGCCGGCCGCCCACGCGCGCAAACCCGAAGGAAAGGAAAAACGTGGAGGGTTCTCTTCCAAATGGACCACCCGTGGCCGCGGGAGAGGCCCAGGCTAGGAGGAACCTGGCCCAAGCGCACCACCGCGAAGCAGCCCACCACCGCCGCTGGTCCCTGCCGGCGGGGACACGCGATCGCCGACGACGCGGCTGCCCCATCGATCTCCGCCCCTCGCCGGCGTCTCTCTCTCCGGCCACGGACAGGGACTCCAGTATCATGTGGCCGGCCGGTAACTTTGCTCGACCGCATTATCATCCATCCGCATAATCGATCAATCAAGGCCTTGTCTGCGGTTTCCCCTGACAGTGCCATGTGCCGCTGCTCACATTCATCACTGATCCGGCGCCGTGGATCCGGCCGGTCAAACACTCGTGCAACTCCGTTTCTTCATCGCTGATACGATCATCCGGGACCAGCCCAGCCCGTTCGCGCTCGTGCACCGCATGTTCTTCCGACGAAGAAGCTAGATTGCACGTCGAGTTCTGCGAACCTGGAGCTAGCCGTGCTCTGGTAGGCCGCCAGTGGCGTGTTTCTGAAGTCAGTGCCTCAACAGTTGTCCCTGCTGCATGCCGCCCTACTGTTTGTCGCCCCTCCCCACGATTTGCAGATCTGGCGTGCTAGCTACCTACGCCGCATAAAACCAAAGCATCTTTTATCCCGCCCTGGACCAGACGCCCAACGAACGCCGATCGATCGATCCATCGTCGTACCGGAACTCGATCTTTTGAACAAGTCGATCGTCCTCCGCGCGCTTTCCAGCCCGTCCCCGGTGTGTGACCATCGCTTTTATATCCCGGAGCTCGTCGAGGGGTTCACTGTGGTATATGTACTGCCGATAAAATCTTATATTCGCGGAAAGTGTCTTTTACTCCCGAGCACCAATGATCTTGGTGTTTTAATTTTTTTTGAAAATAATATATAGAAGTTTCAAATAATTCTGAAAATAATCCTGGATGTAACCAATGATGTAACCCACAAACGTGCAACAACAACAACAACAACAACAACAACAACACAACCTTTTTTTCCCAAACAAGTTGGGGTAGGCTTAACCCACAAACGTGCAAAAGATAAAATTCAAATACTTCGTATTTTGCGCTACACTTTTGTCATTTTTTGTGTAGCCCAAAATACAAAGTATTTGAAGTTGATTTTTTTGTGCATTTGTGGCGTACATCATCTTCTACATCCAGGAATTTTTTTCATTCTTTTTAATTTTAATTTTTTTATAAACAGCAGGATCACTGGTGGTCAGAGCACGAAATCTTCTCTCATTCCTATATTCGTGGTTAGGTAGATAGTGTTTCATGCCGTGCGCGTTGCACACGTGTTACATAATTTGAGCAAAACATTCTCTGTTAGAGTCGAGAATTTCTGGTGAGTTTAGTAGCAGGAAGGAAGTATGGAGCGCCTGCATTAATATATTTGGTGCTGCGTTAGACGTAGTCCGGCCTACCGGCTACCGGTATTCTATGCAGTGGGAACATATCCTGGATAAAATGTATTGTCTGATGGTTTCGGAAGGAATATCTCACGTAAAAAAAAAAGAGGTTTTTTTGTTGAGGTTTTTTCTTTTGAGAATTCGCTATTTCTACAGGGAGAATAGTCCATAACCGGGAGGCGCATGGCCCATATATTGGCCCAGAGTCGCATTCATTTTGAAAACCTCTGTAAGCTGAAAATTGCCACTAAGCCCACCTCAGCCTGTACCAAAACATCGCAGCCCATGGAAGCAGGGACTGCATGGAAATGGAAGATTCGAGGTCCACTAGTTCATTCGCAAGTCGAAATGGTGAGCGGAAATCAACTCACTGCTGGAGCAATGGAACCTCATCCCACACCCACGGTTCGGTTAGCTTGCCCATTCTTAGCTTTTATTACTTCTTCTTTCTCTTCTACAGTATTTTTCCACTTAAAGATTTTGAATTCCTTAGCTTTTTATTGTATTCTTTAATTTCTACTTCGCCCTTCTTTCTTTCATAATTGTGTTTCATTTCTATCTCTCACTCTAGTTCCCTTTTCATAGGTTTTCATGTGTTCCGCCAGTATATGTATCTCAGAATCATTTCACGAAAGAAACACGGGTACTAGTTTTTGTTGGTCATTATTCTATATGTTTTGATTGATAATTTTTAATTCATACATAAATTAAATTTAGAGAGAGTTTACTACGAATGTATGGTCTTTAAAATCTATGCAAAGAGAGATGCACTTTGGCTCCCGAGTTCACATGCTCCTGTTATATTAACAAAATTATAAAATAGAAACATATCAAAAAATTATAAAATAAATTGGAGAAAAACATATACAAGTTGTCAACACACGTGCAAAGTTTCAGAATGAAATGATATTTTTGTGCTCTGTACGAAAAACAAATTTAGTGCTTTAAAAAGATGTATTTATAGATCCCATTTTGGCCACTGATTTTGTTATTTTTGCACAGAGCGGTCAAAATGTCATTTTATCTGAAACTTTGCACGTGTGTTGACAACATGTATTTGTTTGTCTCCAAAAAAAATTCAGAATTTTTTGATATATTTATTATTTTTATCATTTTGTAACAGGAGCATGTGAGTTCGGGAGTCGATGTGAATTTTTGCTATGCAAACATGTTTCTTAGTTACGGGGGCATATGCTGTGAACTAGCCCCAACAGGTGTACTAATGCACTAAGCAATCTGGGCCGTCAGATCTAAAACAGAGTCTCCGGATCGAATTTCAAAAAAAAAATCGAAATTTGAAAACTTATCAAAAAATTCCGAAAAAAATCATGCACATGCCTGACCATGGTACGCACCGCCGTGATTTTTTTCGCACCGCTGTCAGAAATTTGTCATTTTTGCCCAGGGCGCATACGGTGACATTTCGGTTCCAAAAAAATCACGGCGGTGCGTACCATGGTCAGGCATATGCATGATTTTTTTCGGATTTTTTTTATAAGTTTTCAAATTTTGAATTTTTTGGGCAGGTTGATTAGTGCATTAGTACACCTGTTGGGGCTAGTTCACAGCATATGCCCCCCTTAGTTACATAAACATACTAGTAAAATTGCACGTGCAACGCACGACTTCTACTCTTCATCTATATATTTATCACAGAAATGCAGTATATTTAGTCGCAACATATTATCATTCAACCCTAGTTTGAAGCGAAACTGAAAAACAGCTACTGCACTGTATGCAATCAAGAATGGCTCGTCCTATAGCAGGGACATTGTCTTTAGCTTCATTTTCATCTTCCTTCATATATGTACCAAGAAACCTTACATATGCATTATACAATATGTTATCATAAAAAGTTCACGCACAAAGCATCTTTTCCTAAGTGCATGAAATTAGAAACCAAACCAGACAGAGCACTGCCCTGCATACATATGAAGTGAACTGTTATGTTGTGCCTTGAACAAATAAACAAGATTGTACGGAGACGCGGGACTTGTCGGAAAATAACTTGAACAAACCACTGTCAAAAAGAGAACTTCTTGTCCTTCAGCAGAACTTATTGTGTGCATGATACTTGTTTTGCACAAACATGTCCTTCAGCAGAACTTCTTGTGCGCATTCATGTGCAACAAAAGTAGATTGTCAACATTGCAAAGCTCAAAAGATAAAAAGCCCTGCTACAGTCCTTCAGTTCTCTAGTGAACAGAGAGTCTAATTTTTGTCCGGCAATCGACTCAGCACACAATAACAATCAATCTCCGAGGTTAACTTCTGGAGGCGCCTACTCAATTGCCGGCCACACTGGATAAGCATCATCTGTCATTTTCTACCTCATCCACCATGCAGTATATAGTAAATCTTGCACCTCTGCTTTAAAAAATCTGTAGAAAGCAGAGTTTGAAGCTCATGCAAGAGCAAACAATTGAGAACCAGAGAGCCATACAAATATACCTTCGGAATAGAAGAGGTGATAATACCGAAGCTCTTCAGATAGGAACAGGTCAACACACTACAACTTCAGATACCATATCATGTCACAATGTGAGTGAACGATTTAATCCAGCAGAAAACAGACTTAAATGTTACCATTCTACAGCAAACAGTAGTGTAATTACTGCCGTCACTGTATTACTTGGAGCAATTCTGTACCATGTGTCTATTTGACTGGAATATGATACATGAACAATGCTAATCGACAGTTAAAATTCATGTATGCGAACACTAACTTCGTGGGGGCAATTCTACTTCTGTTTCTTTCACGCCAAAATTATTTTAATGGTATCTTTCGAAAAGCACATTCCATGTTGAATATAACTCTTACGCAGAAATTTTAGAAACTACTCCCAAGAATAAGAGAATCCTTCCCTAGGCCTGTCAAACATTTCCAAACCATGTCCATTGAAAGGTGAACACAAAAGAAATCCCATAAGTGGCATTAAAATGTCAAACATATTAAACGATTGGTTTGATCAATTGCGAAAACTAACTATTTTGTCGAATCATTGTGTTATTTGTTGCAACCAAAAGTAAATTCAGAAATTCTTTTACGTGCAATACCAAATAACCCAATCTATTTATTCGGATCATTCTTAGTTTCAAGCTAATTAATGAAGAACACACCCTGACGATACTTGATGATATAAAAAGAGGAGGTTTAGTTTAACAACTTTCAGAACATCGATTGAGATATCAAAACCCCACATTATTGTGCTGCATGATGCAAGAACTACAACATGACACGAGGATCAAACGTAGCTGAGGCTGCGAGCGGTGCTATGTCGGGACGGCGGTCCCGGAAGGGGGTGCTGGCGGCGAGGCTGTCGGGGCTGCTTGGGCAGCGGCAGCAGCGGTTTGTCTTTTAGGCCGGGGCGGCGGCCCCGGATGTTGGTTCGGCGGTCGTGGTCTGCGAGCGGCTTACCTGGTGCAGCTTGGGCTGTGGGTGGCCGCGTCGTGCGGCGTCGTGGGTTTTCGAGGTTGTGGGGCTTCGCCCCGTGGGTTGTGTTGCGTTGCGTTGTTGTATGGTTTTCGCCCGGTTTCTTTCATAATAAACCGGGCACCTTCTGCTTAATAAATGGTGAGGCAAAGCTTTTGCCTCGGTTTCGGAAAAAAAAAACGTAGCTGAGGCTACAAATCCGGCGATTCGCGTGATTCCCCACCCTCCGGCGGCCGCTCCGGCGGCGGAGGGTGGGGAATCGCGGATCCCGGCGTGCACATAGTGTAGGAAGCAGTAGGGCCCCAGCCGGCGTCGTCATGGAGGTGGTGGCGTGGCCGGTGTTGTGTTTGCAGGTGGTGCTCGTCCTCTTCGGCGGTGAAGCTCCTTCGAGCTCCACGGCGGAGCGCCGCCCCCTTCCTCGCGCTCGCGGTCCTCTGGGATCGCCGTGTGCGGGGCTCCCTCCTCTGGATCTTGAAGCGGCGGATCCAATTGACGACTTTGAAGCAGATGGTGGTGGTGCAAGGTGGTGCTGCCGATGGAGTAGGGTGGAGGCTCTTCGGGGTTCGAGGATCGACGGCTTCCCGTCCGCTAGGGGGTTTCTTCCGTTCCAAGGCTTGTGGGAAGATGCAGCGGCGGCGCGTCATCGGCACGTCCTGCTCCTCGCCGGCGACATCGAGTTGCAGAAGGACCTGTTTGTAATTTCTATCTTTGTGGTGTTCCTTTCTGTCTACTCGCTGTAATCACCAGTTGTTTCTTCACAAAAAAAAAGAGAAATAAGAAACAGAGAAGCACGTTCGTGCTTTGCAATTCATGCAAGACTTCAAACACCCCAAACCATAATCGTGATCTGCAAATGTTCATGATTCTGGGGAGCTACAAAATAAAAGAACAATACAATATGGCAAGATTGAAATAGCCTAAGCTTGGATTTGTCACAAATTTTTGCTGACCTATCGCTATATTTCAGTACTCAACATAGCAACAAGCAAGTGAGAGAAAAAGCACAATCTGGCTATGACTGCTAAGAATAATGTGAGACTATAAACACGTTAATTATGTAACTCATCTAAACAAAATATCAGTTGTTTCATTGGGCTTACTTTCTCCAAATTTATTCGCTCCTTGGTATGATGGTACATGAAGCATTTAATCCATACAATAGAACTTTCCACCATCTGGCAACATAAAAAATATGTGACGGATGATAATTAGCTTGCTCGTGAGACAATTCGCTTCCCTGGAGGGAAAAAAAGGAGCGGAAAATTGAAATGAATAATATAAACATAAGCTTACCTCTTTCGCAGGGTGCATGAATTTGGAGTTAGCCGGAGAGAAAAAATGTATATTCTGTTTAATTTTCTTTGATTGACATAATCTTATGAGTAGTGAACAACATATCTACTTTGGTAAACCAGAAACTAATATCCAAGCACATCAGATAAAGGTGTGCAGAAAGTAGCACCTAATTTTAGGAAATCCTCATACCGGCAAGATCAAAGATATATTTTCCAACAAACATAACAAGTCAACATTTGATATGGGGCTTCCATTTGTAGGCATTCTCCCTCTTCCAAAGAATGAAAAATAAAAGCTTAGTACTTCAATAAATTGAACCATTTGCACTTCTAAAGTCTGAAGAAAAATGTGTATTTACACTCTGCAAGCCAATGCCATATTGGAAGCGCCTGATCTAGACATGATCGCAACAACACTAACACAACAGGCTACTAAAAAAACATTCTGACCCAAAACGCATTTCTGCAAAGCCCGATAGAGCAACAACCCTGGCCTACTCACGCACCTACGTTGACGGGCGACTGTGTACATGCGGCCGAGGAGGTCAATGAGCAGGCGGAATCATGGAGGCCTGGAGGGAGTACAAAAAACAGGAGGTGGCTTCTGTACGCTACCTGCATGGGAGAGGGGAAAGTAGAGGATTTCCCGGCGGCGGCATGGGAGTTGGAGGCCTGCCAGGCAGTCGGTGCCATGGAGGGGGTGGGGAATCAGGACTCATGGCATCATGTTCTCCGCGGTGGCCGGATCGACGATGACATACGCTGCTTGGTTCCCACTCGCCGCTGGCTGCCTGGTGCGCTTGGCTACACGATCTGGGTCATCGCTCTCCGCCGCCGGCGTGGAGGAGAGGTTCGGGAGGGAGGGGGGCGGCAGAGAGGTGGGGGAGAAGAATCGGGGACATCGTGAGCGAGCGAGGAGGTTTCCTAATTAATCGGGTGGAGCGCGAGTAAATCGGGGTGAAATTGTTTGATCGATGGCAGAGTTTTTGTCCGCTCTTATAAACTGCTAAACGTACACAACTGAGGGTTAACTTTTATGTAGACGGTCAGATCTAATTAGGTGGGCCTGATCGTGGGGGTGGTATTTGGTCTTGATTGTCCTATGTAAGTGTATCCGGGTGGACTTAGCAAAGAATATGTTTGCTCTTTTAATAGTAGTAGAGATTATATAAACGGTGTTGCAAATAAAGAATGTTTCTTTTTTGGAAATAAATATAGAAGGTTTCTATAAAAAATGTAATGTTGATTCATTCGTTTTTTCAAAAAGTGTTTCAATTTTTTTTTTGATAAAAATAAGACATGTGAAAGCATCCAATTTGTAGAGATTAAAAACTACGGAGTAGATCTGATACATACATGAGCAAATGGGCGGCGGTCCTCCCATGGTCCCGACCGCCGACAAGAATGGGAATGGCAACCTCCCTCGGGCGCGTCGCGAGCGATGCGAAGCATATCCGCCGTTGTTCACATGTCACATGGGCCCCGAAGCACGATAAGATTACGGGTCCCACCTGGCAGTCGGTGAGGTGAGCACTGTGATGTGCGCGTGGTCGGAAAGAATTAAGCAGGCGGTTTGTGCTGTGAGTGATGATATGGTACCGGTGACGATAACTGCTGGGTTGTCCACTAGCACTAGATGGGCAATGGCAAGTGGGCCGATAGACCCGCCAGATCAGCCTGTCAGTGGGAGCAGGATAAAGGTTTCCTTCCGGTGGAGCCCACGCGCTAGCGTGCAAGTGTCGATGGTGGGCTGGGCCCACGGGACGGTGCCCGGCGTGCTCGTAGTACGAATGAACGAACCAGGCCACCACTCTCGCCTGGCTATTCTAGTGGCCCGTCCACCAGTCCACGCCTGTCAGAGCGCCGTCCGTGAGCCCGGTCCACGGGGGTCAGGTGGCGCTGTCTTTTTTTTTTTGAGATTTAGGTGGCGCTGTCAGTGGTTGTGTTATCCCTTTGTCAGCTTCTGCTTCTAACTAAACATGCTTTCTTTTCCATTCCATTCTTCTACGAAAACGGGGTTGCGTACCCCGTGGACAAGGAGACGAGCGCACGCCTTTCCGTATTAACTGCGCGCGCTGTATCAAGACGCAATTAGAGCCAACGAAACCCCGAGGAATCGGGTAATTCTGGGCCTCAAAATTGCTTTTTCTGGTAAACCCCTCCGGTTCTTATCTCGTTTTTTTTGTTGACAGGAGACGGTGGATGATAACAGGCCGCTAAGCTTAAACAAAGTGACGGCCACAAGGAGACGAGTCAATAGGTGCGAAAAGAAAGTTACCCCTTCGGCCGCTGCCTGCCTGCGTCAGTGGCCATGTCGGATCCACCCACCCACCACCAACACCAGTAGGCAATAGCTGCTGCGGCTGCGACGGCGACTTTGGTTTCGGCGGCGGCAGCGGCATGAAGAACTTCTTCAGGAAGCAGAAGCTGCACATCGGGGAAGGGTCGGGCGACGGCGCGTCATCATCGCCTGCGCCTCCGCCCTCCCGCAAGGGCACCGGAGTCGGCGCGGTTCATCGCCCACCCGTCCCCGAGCAGAGGCAGCAGCAGCAGCCGCCCTCGGTGGTGTCCAGCTGGCTCGACTCCGTCCCGACCCGGACCCCGCCCCCGCCCCCGACGCCCCCGACCCCGCGGAGGCGGAGGGTTCCTCGGCGTCCGCGTCGCCCGGAGGGGAGGAGAGGACGAGGCAGCCGGGGAGGCGGCAGGAGGGGGAGATGGAGCGGAGGCCGTCGCGGGAGGAGGGCGAGGCGGAGCGGGAGCGGCGGCGATCGCGGGAGGAGGACGCGGTGGAGGAGCGGGTGATCAGGGAGTCGTCCGAGGCGGAGGAGAGGAAGCGGGAGAGGGAGAAGGAGGAGGACGACCTGGAGGAATTCCAGCTGCAGCTCGTGCTGGAGATGAGCGCCAGGGACAACCCCGAGGAGATGGAGATCGAGGTCGCCAAGCAGATGAGCCTCGGCTTCTGCCGCCCTTCCAGCTCCCCCGCCGAGGTCCTGGCGGCTCGATACTGGGTCAGTTTGCAATCAAGCTCTGCCTCGTTCTATAATCGATTCTGCTGTCCATCACTCTTCTCATATCGCAATTGTGATCATCCATTACGATAATGCGTATCGCGTGTGTACTTTCTAGCCAGAACATGATGCTGGTATATTCCTTGTTAGATTGGTAACAGTAGCCACTAGGAGCTCTTCCTTTAAGCAAATGGCTAGTCAAGGGCCCCTTTGGAACACAGAAACTGAAAATCACAGCAATCCAAAAACCACAGTAATTGAATGTCAAGGAATGTTGAATCCTACATTCCTACAAGGTTACAAGAGCAAGTAACTTTTGTTGCGCCGTAGGGAAACTCATGAATTTAAAGAAAAAAAAATTCCATGGGTCCTATAGAATTGGGTGCAGTAAAAGGTCCGTCTGATAAGCGATAACCAGTTTTATCCATGAATAAACACCGCTGGATAATGATTATTGCTTGTGTGAGTTCTAGAGTGTGATGCTGGCAGACCTTTACTAGTAAGTGTATGTGTTTAGTAATTTAACTGTAATCCGTTGTTCTACAATGCATGAATGCTGCGTCAACTTTGTGAAAGGGGTTAAGGGACCATATTTGACACAAATACCATCTTTGATAATGTCTCTCCATATAGCACGTATCATGGTGCTTGTGTTGACTCAATTGTTTCCTACGTATATTGTACTCTTACCATTTTCTGACACATATCATATTATATATTTGCAAATGCTTCGCAGAATTTCAACGCCCTTGGTTATGATGACATAATATCAGATGGCTTTTATGATCTTTATATCACTGGGAACGGGCCATCATCAATAAACATGCCCTCTCTGAGTGATCTGCGGGCGCAGCCACTTTCACATGATAGTGTGAACTGGGAAGCTGTATTGGTCCATAGAGGTGAAGACCCGGAGCTTATGAAACTTGAGCAGAAGGCCTTAATCATTGCTCTTGACCTTCGGCAGAGAACTTCAGAACTTGTTGGCAATGTTTTGATTCATGAACTTGCTAATCTCGTTGCCAAACACATGGGTGGAATAATATTTGATCCTGAGAACATGTCAGTGAAATACCAGAACATGATCAGATCCCTGAGAACACATACTGAAAGTGTAGTTGTGCCTCTTGGCCAATTAAAAACTGGACTAGCTCGTCATCGCGCTCTGCTATTTAAGGTCAGTAAAACACATTAAGCATTTTTAGATGACGTGACCAATTCTGATTTGTCTTTGTACAAGCATAATTTGCTAAACATTAACATTGAAGATTATCTGTTATAATGTTGTAGATTATCAACTTCAAAATTCAATGCATAACTCCAAATCAATGTCATTGTGTCACATTGTTCTAATATCAAAAGGATGACAGTCATTTTCTTGCTATTCTATAAGTTCTAAAGATCTAACACAACAAGTCATCTGCGCAACTTTTGTTCAAAAAGTGATCCATAAATATGCTATCAATTACTTCGCTGACATTTGTCCATTAGGCGATTCATTGGTGTGCTGACAATTAATTCTCTCCATATTTGGATGTAGGTTTTGGCTGATAGCCTTGAGGTCCCTTGTCGACTTCTAAAAGGAAGACAGTACACTGGATCGGATGATGGAGCTTTGAACATTGTGAAATTTGATGATGGAAGGTACCACACCCTGTGAATATAATTTTGAAGCACAGATGAGCATTTGATGGAACAATTGTGCTGTGTGTAGATATTAGACTTGCTTCATCCACTAGATGCTTTATAACCATGTATGTCATGGTACATTTTGCAGGGAGTTCATAGTTGATCTCGTGACAGATCCTGGCACAATTATTCCTTCAGATGGTGCTGTTTTGTCTACAGATCTTGAAGACAGTTCCTTCTCAGATAATCATCAGTTTAGCAAAGCTGATGCGACTAATCAGTTGGGGTCTTCTCTTGGTGGAGTTTCAAATTCTGCATGCGATTCTTTTGAGTACGAGTTACTTGACAGAATATCGACATCTAGCAATGTAGGTCCTTCAGATACCGATGGAGCTGCAACTGGCCAGACAAGTAATCAACAAAATACGCTATCAAGTTCGTTTGAAGTTTTATCGGTTAACACATACCCTAGTGAAAATACACCTGTTAACGAATATAGAAGCACAGATGAAGTCGTGGCTTTGAAGAACAAAGAAAAATCAATTGCAGCAAATAATTCTTTGTCAAGTTCATCTTCATCCCCAGAAGTGGGCAGCGGTGCAGGTTTCCGGAGGATGAAAGTAAAGGATATCTCAGAGTACATGATTAATGCTGCCAAAGAAAATCCACAATTAGCACAGAAGATCCACGAGGTTTTACTTGAAAACGGAGTAGTGGCACCACCGGACTTGTTTTCAGAAGATTCAATGGAAGAGCCAAAAGACCTCATTGTGTGTGACACCAGCCTGTTTCAAAGCAAGGATGAAATGAAAAGAAGGATGAACGAGGTTGGGTCAAGGGAATATGCTGATCGAGGTCATGGTCCATTACCGGCTCATCATAATGGACATGAACTCCAATCGAAAATTGTGTCCCACCGCGCACCTTTGGACTCACTTAAGCCTATCGAAGGTTTAGGCATATACCCACCCCGGATATCCGTGGTAGCCCATCTCCTTATTTTTCTCAGTATGAACCTTCGCACCTCCCCAGGAAACTTTGTCACAGTTCTCAAAGCAATTGCCTGTTACAGCTGCTGCTGTTGCAACTGCTGCAGTGGTAGCGTCTTCGATGGTTGTTGCAGCCGCAAAATCTAACAGCGATATGAAATTCGACGTGCCTGTTGCAGCCGCGGCTACTGTCACCGCAGCTGCAGTTGTTGCAACAACGGCTGCTGTTAGCAAGAAATATGAACACCTAGAGCCTGGTAATCAGCTATTTGGTTTACCAAGTACCTCTGAAAGAAATGAATCAATTGAGAAAGCTGCAGATCACTTTTGGGATAAACAGAACGATGAAATTGGTCATGGTCAAGATAATCCTCTAGATCAAGAAAAAGATTCATCTGAAGTTCCCCGGGAAGCTGAAAGAACCTCAGACAAATCAAGCGGTACAGAAAGTGCAAAATCTGAAAGTGCTCTAGACGAAGTTGCAGAGTTTGAAATGCAATTGGAAGAAATTGCAATTGGTGAACGTATTGGCCTTGGTACTGCTCTCTTGATTTTTTTTCAGTAAATGAATTTTATGTTAGTCACACCACTTTGTGTGTCTAATGATTCTATGGAATTAGCATAATACAGTTTCAACCTTTTTTAATATACATGCAACCTTTTGTGTTTCAGGATCGTTTGGAGAAGTTTATAGAGGAGAATGGCATGGAACAGTAAGTCTTTCATATTAAATGTACTCTTATAGTTTTAAATTCATTAACAAGTTCCATGTTTGTTATCTTAATTGTCTATTGCTAAATGGAAGTTGAAATATATGGGCTAATTAAAGTTCTTTTGTTATAGTGGTGACTAATGGTGTGAAAGAAATGTTAACTTATATCATGCATCATACCACTGCCAACTAATCAATGAAACTAGAATAGGCCTATACTTTTTCAGTGTTTTGACGTTTAGCAATGGGGGAAAGTCAGTTAAAAATATGTGTGCAAACCGCAATAGCCATTTGGTTCTTCCTCTCCATTCACAACGCAGGATATAAACTTAAATAAATACTCTAAATGTTTAGGTCTTGCACCCAAAAACAAAATTTAGCTGTAGACCTTTGCAGTCAGCTGCTTGTGTTTTGGCCCGTAGCTTGAAGTGAAATATGATTTCTGTAGTGTCAGGCTTCAGTAGCAAAAAATTTCTTCAAAACGGAGGTTCAAACCCCTGGCCTCTGCATTAATTGATGAATGCAGCCAAAATTTTATCAACTTATTATCATCCACTACAAAATGTGTTTCCGCACCAAGGATCCGTAGGGGGTGCTCACTACAAATTTGTTTCCGCACCAAGAGAGCAACACAATCCGTTATATGACTCATGCATCACGGAGACCACCCAATATTAATTGCCTCCTGCTTGTCCACTCGCTGCAGTGAGCACCCCCTACGGATCCTGTGTGTAGCCAGAAAAATAGCCTGCAAAAATCGTAACTATTTTGTTTATTACTCCCTCCGTCCCCAAATAGGTGGTTTATAAATTGAGTAAAAAAGTCAACATTTTCTAAGTTTGACTAAATATATAGAAGAAAATATCACTACCGCATTTCAAAACAACATTATGAAAATATATCCAATGGTGAATCTATTGATATTGGTTTGGTATTATAAATCTTCATATTTTTGTATATATATATTCAGTCAAACTTAAAAGATGTTGACTTGTTTACTCAATTTATACGCCACCTATGTGGGGACGGAGGGAGTAAAAAATAAATTATTGCGGCAGTCAGTGGCGGAGCTTCTGGACGGTGAACCCGGGCTTCAGGCCCCCCAGCCCATGGAAACAGTGCTTAGGGTATGTTTTGATCATGCCTACTCAAGCCGTACCAAAATTGACTCGCCAATTTTTGGGGCAGGATTCCACCGCCCAGGGTTGGCCAAAAAATTGGCTACAATCTGTGAGGAAGGCAACACCAAGTAATATATAGGCAGACAGAAAATTGGCAACAAACAAAACAAGTGTGAGGACATTTCGCATGAACAATTTTTGGTAGGGTCAGCCTGGGGCATAAACCAAACAGACTCCTAATATTCCTTACTATTTAGCCTATATGTCCAGCAATATCTGGCCCACAAGGAACTTCCCACACTTATTAGAAATGCTACTAGGTGGTTTATGGTTAAACGCCATAAAAATGGGCCGCCGCCCTATGTGAGTAAAAGGGCATCGGATGAAATGATGGCTTTCCTCGTTCCAGAAGCAACACATTTTGCTCCCCTTCCACTTATGTCCAGCCAACCGTCCTTTGTTAAGATACCCCCTTGCAGAGATACCATACAAAATTAGCGTGATCTTTAGTTTGTTAGTGATATATTTGTGGCACTGATGGCCCATATCCATCAAGGCCCCGTGCATCGAATGTACCATGAATTGGCTGGAGGTATATGTATACTCCAGCAGAATGAATCTGCATCATGAGTTAACTGAATATGGGCTACCCTGTCGTGTAAGCTCTGCCAAGCCAAGAGCTTAGCTCCATTGAGGGCACAGCTGAATTTGATGTTCAGGGGCCCCAAGCCAATCACATCTGCAATCATCGCATGTTGATTCCTGATGATGGGGTACATGGTAGGATTTTAATCACTGAATGACATGGTTCCGAGCCAAGTGTCCTCCCAGAAGCGAGTTTCATTCCCAGGCTTCAGTAATATACCTACCATTATCCGTTTCGTTTGTTTGAAGGTCCCTAAGTAGCACTCCATCTTCCGTTTAACCCTTCAGTGATACCTTCAATGTTTCCGTTCGTTGAATGCCATTTTTACAGGATAATGAATTGCTTTGTTTATAGGAAGTTGCTGTCAAGAAGTTTTTGCAACAAGATATTTCAAGTGATGCTCTGGAAGAATTTAGAGCTGAGGTATACAAATTTCATGTCAATTCAGATGACATAAATGATAGAAGTACAATGCTGCTGGCTTTGTTGCTTGTATTTATGTGATTATGTGGTCATGTATGTTATACTTGCATGGACACTTGCTTCTCATGTGCACCGTGTGTGCATTTTGTAAACTATACATTCAATTTTCCATGAAGTAATCATATTTTTATTCCGTAGTTATAAATTGTAGTGCATTCTATTAGAAAGAATGTGTAACAGTAATGGTAGATTTAAAGCAGGCTATTGCTAAAGGTTTAGAAATTAAGTTAGCAGCCAGACTACTATTTAAGAACTTTGCTTCCATTATGTGTAATAATTTTTATAAAAGTATATTCTTATGCAGTTATCTTGATAATTGCTTCATGTGTAGGTGCGAATAATGAAGCGGCTGCGTCATCCAAATGTCGTTCTTTTCATGGGTGCTATCACTAGGGTGCCTAATCTTTCCATTGTTACC
Organism: Poa pratensis; assembly: GCA_947311845.1. Classification (NCBI taxonomy): domain Eukaryota; kingdom Viridiplantae; phylum Streptophyta; class Magnoliopsida; order Poales; family Poaceae; genus Poa; species Poa pratensis. The sequence goes on along the minus strand of CAMZMU010000034.1, from coordinate 65,626,075 downwards.
GAATTTCTTCCAAGGTAGGCTTTCTTGATTTAAATTGTTCATTTGGGATTAGCATTCACTATGTAACACATTACACATAGCAATATCACATACGACATCAGGCCACTTGACCATTTGATGAAATTTCATGTGTTAACAAGATTTTTTTTCCGGTGACTCATCGATTTTATATCGAACAAAGTTTACTTAAATGACTATGATCCACGTTGCTCATGAATATCCAGAAGTTTTGCACTGTTTTCTGTTCGAATGGAAAATATTCTAGCAATTTGAACAAAGGATTGCTGTAATTATTTCTGCTAAGTATCTGAACTCGAATAATCACTCAGTCAGGCTATTTTGATCTAGACAAATGATTGTCTTCTATTTTTTGGTCATGCTATTATGATCTCATCTTCTCGCTTATGCTTTGCTTTAATAACCTGGCTTTGCTTTGTAAGTTCGAGCTCAATTAAATCTCAGCTGACCCTAGACAAATATCTATGCTCTTCTAGAATGCTCATCCGCAACTCCTTTAAGGACCATGTATTAGGATGGTGACATGTGAATCTTTTAAGGTTAGAGTTTTGTATGCGGAAACAAATGTGAAAATACGATTCAGACACGATTATGGTAGTATTAAACACTTGTAACAGCTTTCTCCTTTCTTATTATACTATTGCCGCTGTAATTCCATAACTTCCTTGAAAACTGATTGCCAATTGTGCTATTGGTATTTCAGAGGTAGCTTGTCCGGTTGATTCATCGACCTAACAACCAATTGGATGAAAAAAGGCGTTAAGAATGGCAACTGATGTGGTAAGACTAATGCTAATTAATATATCTGTCTCTGCAGTTTTTCTTACTATGCAGATAAGTGCATCAATATTATTTTACTGACTTGCTTTGGGTGGTCCCCTAGGCACGTGGTATGAATTATTTGCATAACAGCATCACCAGTTATTGTCCATCGAGACCTGAAATCCCCAAATCTGCTGTTGACAAGAATTGGGTTGTGAAGGTAACGCACAAAGTTCCATGATAGCAAATATTTTCTTTGTATTATTTCCACTGCAAGCTATGACCTTTGCAATTAGGTTTGTGATTTTGGTCTATCGAGAATGAAGAACAATACCTTCCTGTCATCAAGATCAACAGCTGGAACAGTAAGCTTGCACGATCCCACAATTTGACTGTACTTTTTGTGTGATAGTGCTTTAAGCTTTAAGGGAATATTTGAAGGTTTAAACATAGCTTCCTATTACGGAAGATTGTTGAACGCTGATAGTGACGTGCTTGGATGAAATGTCGAGCTTCAAATTATATTGGACTTGCACTTCACTTGGAATATACTTAACCCTCCCACTACCTTGCAGCTTATATATCAATATTTCAATTCAAAGTCACAATAGCTAGCTGTGTAGTCACGTGGTTTTCTTTTAATAAGGGAAGTCACGTTGTTGGCTAATGTACTTAAGCTGACTAACAGGCTCAACTGTCTAGATTTTGTTGCTCTTATATCAGATAGTCCGTGTACACTATGGAAAACAAAAGTTGGTTTATGTTATATGTGGGCATTTTTAATTGAATCTAGGTGGTTCAGGTGCTTCTACCGAAGTCAACCACTAATGTATGCTTTGATCTGCAGGCTGAGTGGATGGCACCGAAGTACTACGCAATGAACCACAGATGAGAAGTTAGTCTACTGCTCAAAAATCCAGTTCAGCTGTATTATTTCTGACGTAATTTCGTGCTAGCTGACACACATGTGCATGTTGGCAGATGCGATGTTTTT